>OZ037785.1:23378803-23456303 GCA_964035525.1 Porites cylindrica
CAAAATGTAGGTCTCCTATTTCCCAGATACCAATGTCGTAATACTTCTTGTAGAAAAAGGGCTTGTCGTCTATTCTAAAGTCTCGATTATTCCAAATTACATAATGCCAATCGTTATTAAGAGCATTATCTTCTCGGAGTTCCGACCACCATTTAAGTAGTTCTAAATAAAAGGTAGAGGTAATTTGAAGATCCTTAACATTATAATTGCATTTAAAAAGCATTAGACCTCCAGAATCTTTCAAGATGTATTCAAGGTAGTTTTTCCACGCGCCTGAGTTGTCACTAGATATTCGTTTAAGCCAGGAAAGACGGAGAGATTTTATCAAACTTTCAATATCCACCATTTTGATGCCTCCTTCTTCATAATTATTTATTGTTGACTCTCTTGTTACTTTATCTTTACCTTTCCATAAAAACTTATATAATATATGATTTAAATCCTTGACAATGTGTTCCGGAGTAGGTAACAAAGAGGAGGTGTAAACGATCTTAGGTATAAGAAGTGATTTGATTAGAGTAACCTTTCCGTAGACAGAAAGCCCCCTTGAGGACCAGATGTTGATTAGTTTTTTAATGTCGACGATTTTCTCTGAGAAATTCTTTGAGTGAGGCAACCTATGGTCATAGGTGAAAAAGACACCAAGGGCTTTTATTGGCTCTGTGGGCCATTTGATTCCTAGAGGTTTATTTTCACTGTTCTTCAGTGATCCTATCCACATTCCTTCGGTCTTTGAACTATTTACCTTTAAGCCAGAAAGCTCCTTGAACTTATCAAGCAGTTGGAAGAGTTTTTGAGCTGACTCTAAATCAGCGAGTACAGCAGTAGTGTCATCAGCGTATTGAAGAAGTTTGGTCTCTTCTTGATTTATTACTATTCCTTTTATTCCTTCGCTAGCTCTAATGGCGATCGCTAAGGTTTCCACGGCCAAAAGAAAAAGATATGGGGAAAGAGGGTCGCCCTGCCTGACGCCACGTGTCAGTTCAAAATATTCTGAACACAGCCCATTGTTTACCACACAACTTTTAGTATTTGCGTAAAAAGTTTTGATCCAGCGCTTAAAATTTGGACCAAAATTAAAGACATCTAGACAATTATACAGGAAGTTCCATTCTAAAGAATCAAACGCTTTTTCAAAATCAATAAATATCAACAGACCAGGCATATTTTCCTTATCTGTTAAATCCATGATATCGAAGATCGACCTAACCGTTTCACCAATATAGCGTTCTTTTACATAACCAGTTTGGTTATGGTGGATTATAGAAGGAAGTATATCTTTAATTCTGTTGGCAATCACTTTTGATATTATCTTAGCGTCAGCATTGACAAGTGATATGGGCCTCCAATTTTCTATTAATGTACGATCTTTGCCTTTCTTTTCTATTAAAGTGATTACAGCCTGCCTTTGGGAATTAGACATTTCTTCTTTATCAAAGGATTCATTGACGCAATCTATGAAGGGTTTACTAATGAGATCCCAGCAGCTTTTGTAAAATTCAATGGGGAGACCATCATTCCCTGGTGATTTATTGTTTTGAAACGTTTCTATAATTGTCCTACATTCCTCGGTAGAAATTCGTCCTTCACACGATTGCCTTTGTTCTTCCGACAGTTTAGGAATATTTAAACTATTTAGAAATGCCTCTATGGAATCCGTAGCCTCTACAGAGTCCTTAGTTTTGTATAGGTTTTGATAAAATCGTTTTTGCTCGGCGAGTATCCGATACCGGTTTGTAGTTATTGAACCACTTATTAACAATTTTCGGATGTGTTTTTTGACATGGTTTCTCTTTTCTAGATTTAAAAAGTGTTTAGTACTCCTTTCACCATACTCATGCCAACGTGCTCTTGCCCGTATGACGATTCCTTTTACTTTTTCCTCATATAAAAGTTCTAATTTTTCTTTGATTTCATCTAATCGCAATCTATTTGAGGCACTAGGGTCATTTTCAAACAGCCTGTTAGCATCTTTAAGTTCTTGTTGAATCCGCTGCTCTTTCTCATATTTAAGTTTGGCTTTTTCTTTGGAGTAGCTAATGGCGTGTAATCTAATATTGTATTTGATCCAGTCCCAAACGCAGCGTTTGTCAGACAGATCAATTTCACCTTCTTGTTTCCATTTGGGTATATTAATTCGTAACTGTTCTAGGTAGTTTTCATCCTCTAAGAGCGAAACATTCATTTTCCATATACCAGGACCTTTTATCTCTCCAATGTCTCCTAGAGCTAAGGTTATTGCCGCATGATCTGTGCGTATTGCAGGCTGTATTTCAGTAGCGTTTATAAAATCACAGAGATTGTTAGAGATAAGCCAAAAATCTAGTCGACAGAGAACTGTTGGGGATTTTTGACTCCAAGTGTAACTTCTTGTTTGAGGGTTCTTAATTCTCCAAATATCAACTAAGTCCAGTTCGCTTTGTAAAGTTTCAATACTATCAATTGCTGCTCTTCTTGGAATCATGACACCACCGTGTTTATCAAGAGCTGGATTTAACGGACAATTGAAATCACCCCCTAATATAATGTTTTCCTCTGAGTCTAAGTCTTCCATTTGAAGCAGGCCATGTAATTTTCTAAAAAAACTGAATTAGATCCTTATCTTGGTTCGGTGCATAGATATTTACAAGAACATATACTTTGTCATCGATTTGGATTTTTAGTATAATAAAACGACCCAGGGGATCTCGAGTTGTCGATAGAACTGAATAATTGGTATTGTTTCTGATCAATATTGCAGTACCGCATGAATTAGGGCTTCCATGTGAGAAAAGTATTTCGCCACCCCATTCATTTTTCCACTGCACCTCTGTCTCCTTCTTTGAATGCGTTTCTTGCAAAAATACAAAATCAGCCTTCTGTTTACGACACCATGTATAAATGGCCCTTATGCGTGATTGCGTCAGACGAGCAAATTTCACAACCAAGCCTCGTTTGAAAGCAAAATTCTTCGCATTTGCACTCTTTATGCGTGGATATTCTTTTCAACTGTACTGCCCTGGGAATTCATTTATGCAAAACTTCGCAACTTTATATTTTGAAAACAAGACTTGGCGGTGAAATTTACTCGTCTGACGTAAACATGCATAAGGGCTATTGTACGACGTTTAGTAAAGTTGCTAATGCCCCTTACGTTTAAAGAAACTAATTTCAAATTAACGGTTAAAGCGAAGTTTTAACCTTAAATGTGTAGTGCTTGGAGTGCAGAAGGAACCACGGACAACCCAGCGTTGTGTACTTCTAAAGCTATTAATTAAGAAAGGACGTGAACTCTTATGTATAAAGCATAATGGCATGTTAACTACAAATAGGCATTGACACAAAAGACAAACAAACAAACATAAACAAACAGATACAAGTACAAAATACAGATGCAAAGACATAATCCAGAGAGAGCATAAACAATACATTACTAGCATACACAGGCTCTTTCACTAGGAATGGAAAGATATGAGCTAGTGCGAACTAAGACCTTTGGGTAGTGCTCCTAATTGTTTGTACGATCCGGACGACTATTTGGTCGGAGCTCCGCCATAAACACATTTTTTAAGATGCAAAGCGATTACTCCTACTTTCTAGTTCTCTTAGTAACCACCATTACCCTTGAGCTTTAAATCATAAAACTTCAGCAGTTAATTTTACAAATTGCAGCCAACAAAGACCAAAAAAAAAGGCGTTGACTATTGTAAAAAGCATGCACTAGGTGACAAGGCGCTACAAAATACAATGAAAATTACCACAGCAAAAATTTCCATATTAGCCCCCAGGAATATTGGAAGAAAGAAGGAAAAACAGTAATAAATTAATTTCGAGGAACGTAGTTACCGTCAATGAATAATTTGTCCGGATACTTTCTGCTGAAAAAGGCTGTGCTGCCATTATGCTTTGCGTTTTGAAGTTTCTTCATTTGCGCCTTTCTTAGCTGATAAAGTTCCTTCGGCATGTCCTCAAAAACACCACAATCTTTCCCTTTGAGTGAAGTCTTTGCACGTAGTAGGACTTCTTCCCGATCAGAATATCGGAGAAATCTTGCAATGATAGGACGGGGCTTCTTACCTGATCTTTTCCCCACTCGATGAATCCGCTGAAATTCGAATCTACTTACGGCATTCTCCAAGCCAAGCTCTTTCTGCAGAAAATTATAAATCACCTCTTTTGTATTCTCCAAGTTATTATTCTCCGTCTCGCTTTCGGCGTCGATCGGCGCATCATTTTCCTGGATTCCTAGAAACATAAGATTCTCCCTTCTACTGTAATGTTCCTGGTATAGGAGTTACATTTTAAGCTCTTCGGCTTCATGCTGGACTTTTTTAAGATCCTTTTGCAAATCACTTATGTCCACCTCAGGGAACTCAACACTCTTTTCAAGCTCGTCTATCTTCGTCCTCGTTTTTTCCGTCTTGTCTTTCAGGTTCTGTACGTCCTTCTCCAAAAAGGTAAAAGATTCTTCGAGAGATGCTATTGATTTGTGTAAATTATCCAGACGCGCTTCAATATTGTCTAGCTTTTGCAATTTGTTTAATATCATGTCCACTTTCTTCCCAAGATCGCCAGCCATTGACAGCGCTGTTAATACCTCGTCCTCTGCTTCGTTTGTGCTCGTAGAACGATTGGCTTCTTTACTTTTTTTTTTCCTCGGGCGAAAAGGCATCCGAGGAAGAAGATTTGGGTCGATCTTTCCTTTTTGGAGGCATCGAATTGACTATTTTCCAGTTGCCCATAATACACTCTGTTTGCCCCCCAAATTTTGCATAACTTATTGTCTTAAAATGCTCTTGGGAAAATGCAATACTCCCAGGAGCATTTAAAAACAATGGTTTATGCAAAATTTGGGGGGCAAACAGAGTGTATTATGGGCAATTGGAAAATAGAGAATTGCAAAGAATAACACGCCAAAAGGCGGAGCACCGAAGACACGTCCTTACACCTCGACCATTCTCAGCATTCCATCATTATCTTACTTCTTAGTATTCTATTTTACTCTTGTGTATATCTGTAAAATGGAGTTTAAACTGCTCAGTTTATCGTCTGTATAAAATTCTGTTTTGAGTTCTTGTCGAGTGAAATGCGCGTACGTTTTGCTTTATTTGACTGAATATTTTGATACATAATGTAAGCCAGAGGCATATATTATATGCTTCTATGTAAGCTAAATGTAAGCTTAATTGTATGAATAAACTTATGCTATTTTAGTCATCTTCGTTAAAACCGATTTGACTTCCTTCAGTGCAAGGAATGTATGCAGAACGTCTGCCCCGTCGGTATATTTTTTTTCGAAGGCACAAGGTTTTGCATTAGCTCCGTTAGAAAAAATGTCAACTAACAGTTTAACTTGCCGGCTTTCGACAAGTACGTCCACTCCAATGGAAGGTATGGCTTAAAGAAGTTTTAACCATCAATGTAATAACATTAAAATAGCGTCAGGCTGTTACCTTGTTTAAGGATTTTGAAACCATCTTCACATTTTTGTTAAAATTACTCACCGAACACCATTTCGGTCAATTTCTGGTTAGGCACGTTGTTTTTCTCAGTGATGACGAGCTGATTTTCCTTTTGCTGTTTGAAACAATGATTTCTCAAGCCTGTAAGGAAGTTTTGAGACCTCCGGAACCTTTCAACGTTTCAAGTTTTCCTTTTTTCCGGCAACTCAGCCGCAGTTTTCTCATGTTTGTTTGTCTTCTTGATGAGAAGTGACCCGCAATAGCCTCGCTTTCACGCAAAAACGACCACTCGTACTAGGCCGCCCGGGAATACGAAACTCGCCTATTGCAATTCAACTTTGGTGTTTCTAGACCAATTTAAACTTCGACGACGAATTTGATGAGCCAACAATTAAGTTCATCCTTGCCAGTGATATTCAAAATCAGACACGGTAACCGACAGCCCACGATGTGTTTATTCGTGTATTTTGCGGTATTCGAGATGCCTTCCTCTTTTCAAGTTCTTTATCGTCAACGATGACAATCACTCTACGGTCTGTCAAAGTTTTCCGTTGTTTCCCATGCTAAATTAAGGTTCCAATACTTCTTGCGCAAAACAATTTTTGCTGTCCATGAACTTCAGGATAACATAAAAGCATGGACCGGCCTACTGAATAATCGAACTCCCCGGTGAAATGGTCAAAACAACTGAACAAAGAAACCAAAAAATACAAAGTTAACTCCCTGGAGGACGCCACAAAAATCTCACAATTTTGAAACTTTCATATTGTTTTTTTAAATTTAATTCTAGGAAAGTATGAGCGTGCACGTGGCTAGTGCTTCGTTCTCTTGAATAAAAGGCCTTTAATACCTTTAAGGCATTTAATATTGAATCATGGCAAAACAGGGACCGAAAATTCGGTTCAATTTTATAATAATAAGACAAACAGTCATGTGTTTTCCATTTTGTAAAGACCTGTCAGGAATAATATCGTGACATAAGGCAGATTAATACCTCGGTTCTCGGTATTATCTCTTACTTATATGAATAAAAGCCTGAACTGATTCATTTCCTTTTTTTAATTACGATTCGCTACAATACTCCGATTCCACAAAAAACCGGAAGTTGCATGGAAGTGAGGCTTAATAGCCCTCGCGACAAATTTAAAAGAACCAAAATGGCCGACGATCAACATGCAAGTCGATCTTACTCCAGAGGTCGACATTCCTGGTGCTAGCTTTATTGAAGAAGAGATAGAAAAATTGACCATTGTTCAACTAAAGCTTTGGTTAAAATGCCTCTGTATAAATCAAAAAGGTAATAAGAAGAAATGCTGGAAAGGTAGGTGTACATCATCCGGCTTCACGCGATCGATCAGCTGTTTTATACGCTGTTTATTTTCAACTACAAGTTGACATGGTGGTTTAAACACATGTTTTCACACAAAATTTGCTTTCTCCGGGTCTAGAACCTGCAAGCAACGAAAATCTAAAAATGTATGACCCTGACGGAGTGAGGATCTTCACTATATAAAGCAAAGTTAGCGAGACAGATTGAAGATATGAGGGGAAATGGAGAAACCGTGAGTGATGCAGCAAACCACTTCAAGAATTTTCCCACCGTTGATTCAGTGAGATTTGGTGATGATTTTACCGTCCTTCCCACGTTCGTTCTGACTGAAACATTAGAACACCTAAAGAACTGTGGAAAAAACACCAGGAAATTTGCTTATGCCGTTGCCGAGTTTGCAAGTGCTCAGAATGCTCTCATTTGTTCACTTGCGTGTCCAAATTCCGAGGATGATGTTATTTACCTTAGAGAGCTTCGCTGGGCCTCCTATAGGAAATCTGTATAAATACAAAGTCAAACTGGTAGTTCAGAGGAACAGCAAACCCAAAATTCTAGCTGCCGAGTGTGACAAAATATGCCCAGCCGGAAAAAGTTGTTGCTGCTGCCATATTATGGTGGTAATCTGGAAACTGGATGACCTATCCAGAAACAAGAACGTTCAACCTACTGATAACCGTAGCTGTACCTCCAAACCTAGAAAATGGGGAATACCGGGAAAGACAATTGTACAACATAAGCCAATCATGACAGAGACTTTTTAAACTCCGCCGTTCCTCCGACATCCAAGAAAGAAAGGGGTCTATCCTAAGTTGTTCGATCCAAGACTATCAAAATCGCGTAAGTTAAACCTAGAATCGGTTAAAAGATTGTAACAAAATTTTCAAAAAGTAAATCCTGCTGTTCGATGTTTCGAAAATGATCCGTGATGCGGATAGTATCAAGTTACTTGACACAATAGTAGGACGGAAGTTGCGTATGCCGGGTTCTGATACAAATCTGATTGTTTGTGGTAAGTTAAAAACCATACCTACATGGGCATCTCTGAGCCTGGGGTAAGCTAACTCATATAATATGATACATTTATCAGATTTCCGATAGAAGGCCCAGTAAAGCGTTCTAAGGTAAATAACATCATCCACCAAAAATGAGAGCATTCTGAGCCCTTTAGAACTTGCAAACTTTGCAACGGCATCAGTAGATTTCCTGGTGTTCTTTCCACAGTACTTTAGATGTTCTAATGTATCAGTCGGAACGAACGTGGAAAGGACGGTATAAAATCATTACCTGAATCAAAGGTGGAAAAGTTCTTGAGCCGGTTTGCTGCATCACTCGCGGTTTGCCCATTTCCCTCAGTTCTTTATTGTCTCGCTGACTTTGCTTTAGTGAAGCTCCTCTCTGGGTCAGGGTCATATATTTTTAGATTTTTCATTACTTGTAGGTTCTTGACCCTGAGAGAGCAAATTTTGTATGAAAACTTGTGTCTAAACCGCCATGTACACTAAAAGTTGAAAATAAACAATATAAACAGCTGATCGATTGCGCGAAGCCGGATGATGTACACCTATCGAACAGTTCCATCATATTGCCATTTTGATTTATAGAGAGGCATTTTAACCAAAACTTTAGTTGAGCAACGGTCAATTTTTCCATCTCTTCTTCACTAAAGCCAGCACCAGGAATGTCCCCTGGAGCAACTCTGTAAGATAAACTTGATCGTCCGCCATGTAGTTCTTTTAAATTTGACGAGAGGGCTATTAAGCCTCCTTTCCATGCGACTTTTGGTGTTTTCTGGAATCGAAGTATTTAGCTCAAGTTGCACTGTATCGAGACAGGAATCCTGTGATACATAGACGAGGCTGCAACTATCTTTCAGCCGAATTCACTTTTATCACGAGAAATCACAACTTAAGGTGGCTTACTACAGTTTTCAGAAGACAAATATCGTCATTTTATAATAGGTAAATTTTAAACAACTGAAGGTCTCTACTGAAGTGTTAGTCACTTTAATTGACCTAAACTATCATTTTACCATCCAAATCAAATTCATATTGTTGTAAAACGCTAAATAAGGTGACCGAGCTCCGAAACAGGGGACTGGAAACTTGACCTTTAAGGGCTTTTTCTCATAACCTTGCCGTACGATCCCATCTTAAAATTTCAGAATTTGCACCTTTTGCTGTTCATAACGCGAAAATACGCAGTCCTTTGCATGAAACGGCGACCAATAGTGCGATGATACATTCATTAGCGCGAAACTACGAACGTCTGCGCATAAATAAGATTCAATTGCGGTTTTTGCATTTTAATCAACATTTAATAACACTTTTAGGCATTCATATGGACAAGGCGAACTTTCCGAAATACGAAATTCCAGGCCGATTTCTTGGTAAAAGTTAGTAACGTCGGTTATCTAAATCACTGTGGCCTGCTGAATAACATCTGACCGGTTACCAAATTTAATTTTTATCTTTAAGCTAAAAAATCACCTATATAATTTATGCACGATAAATGACATCACAATAAATGTCTGATTATCATGAGTGACCACCATGAGGAATATTAAAATGGCCAAAAAATAATACAAATTGCCCTTTTCATAGACAAACACTACCAACTACCGATTATTTATGTTTGGAAAGAAAAACACGTCGTTTTGGGCTAATTTGAAATTAACAAAGCGACCTTAGCAGTGTCCACTATTAACACGTAATCCACGCACTACACGGATTGGGTATAGATAGCCTGTTGAGCTACCTGTTATGTTTTTTGTTCAAAACACTCCACCTGTTCAGTTCTTCTCTAATCTACCATTTATAAATGTATACATCTGGGTGGTATAAGGTATTCAAGAAGAAAATACATGGAGTTTTGAGTTTCTGCAAATGCAATGTTTGTGAGTGGTTTATACATTTGTATTTCCTCCATCTGGGGCGGTGTGGTGTTGCTGCATGCACAAAGTCCAGTACAAAACAGCTATGCTTCTTACAGCTACAGCGCAGCGTCTTGCAACCACTTTTGCATGAACATGAAATATTTTCCTGACAGGGTTTACGTCATCAAAAGTGCACGCATCTTATTATTTGCATGTCTCTATTACCACATCTGCTCAGGGCGCGGAAGTTGAAGATTTACAGGTAATCGCCTGTTTTCAGATGAGTGCCGGGCCTCAGGTTTCCCCATCTTGGAGTACAGAATAAAGCACACATGATCAACCGATTTAAATCCGTCAACATTGTCGTCTTGCAAATGAATTTTTAAAACTTTTCCTTCATTTAGCTCACCCTCTCTGCTGAAAACAATAGATCATACCTCTGGAAAAAAACTCTCAATGCCGGCCGACATCTTCGAATGGTTTTAGCGGAAAGAATGACGTTGTTCTACAGCCTGCAAGTGCATGATGGAAACCGTGAGAAGAGCCGTGGATTACCTTGATATCAAAATACTTTCTCTTTTTAGAGGTATCATCCACAGGTTAGGGATAGGGATACTAGGTGAATGTGCAGAACTAACAGGATATCTGCATATGTTGCTAACACAGCAGCTGTGCGGCATCTTATGTGGTGACAGCGCAATATGAGGCCAGTATCTGCCTCTTCGTGGGTAGCTCTTACAAC
This sequence comes from Porites cylindrica, assembly GCA_964035525.1. NCBI lineage: Eukaryota > Metazoa > Cnidaria > Anthozoa > Scleractinia > Poritidae > Porites > Porites cylindrica. Next base: position 23,389,189 of record OZ037785.1, read on the forward strand.
AGAGATATCTGTTTCATTATCTGATGAGCGCACTTCCATTGCGTCTTCAAACCACCAGCGGCTATTAGTATCTTGTCTGTAGCTTTCTCCGCTATATATTCTGATAGAAACCTTGCTAAGTCTACTTTGTTGTCTGGCATCGCTTGGAAGAGGGACACTGCCTCCTTCAGTGACTTTTCTTATAGGCCTAAATGTTTTCGTATGCCGCTCTCTTGTGTCAGATTTGATTGAGTCTTTTCTGTATCTGACAAAAACCACACAGATCTGCTGATTAGCTGAGCGAGCCTGCTCGAGAGTCTCTTTTGTTCTTCCTGATTGCTGCATTTTTAATTACTACTTCATATAATGATAAAACGTTTGAGCCTTGTTAATGTTGATGAAAATGTAAAAATCTAGTTTAGTTCACTTTTGTGCTTTACTTTCAATCTATATACCCCTTACAAATTCCTTTAGTTGCTTCTACCATATTCTAGGGCATTTAGAAGATAATTCCGAATTTATTCTTTGCGAGATGGGTGCTTAGTTTTTGATAACGGACTGTGCAATAATTACCTGGAGGGGGGGTTGGAAAATTAGAGGGGGTCGGAGAAAATGACAACAAGAGAGAGGGGGGGTTGGATGTAAAATTTAATACATACAGGGGGGAATTACTTTTTCATTCCTTTTTGCAAACTGGAAAAGTAGTGGAAGACTTATTAGAGTTCAAATATAAATACTAACATAGGATAAAACTGACAAATTTATCAACTCTAAGGTGCTCTGATCTATGAACTGTTGTTTTCCTATCTGTCATGCAGTAGGAAAGGAATGCCTCTGTTATGTATGTTAAAACAGTGCTACTTCATTTGCAATAGGATTTAATCAAACAGGAAACTTGAAGTAAAAGTTGCGAAAGTAGCACTACAATGTTATTCAATGAAAAAGAAAGATGCCAATGTTAGCACACATGGCATCATAATTTAGCAGAATGAAAAACCCGACTGTTGAAATTTTAATAGCAATACAAATTTAAAGTATGGTTAATAAAACACAGTATGATTAAATTGAGCTTCAAAAAAAAGCTAAATCATACTCCTCCGCTTATTTCTTGGACAACTGAAAAAGATGTAAAAGCGCTTACCAACAAGCTGCTGGAAATGTATCTAAAGCAAAAAGGTCCTAAGATAAGTGGAAGCAAGGCTGAATTGATTGATCGAGTTCTCACCCACGCACGCGGGAACCTTAGTGCCAGAGATGCTGTAGAAGATGAGGAATCTCCCAACTCATGCGAAGACGACACAAGCTCAGAGTCCAGTGACTCTTCAAATGACTCTTTATTTGAAGTGATCATTGTACCGGAGGAAGAAATCCAACAAGTAAACTAGGTATGAGGGAATCAATGGGAGGAGACGTTTCTCAAGCGGGGGGGGGGGGGGGGGGCTTGCCTTAATATTATCATTATGTAGGGGGGGGGGGTGAAATTAATTTTTGCTTAATGAGAGGGGGGTATGACTTAGTTTTGGGGCATATTTCACCCATTTCCTAGCTTCCCCGCCCCCTTCCAGGTAATTATTGCACAGTCCCTAAGTTCTAAAATTGTATTTTTAAATGGAATTTAATATAGATTTAGATTTTTCTTATACTGTGAACTTACAGCGAATTATGGCATAGTTATGTAAATATTTGTGACGTCATTTCACAGCTAAAATGACATTTTATTCTCTGGTAACAGGTTGATCCATAATAAGCATGAAATGTTAATTAACGTAAAAGCAATTAGCAGCTTTTACCAAAAAATGCCTCTGGATATGTTTTTGACCTTTTTGTTTTCAGATTCTCGCCCTTTCTTGAAGAAATTCATCAGGCTAGTAAAGTTCATGTCTATTTAAATATGTTCTCGAAACATAGCCAAGAAAATTCTTAATGATGCTGAGAGTTTCGATGACTGTCAGCCATATTTATCAAAACTTGAAAATCGTTAAAGGTGTCAGAAGCCTTAGGCTTCTGAAGGTGTTAATTATTGCGATAAACGCGCAAAGTCACTCTGTAGACGCCTCTCGCCCCCCCCCCCCCCCCCCCTTGGTTGGGGGGTGGAGATCACTTGTGTCCATATGGGAGAAAGCTGATAGGCTCCCTCGTCCCTGTTCATAGTAGGAGTGTTCGATCTAATACATATGCTTTCCTTCATCCATCTCTTAAACTTGTCGCTTTCCTGCTCAACTATTTCCCAATTCATAATGTGATTGTTCTGACAGAGGTGGTCTGTTATGGCCGATTTATGGTGTTCATTGGTTGAAGCTCTGCGGGTGGATCTTGTGAAATTCCTGTCAGAGATCTTTTCTGCTTCCTTTCTGTGTAATAATAATAATAATAATAATAATAATAATAAATACATTCTTGTATGGTGCATTTACAAAGCTCAATGCGCCTTACAATGATTTGCAAACAGAAGTTAAAATCAAAATCTCTGTATAATTATTAATACGTTCACCATAATGTTTACTAAAATAAAAAAGCTCTCCTAAAAAGATGAGTTTTCAACTTGTTTTTGAAACAGATTACAGTCTTGGAATTCTTAATAGGGAGCTTTAGCAACGACGACGGCGACGGCAACAAGGACGTCAAAAAAGCAATAGGTTTGATACGCAGAACAACAACTTTGCACGTGCATCACACTTTTTTGTATATTTCTTTACCGTCCTTGCACGACTACGACGTGAAAATGCCTAATTGCAAGTTTTATGGAGGACGTAAACAAGCGACGACGAATCCCTTTTTCTCTCTCTAAACTTGAGTGCGGTCCTCAAGAATTCAACTCCAGGGGCATTCGCCTACACTTGTCATTTTCAGCAAATTGGAATAAACGCGACAAAGATTGAAAAAACGGAAATTCGTTTCAAAACTGACGTTTTCGCGGCCGTTGCCGTCGTCGATGCTAAAACTCCCTAGTGTCCTCCGGTAGGGAGTTCCACAATTTCGGTGCCACCAAAGAAAAAGCTTTACACCCGTAGTTTTCAGTTTTAGCTTTTTGAGGACAGAGTAGTGAACATGACGCTGATCGTAAAGTTCGTGACAGTTGATACATTTCAATTAAAGGCTTCAGGTAGTCTGCAGACTGGCCGTGTATAGTCTTATATAATTATACGTTATGAGCAGAATCTTAAATATAATCCTCTTTTCAACCGGAAGCCAGTGCAAGTTCTTTAGCATAGGCGTTACATGATCTGAACGTTTCAGGCCCATCACAAGACGCGCCGCTGTATTCTGGATTCGTTGGAGTTTATCCCTTTGATATTTAGGAATACCGTACAAAAGACAATTACAATAGTCCAATCGCGAGATGACAAGGACATTAACTAACATTTTAGGTCCGTCTAGCGGGAGATATTTCCGAATGTGTTCTGTCATCCTGGTTCCCAGCTCAGCCCGTCCCTGTTTCACCGATGTATACCTTTTCACGTTGGTTGCATGGCCCTATCGATCCCTGAAAACAATAGGTAGTGCAGGTTATAGGGACCAATGAAATAAGAGGTTTGGATGGATGGATGGGTGCAGGCCAATCTCAAGTCGGTGGTCTTTGCGTATGACGGAGTGCCAGCCCATCTAGATTTGGCCATTCCCTCCCAATACGTACACAGCTTATGCTTCCTCCCTCGACATCTTGGAACAGGTTTTAAGCTGTCTGAAAGCGACACCTTAGGCCGACATCTCGCGTCTGAAAAACGACAACCACAGAATCTTTCAACAGGGAAAACTTTCATTTCTGCCTTCTTAATGCAAGATCTATTGATAATAAGTAGTTACAAATCAAAGACTATGTTGTAGACAGAGACATTGATATTTTGGCAGTAACTGAAACTTGGCTGAAAGCGGATGAATGTTGTGATTACATCCGCGATGTCACTCCGTTTGGGTACACTTTCCTCCATTCACCAAGCGCCTGACCAAGGCTCAATGAAATTGGTGGAGGTGTTGGGATTCTCTACAGGACAAATCTTAAAGTTGAGCAACTTAACTGAGGTAGATTCCTACAAATCATTTGAATCTAAAGAATTATTGCTTCACTCTGACAATTGTATTACACGTATTATTGTTGTTTACCGTCCTCCTATTTCTGTGAAGAATGACCTTACGCATGCTGCTTTTTTAAATGAATTTTCCACGCTACTGGAACGCCCAGCTAGTGTCCTCTCCTGGAAATTTACTCTTAAATGGAGATTTCAATTTCCATGTTAATGATCCATCTGACAGCACCGCAAGTCAATTCCTGGATCTCTTAAATGTTTTAATCTGGACATCTTCAATCTTTGTACTCCAACACACAAGAACAACAATGTTCTAGATCGTATTATCACAAGATCAGGTGAGACATCTGTCTCAAATTTATCATTTCACGATCCTGTCATTTCTGATCACTTTGCTTTTCACTGCAGCCTGGCTATCACCGTCATGACTCATAAACTATGCAACATTGATTCAGACAGTTTATTTGCTGATATTCGCTCCTCTTCACTATACAACTCATCTTCGTTGGACCTGCCAGAGCTCTGTGATCAATATGATTCTGTTCTTTCTTCGATTTTGGAAAAACATGCTCCTTTACGTAAAAGAGTCATCACTATTAGGCCTCGTGCCCCTGGTTGCAGTGAGGAAATCAAGGAGCAGAAAGTGACCTGTCGTAGGCTTGAAAGGCGATGGCGTCGTTCCCGACTCACTTCTGACTATCAATCTTACACTGACCAACGCACTGTTGTAAAGAACACCATTTTCAAATCAAAAATGGGTTACTATTCTAGCCTTATCTATTCAGCTGAAACTGACAGCAAAACCCTGTTTCGCACAATTACTCGTCTTCTTCACAGGAAAGCAGATAAACTTTTCCCTACCAGCTCTTCTACAGTTGAACTCGCAATAAATTCGTCCAGACTTTTATGAGGGGAAAAGCGTCAATATCAGAAGTAATCTTGGTACACCTGTAATTCCTGATTTCTTCAGAACCCTAGACTTCATCACTAACCTCAGCGTAAGCTTGTAAATTTTGCACCAACTTCGATATCGATTCTAACACCTAACTGTCGAACATTGCTAACAATATCATCATGAAATCCTGTATTTTGGATCCGCTTCCCGCCACCCTACTGAAGCAGCACTTCGATTTACTTTTACCAATTATCCTGAAGATTGTCAACTTGTCACTGGAATCCGGTCATTTTAAGTCTTTTTTAAAAACCTCTGTTCTATCTCCACTAGTTAAGAAAGCAGACTTAGATCATGAAGTTCTTGCAAACTACAGAGCTATTTCAAACCTCAACGTGATCTCAAAAATTATTACAAAGGTCGTCGCAGTACGTCTTCCAAAATATTTAGAAGCTAAACGGCTAAATGAGCCTCTACAATCTACCTATAAACCTTTCCACAGTTGTGAAACTGCCCTTGTGCGCGTTCATAATGACATTTGTGTTGCTATTGATAAACGTCACTGTGTCATGCTTCTACTGTTAGACCTGTCTGCTGCCTTCGACAGTCGATTTTTGTATATTAAATGTATAGAACGCTCAATTGATTACATAAGCGTATCTGGCGCACTCATGTTTGTCTTATCCACTGTAAGCTTGTCCTGGAATGCTCTTGAATTGCAAACAGTGTCATAAAATGTTAATGAATAGTGTTTGCACTTTCATTAATGTTCGTCTGTTGTCCCTATGACTTTCAAGGTGATGTTAATGACTTGAATGTTGGCGTTAATAGTTAATGAAAGTACATTTTTCTCTTTTATATGTCGAAGACGCAAGTGAATCAGGTGAATGCCCAAAAATGTTATTAAATGTTGATTAAAATGCCAAAATCGTTATTGAATCTGATTTATGCGCAAAAGTTCGTACCAAGTTTCGCGCTAATGAATGTATCTTCGCGCTATTGGTCGCCGTTTCGCGCAAATGATTGCGCATTTTCTCTTAATGAACCGCAAAAGGTGTAGTTTGTGGGAAAAAAATAATTAAGAGTGTGTCCATGAGAGAACCAGGCAGGAGGTGATAATGCTCAAATCACGGATTTCGCTCAAACTTGGCACAATTGATGGGTGTGGTGAGATATTAACCTCGACAAAAAATAAGGTCGCAATATTGAATTCCCTGGGATTTACAGGGACCCCCCCTAAAAACGACAAAATCTACTCATTTTTGCATAATTAATTAGCTGACTTTGGTTTGGCTGTTCAACAAGAAGAAAAGACAACTTCAAATCTAATCAACTTTATCATCTTCTATGTTTATCATACTTAATGCTCAGTGATCTATTTTTACTCTCTAATTCAATCTCTTCCTATTATTTAGCCTAAAGTAAGGACATCTTCTCACTGTTTTGACCAAACCCTAAATTTAAGGTATTTTGGTGGCTAACATCTCCCATGAGCAACAACCTATGTACTTAATTCTCACATATTCTTTGAAAGACATCTTTAAGGTTATCAAATCAATCATAAAATATTTGGGCAATCTCATACTTTATCAATAATGACGTATTATGTACATCTGACTTGACGCTTATTTGTCATTTGACCAAAATTGGAAGAAACGCAACATTCGTTTTTTTAAACAAAAATAGCACACAGTTGACGAGAAGTCACAAATCAGATGCGTCATTATCGATACTAATAGCGGAATTGTTTGAACGTGTCACCTGAGGCATGTTTTCTGTGTTATTCATGGACGTTTGGATGGATATCTTATGGAACGCTTGAGTAAACACAGGGAACAAAGAGTTAGTTCAAAACCTCGATCGGTCCAACTTGTAGGTGAAACAAGACTCAAAAAGGATAAAAGATAGTGAATAAATGTTACACGTCTCTCAGGTGCTTTAGTCCAGATTTGCTGCTCCAGTTTCGTCTGGTCCTTTGTGGCGTTACTTCGTGACGAGGTAATGAAATCGAAACATCTTGAAACATTGCAGAATTAAAAGTGTCGGCTTTTCACCGAACATTCGAAGTCTTTGAAATAAGTTGTAGTCAGAAAGAACAAAATCATTCTCAAAGGACAAGAAGGATCACTGACAATCCGTCTATATCAACAGAAAACAACCACCTGCTCGAACATCCTCCATCTTTGACTTTAGGCTCTGCCAAAAAGATGGAATCTGTGACGCCGGACTACCGGACTCCGGAATGCGGAATACGCTATCCATTGTTGTACGCCCCAATATCCTGTTATAACTGGTGTGTTGAAAATAGGTTTTGAAAGTCGTGTTACTTGAAATTTTGAGTTTATTCGATGTTAACGTTAATTACCATGATAATAATGGTCCATAATAGCCCTTTTTGTAGTCAGACCGTATCTCTCGGGAGGGAATGTGGGAAGGGTGTTAAACATATGGAAGCGGTTGTTTGAGAAAAATATCTAGCTCAATGTGAAAGTGTGGTGTATTTTGAATTCTACTTGGGAACATTAGTGCCACAGTTAAGCTTTATAAGACCCCCAAAAGACCGTGCGAGATAAAAAAATTCACTGTTTATGACAGTCAAATCTGGTGCCAGCAGGGTAGGGCATTTGTACGCAATTTGGACACTCCCCCGGGGAGAAGGGACTCCAGTATGAAAAAAAATGGAATTCTTGTCGCAAGCCAATCTGGACGTGTCTCACGCTTTATTTGTCTCTTTGAACTGGTCTGCACCAACATCCGGCTTCACTTCGCTGCTATTTCACGTGCAACTAAAATAGAAAAAATAGTTCTTTCCAAAACACGAAGACAAAACGACTTCTACCTCCGAGTTTGAGAAGACATGGGACCATTTATAATCATGGTCTGAATAAAGTTGCCAAAAGATTTGGAATTCTAAATTATTTATCAGCATACAATAACAATAAAATAATCTCAGGGAATGTCGGAAAGTCATTTTGTTCACTGAACTCTGGCTCCTGGCTCCTGGCTCCTGGTTCCTGACTCCCGATACGATGTTTCCGTGAGGTGGCAACCGCTGCTTAAAAATGCGGGCTCCATATAATGTCAAAGATGTCGGACGTTTGCAACATGTGAATTGAGCTACAACAGTGGCAGAAATAATTCTTTCAGTGGGTTAAGAATCGGCTTTTTACCTTTCGTATTGTTTTGTCCTAAAACAACTTGATTTGGATTTTGGTGCGTAAACTGATGGCTAAGGAATTTTAGTCGTACAGCGAGTCACGACGCTGAACTACGCTGAACTGGACATCGAAGGTGGCATGAAGAACAAATCAAAGCGGGCACAAACTAGTAGTTGAGACATCTAAGAGATACGTATATGGATTTTATTGATCGTTTATATTGTTTTTAGGGCGAAATTGTTAAAGTAAGTAGAACTGTGAATTAAATCTTTGTATGTTGTTTTTACTTGAACAGATCGCGTATATAGCTATCAAAAATCATCGTTAGCGTTTCTTGCACAACAATTTTTATGATTTTACCCTTATTAATGTTAAATCATTGTCTGATGAGTTTTTTTGTTCGATTTCTCGTCATTCAAAGGCAAACACACGAATATTGTGAGGGCCTGAATTTTGATGAAATATGCAAAAGTCGTTCAGTCACATGAACAGTTTATGTCAACACATGGAAGAAAGTGAATTGCCCAAACTTTTTATGATCTTTTTCTCAACTTAAGTGATGGCTTTAACTACTCATGCAAAAGTTATAAAGATAAGCAGTTGCTCATCAGAGATATTTGGGAATAAAATACCCTAATTTTACGTCTTACTCAAAACTTGGAAATGATGACCCAACTTAAGGGGCCTAAGAGGGGGGAAATCGAATCGGCGACTTTAAACAGTTTATTGTGCTTAAAGTCTTATGATGTCAGATTATCTCTCAGTGCATTTAAGTTCCAGGTGGCTTTTCTGTTTGTTGCACTGGCATCGTAAAGTTAGCTAATTAATTATGCATAAACGGGCAAAATGGCGATTTTTACAGGGGGAGCCCGGATCTCCCAGGGAATTTGATATTTTGACCTGACATTCTGTCACATAAGCTAACTCCTGATACCTAACATTTGTGCCAAGTTTGAGCGAAATCGGTGATTTGAGCATTATCACCCCCTGCCTGCTTCTGCCTGGTTTTCTCATGGACACACTCTTAACAACTATCCCTCGAGCCCGAATGGGCTCTGACTCAATAGCCCATGAGGCCGAAGGCCGAATGGGCTGTTGACAAAGAGGCAATAAGGGCGAAAGGAATAATTGTTTTAGTAAAATTCAAAGTAAAACCCAACTAGTTGGTCAAAAATATCAAAACAAAACAACTTTAGCTAGCAAAACGCGTTTCAGCCGCCATTGTTTTAGTTTTCAAAGCCGGCACTTTTCGCCACTAGTGGGCTATAACATATAGCCTAGTAGTAGCTCAACCAATCAGAACGCAGCATTGATAATAGACCACTAGTTGGATTTTACTAATTGTTTATAGCTATAGGGTAAAACAGAAAAAACTGGTAAACAGAATTTTTTGGAAAAGGCAAAATTTTAGAATTGAATGAATTGAATTGAATGACTGTTTTTGGAATAACAATAACAATCTCTTACTGCTTCGTCTTCACGGTGTTTATTAATTCCCAAAATCTGAACCCAGGTCGTGCGACTGGGTTTTAAGGAATTTAGCGTGGAAATTGTCTTTTTACTACCTCCATCTACAAAAGCATTGCGCATACGTTACCGTTCGGAGGTGGGGGAAAACCCTGCTCGCGAAAGCGCGCGCCCTCTCTGTTTTCCCGCCTTGGTTTGTCGCACTGGCCGCCATTTGTCATGCTAAAAATGTGTTTGAACTTTCCGGACAACTGTGAACAAATCCAGCTAGCGGTCAGAGCAGGTCTTGAACTCGCAGTATCCGAATTGCAAGTCCAACACTCTATCCATTCGGCCACGCAGCCTCTCTATACTAGATGGTGGGCAACCTTATTATGTGTTTACAATCAAATAAAGATTATAGAGTGCGAAACAATCAAAATTGACAAAAGGGCCTTTCTAGTATCTGTATGACATACATTTTCTTATACATAAAACAAAGAATGAACTATTTTCGATTAACCCTCGGACTTCCGGGGGGATGGTGGATCCTACCCCCCATAAGGTTTTTCTGAGTTTATTCCTAGAGGATAAAAACATCAGTATCTGACGTTTTCAGTAGCAGTTTTCACACACATTTTGAGACAACTTCAGTGATGGTCAATTGCTATGGTTACGAGATATGACGTCATCAGTAGCAGGTGGTCAAGCCAATTTTAGAGATAGATAGATAGATAGATAGATAGTTGAATTGGCCAGTCGCTTATCGTCTATCAGTTTTGATTTAGTCGCTGTTACTGAAACGTGGCTGGATTCTTCAATTAACTCAGCTGAAATCTTCCCTAGTACGTATCATGTGCATCGTAAAGATCGCTCACGTAGTGGTGGAGGAGTATTGCTAGCCTGTTCTCAGAAAATCAGCAGCATCAGAAGATCGGAGCTTGAAACTGATTGTGAAATTATGTGGTGCGAGATTGTAATTTCAAACCCACATTCTCGTATAATGGTTGGGTTTTTTTATAGACCTCCTTCTACAGATGTTTCGTATTTGCTGGAATTGGAAAAATCGTTATGCCTGTTAGAGAGAAGTGGTAACACCTTAACTACTTTATTACTTGAAGATTTCAATCTACCCAACATTGTCTGGTCCAGTCCGTCTTGTCCAATTGGTTCAGATACGTTATCCTCGACGTTCTGCTCCATATTTCAAGATTATTTTTTCCATCAAATGGTCTTGAATCCTACGAGAGGCAACAATATTTTGGATTTGGTGTTATCTACGGCTCCTGATCTGTTGTTTGACCTTAGTGTTAATGAAGGACTTGGCAGCTCTGATCATAGTTCCATTGAATTTAATTTGAGGCTCAAAATCTTAAGACCTAAGCAAAGTCCTAGGATTGTTTACAACTTTGGCTCTGCCAATTGGAATAATCTACGAGATGATTTCTCAAATATACCTTGGATTACTGCTTTCTTAATAGATGATATAAATGATGTTTGGGATGCTTGGAAAGCTCTGTTTATGGAGGCAGTTGAACGTAATATTCCAACAAAGTCGCTGAAGCATAAAAGGAATGCACCATGCTTTAATTCTGAATTAAGAATCCTAGTTTTGAAGAAACGGCGTTTGTGGAGGAAAGCAAAATCCTCGAGGGACCATGTTAAATGGGCTCAATACAAGTCCTTTAGCAATAAGGTGAAGGATAGTTTGAACAAAGCGTACCGGAATTATGTTGCTAATCTAACAGCATCTTTGCCTTCCAAGCCGAAAAAAGTTTGGTCCTTTGTAAAATTACGCTCTGGTAATGCTAGTATTCCCAGCTGTGTTCAATATGATGGTCAGTCTGCCTTTACGCCAAAAGGGAAAGCTGATTTGTTCAATAAATTCTTTCATAGTGTAGTTAGTAAAAGATCTGGAGAGATGGCTTATGAGGATTTTACACCTTTCACTGAGGGCACCGTTGATGACTTGTCACGTTCAGTGGCTGATGTTTATAAAGTTCTTAGTTCCCTTGATGTAAACAAGACGGTTGGTCCTGATGCAATTTCACCTAGAACTCTGAAGAAATGTGCTGCTGAGTTGGCACCATCAATATCACAGCTGTTCAATTTTTCATTGGATCATGGCAAGCTACCAAGTGTCTGGAAATCTGCCAATGTTGTTCCAATCCATAAATCTGGTGAACGAACTTTGGCTGAAAATTATAGACCAGTTTCTCTTACAAGTATTTTAGTGAAGTGTTTGGAGCGTATCATCCATAAACATATTATGAAGTTCTTAACACATCATGGCTGCTGAGTTAGAGCCAGCATGGTTTTAGAGAAGCTCGTTCATGTGTCACTCAACTTCTTCAGCTGCTACACTCATGGTACAGTTCTCTTGAGAAAGGTGACTCAGTCGACGTGATCTTTCTGGACTTTGCAAAAGCCTTTGACAAGGTTTCTCATCATCATTTGCTTTATAAGTTTCGGTGTTATGGCATTCGGGGTCATTTGTTTTCCTGGTTTCATGACTATTTGTCAGACCGTACACAAAGAGTCATTATTGGAGGTCATTCATCAGAATGGATGGAGGTGTCCTCTGGTGTTCCTCAAGGGAGTATATTAGGGCCACTTCTTTTCCTGCTGTATATAAATGACTTCCCCCTTAGTGTAAGCTGTAGCACAGAGCTTTTTGCTGATGACAGTGTACTCTATCGTAAGATCGCATCTGTAGATGATTGTGTTGAGTTTCAAGATGACCTCTTGTCTGCCGCCTCCTGGTGTGACTTGTGGAAGGTCACGCTGAAGTCGGAAAAGTGTAAGGCTCTACATGTTACCAAGTCCAATTGTCCTTTAGTTCATCAGTATGTGATAAATGAGAATAATCTGTCTGCTGTTGATAAACATAAGCACTTGGGAATTTGGATTGAATCTTCTTTAAGGTGGGACGCTCATATCAATTACATTGTTGGTAAGGCAAATCGAGTATTGGGCCTAATAAGGAGAACGTTTGGGTCCAAAGATCCTGTGCCAATCAAAACAGCTTTTAGCGCTTTAGTTCGTCCTATTCTGGAATATGCCTGCCCAGTGTGGAATCCGTATTTGGTTAAACACATACACAGTATTGAATCCATTCAGCGTCGTGCTACTCGATTGATATGTGGATCTCATAATTCTTACACTGAAAGGCTCACTGAACTAAACTGGTCAACATTGGAGCTTAGAAGAAAATACCTTTACCTGGTTCAACTTTACAAGATAATTCATGGCTATTCTGATATTGATTAATAATTATCTTTGTAAATAGTCATATGTTTATTATTTCCTACTGAATTTGGATTTTCTTTTTTATTTAATATCTAAATAGTTTATTTAGTTGTTGTTGTTGTTTGTTTTGTTTTTTTTCTCTTAGTATCACGTGATGTATAGTTATGTATTAGTTTCTGTTCTTAATTGTTTTATCTTTTCGTTTTGGAGGGCAGTTTTTATATGGGAATTCAGTTTCCACCTATTGCTTTCCTTTACCTATTGTACTTTTATATATGTATATATATTTTTATTTTGTACATTGGTAAAAAGAATTATTAAACTTAAACTTAACCTTAGATAGTTTAATAACCAATACCTTGCAGCCCGAAGGTTGAATTGGGTATTTACAAATGAACGAACTGATAAAATGTGTATATAAAACTAAGTACAGTAAATATAAAAGTATAAAAAATATGATAAAAGAACTAAAAATCTACGTATAGATATTATCGATGCAGGATCTAATAATAACACTGTTCCTAAAACGATCTGTCTTGTATTTAGTACGATGAAGCGCCTGTTGCACCTTAGGGCATAACGTGACGGTCCACTAAATTGTATTAACCTATTCAGACGGTGTTCAGGGTCCTTTATAATGGTGTCGAAAGTATTACTACATAGCCCCGTGATGAAATCTACAATAGGGACAATGTTCACTAGTTCGATGGTCTCCTGGTAGGGCAGTCCTGGGCATATTATAGACATTGCCCGCTTCTCAACTCGCACCAACTCGTCCTTTAGGTACTTTGGCAAGGCATAAAAAAAGGCAGGTGCTGCGTACGTAAGAACAGAGCGTATAAAAGCAGTGTAAAAGGTGGATATATCATGCTGAGGAACTCTTGATCTTTTTAACTGCACTAAAAAATACAGACGCTTTGACGCTTTCTTTATTACGTCACTAATATGTTCGTTCCACGTAAGGTTGCTCGATATGGTCAGACTTAGTAGTTTCGCACTAGTCACTCTCTCTAGTTCTTTACCATCTACTACAATAGGCGCAAACTGGGGATCATTCTTTACAAAAGATATTCTGAGCTCCTTACACTTTTCGCTATTGAGTTTGACTCTATTCTGCATAGACCACTCCGCGACCTTATCTGCGATATCCTGGGCACAACTGCGGTTGCCTCTGGCAACGACTTCTGATGCCGTCGTATCGTCAACGTACTTCCATACATTAGCTAAACCATCAACATCTAAGTCATTTATTAGTACAAGAAACAGCCATGGGCCTAATTTTGTTCCCTGAGGGACCCCGGAAGGCACTGAACCCCAGATAGCCCTCAGATAGTTTTATTCTTTGGGAACGATTAGAAAGGAAATCTATGATCCAATTGATAATTCTTGTAGGCAGATTCAACCTGCGCAATTTCTCTACGAGTATTCTATGATCTATAAGGTCAAACGCTTTTTTATAGTTAAAGAGAATAGCTCTAACTGTAGCGCCGTTGCCATCGGTTTCCTTGGACCAGCTGTGAAGCATGTGTATCGGCGCCTGGGTGGTTGAGGAATTGGGAACAGCTCCATATTGGCTTGGGTCGAGCACATCCAAAACTGCAGGCTTTACGTAATCGAGAATTACGCACTCCTCTGCAACTTTCGATAGACATAGACTAAGGGAGATAGGCCTGAGCTGCTTCTTCAGGTCTTCAACTGGCTTCACCTTTGGTAGAGGAGATACATCCGCGAACTTCCAGATCTTCGGAAGAGACTGCTCATTCAAAGAGAGGTTAATTTGATGATTCTGCTGATTGGAGAGGACAACCATTCAGCGTAGTCCTTGAGCATCCAGTTTGGTATCTCGTCAGGACCACACGCCTTGGAAGGGTTTAACGCAGTCAATAACTTAAAAATACGCATATCCGAAACCTTCGGAAGCTCAGGCGTGTCCTCATCGATGCGAAGTTTGGTCAGCGGTTGGGACAGGCGATATTCTTCAAGAGGCTCAAGGAAGGCCTCGCTGATTGCGTTTGTAAGTTCCTGGTCAGTAAGATTTTCAATTCCTTCAATATGAATGTGACTAGAAACGTTCCCCGAGTTTGAGTTGAAACCGCACAAGCGTTTGACCTCCTTCCACCAAACCTTGGGATTCTCCTCCTTCATATGCTCGACATTAGACTTGTAAAATCGGGCCTTGCATGATTTCCTTTCACGATTTACAGCATTCCTGTAGAATTTGTACAGCATTGATCCCGTGCCACCATCGTGAAAGGCTTTCTGTCGTTTGAGGATGAGTGATTTAGGGTGATCGTTCATCCATGGGGCGTCAGATGTGTTAACGCGAACTCTCCTAATGGGCATCAGAAGGTCAAGCCCTGTATGCAGCACCTTGCTGAATATGTCAAGCATTTCTTGTCAACAGTTGGCAGAGGAGAATAACATTGTCCAATCAATTGCACACAGGTATCTACCTAGCTCAACTTTCCTACTTTCCCGCTTGTCACGCTTGAACAAACGGTCTAAGCGGACACGGTCTAAGATTGCGTCCTTTCTGGTTTGAATTTTCACTATTTGCTTGAGGCGGAAGTGCCTTTCGATTGGCTTCGTGTCAAGACGATTGAACTCTCCTGCCACAATAAGAGCGCAATCAGGGAAGCGTGACTCGATAAGTTGCAGTGACTGGAACAAGTGTTCTTGCATAAACTCGTTCTCAGCGGCAGATCAATGTGGATGATAGACGACAGCTACTCTCAGGGAGGAAACCCCCCCCGGCAGGCTTTTAGGACGTAGCTGAACCCATAATACCTCGTGATCGGGGCAGCACGAAAGAGCGTCCAGTCGTTTGTTTCGAAGTTTAGCATTGATGTAGAGGCAAACGCCACCACGATGATCGGACGAACGGTCCCTACGTAGGACTGAGTAGTCCGGAATATCAATGATTGAAACAGCGATAGAAGACTGGAGCCATGTTTCAGTGATAAAAGCGAGACTAACTTTGTTGCGCAACACGAATTCACGCACTTCACTCATCTTTGGGTGAAAATACCTGTTTTTTCAACTTCAACTAAAATCACGCAAAGTGCTTATTTATTTGTTATTTTTCTTGTAAAGCACAAAAAATAACATCTCTCGCGGGTTTAACCTGATTTCTAATTCTTGGTAAAATCCAAGATGGCGACCATTATTGGTGACGTTACAGACCTCCAGCAGCACCACCACCCCTAAAATAAACCTCATCTTGTTAAGAAGACCAAAGGCTTTCCACTGAAGGTAAAATCGTTTCAAAATACTACAACATATAAAAAACCCCGGGAAGGGGTTCCACCCACCTGTACCACGGTGGGGGTATGACTTTGCGTGTACGTCCGAGGGTTAAGTTATATAATATGTATATGTTGTAGTTTATTTTTTAACTGAGGTAATTTCTATTTTTCCTTCGGTTTTGGAATGTATGCTAATGAAGCTGAAACAAAGGAAAAATAAAAATTACCTGCGATAAAAAAAAATTAACTACATTATATGATATCGAAATATCAATATAAGAGAACGAGGCGCTGAGCAATTTTACGAATTAGTCATGTCCAAAGAAAAATCTCAATTATTACCCTTGTTTCTTCTTGACTTTCCTTAGCTAAAACAAGCCACAATATTGTTTGATAAAAAATAAAATGAAAGCGTCAAGAGAAAGCAACATTCAATTCCCCCGAAAAAGACGAACGGAAATAGATAAACCTATACTTTTGAAAGTACGTTCAAATAAATAAGCTTACATAGCCTGTATAGATATAAGTTTCATAAAAAGTCGGCAGACAGGTTGTCCTCTGGCCTGCGAATTGATCCCTTCCTGTGCTGTCTTGACGAACGGCTGTACTTAAAAGTAACCTGCGTGGCAGGCGTCCAAATTCCCCTTCCCCTTTTAACGCCCACCAGGCAGGTTATCAAGAACGTTTCCATTATTTTTATCACATGGAAACACAATATATCCGCTCCGTAGATAGCCTCCCCCGCAGACATTCTTAGGGGTGTGTCACGCGTTCCTGCCCCACGAACGTCTGCTGAACTGAAAGATAAATTCCTGTCCCATTGTTCGCAAACAACGGCTGGAGATCTCATGCAGATTATCGGAGATCCAATCGGCGCTGTTGAAATCAAAGTGTTGACAAGCCAAACACATACGTACAAGCTCTGCAGAGTGTGATACGTGACTAAAGATTTTTGCTCCTGACGAGAATATAGGAGATATTAAAGCGTTGGATTTTTGTATGTTTCTCTCCGTAAAGGCTGGATTTGATGTCATTTGCTCATAAAGTCGTTCTTGGGTGATGCAACGGCGGTGAGACCTTATAAGACAGAACAAAAGGCGGAGTTTTTTTTAATAAGTTATTGATTTGTAGTAAAGCCGACTTCTGTTCAGCAAATTTAACCTCCGAGGTAATTTTTTTTTTACAAAACTGAACTTAGTCGGGATCGTAGACTTCTGCGTTTTCACCAGCCAGGTGTATATTCAATCATGGAGTCTTTTTTATAAGGTTTTCAAATCTCCACGGAGCTACGATTTCTTAAAACAAGTTGAACTCGATGACATTGTAGACAACATGAAGAAGTTTCGGGAATTACCGCAGCAGAGCATCATAAATGAAATTGTCCCGATCTGCAAGCTTCTGTTGGTAAATCCGTTCAACAATGTCTAAAGAAAGGTTCTAAACAGCCGTAAGGAGAGAACGGACGAACTTTGAAGTAAATGAAGCAAAGCGAAAATTGTGATGCTGCTGTGCATGGTTACACTTTTTTTGTTACTAACTCCTTTCTCGTTTGTTAAGCTATAAAAAGAAATGATTGATGAGTTGTAACTGTAAACAACCTAACAACCCCCACGCCCCCTCTACAGTTCAAAATAGGTGCATCGGCCCCCGCACTTTGAAAATGCTCCGTGGGCCCTGATATGAGGAATACAAGATAGTGTAATTTAAATTTGCTTTGTCCTAGATATAATTATGCTACAGAGGGTGGTCGTTCTTTTACAGTTCGTTCTGTTAAGGATTGGAACTCTACTCCAAGATCTCTTAGAGTTTTGGACAACTACTCGATTTCGTTTCAAAAAAAGTCTTTTAAAGAAATTTTTAGTTACTCAGAAAAAAGACTTAAGTTTTTAACATATTGCTGGTTTTCGGTGTCACGCCATTAAAAATTGATCAAAACAAAAATCAAAACCATTCGACAGATAAAGTCCAGAGTCTGGGAAATGAAAGGAGGTAAATATACAAAGACCCTCGCCAAGATTTGGGTCGAAGGAATAATCCGTATACAAGATATCCGAGGAAATGTTTTACCCCAATTTATAGAGCTTTGTATGGAGACGCCATGCTGGAGCTCATCCGGATGAGCTCCAACATGGCGGACGGAAACCAACAGAAACATCGGTTACCGAGTTTTGCTACAAAAGCGTGAATTTACTCCTAGAGGAACTCATAAACATTAAAGCAATACTTTTTCTAATACTTGAACTGTTTAGACAGCAAAATTCCTCGAAAAAAAGTCACTTTTTTGACCTAAATGACAGCTCTCTCGGCCGTCATGTAAATGCTGCGTCACGCAAAAGCTTAGAAATTCAAGCGTACACTATTACAAAACCAAGAAACCTTTTGAAGCGAACATTTGTTTGAAAATTAGTTTTCAGCTGCTCTAATATACCATGAAAGTAAAATGTCAGTAGGATGGATAGTTTTGTAGTTTGAATTTTAGTGACGTCACGTGAAAACCAAAAATATAATTTTTGCATCTTAACTTATTCCGATATTGTGTATATTTTAATCTGTTTCTATATCATTTTTAATACACTTTTATGACTTTTAAGTTTATGATAAGCAGAATTAGTGTATGTATTTTTAATTTTTCGAGGGCCACTGGGTTATCAGTTGTTAATACTGTCATGTGCTACTCATCCATCCATCCATCCATCCATCCATCCATCTATGGTAAAAAAACCTAAGACCCGCCCTTTAAGCAAAGGCCGCAGCGAAACGAGTTGAAGCGAAGAGAATTTGTAACTAACCTCGGACAGTCTCAGGGAAAAGAAACGAAAAGAAATAACGACAAGACAGTGACGAGACTTACCTTTTAAATCAGTCTTTCATTAAGTGTAGAACGTCACAAAGGAAAACGTTAAAAAGAACCTCTAAAATTCTTCAAAGAGTTTTCTGAACACAAAGCACATTTTAAAATTTCCTTGGTGTATGATGTACGCGTCACTTACGCGGCACTTAATGGTTGCCTTGGATTCATCCATCTTGCGAACTTGATGCCGCTGGAACATAAAATACCAGGCTATGCGAACAAGGAAAACAGTTTTCTATTGTTTTTACGAAATAGCTTGTTTTCTTTTCCTGACTAAAAGATGGGGCTTTCCTGGAAGCTCTGAATATGGATATGAGTGGTTACAAAGCCCGAAATGATTGTACTAAGACAATCTTACACGCAAAAAAGTAAAAGACTCTTGCCTTAAGCCAAGAGTCTCACGGGGGGAAATGGTAAGAGCCGGAACGTCTGGTACTTCTCTCGTCTGATCATCTATATTGGTTAAATGAAATCGTGCTGTGTTCTATTTCCTATTTTTTTTTGCTTGAGTTTTATCGCATTGCCATATTTTGAATGAAAAATAATAAAACAGTTATTGGATTCGGCTTTTCTATGAGATGACGAAAAGGGCCTTCGACCTCGGCAAATAACACTGTCCAAGATCCGCCTAATTCTTTCTTCATATCATACAAAAGCCGAATCCAATAATTGTTTTTATTATTAGTTCAAAATATTTCAGACTTAAAAACACGCTTACCTCGATCGATGTAAAGTACGCATCTTCATTAGCCTATTTATTTCTCGGAAAATTGAGGATATAAAGTGATGTTTAGTCTAGCAGATATTCTTCAAACAGGAAACTTTCGATATATTAATATTCAACATGATAGCGAGTCTTAGAGGACACAAGCAAAGAAAATGAATAAAGTATGATTATTCATTTTCTTTGTTTGGTCCTCTGAGACTCGCTATCTTGCTTAATTTTAATGTATCGAAAGTGGCCTATAGCAGTTGTGATCCTTCGAGTTCGTATTTTTGCTGTTCTTGCTAATTTTTTTGCAGTGGTCTGGCTATTTCTTCTTTGCTAAAAGTGTGAAATTTTCAGACATTTTCTTCAGCTTACCCAAACAGCTTAGCTATCGCGGAAAAACTCCTCCCCGGAGGGTTCTCGGTTTGGCGTTCCTTTTTCTGTCGATATTCTGTACAACTAACGTCATTGGTACCAATATCGCAAACGTCTTTCAAACTTGGTTAGCGCTAGCTGATCATGAAGAACTAGCCGGGGGGATTTGAGCCAAACAGAAACGGAGAAATCTTTTGAATGAATAATAAAAAACAGTGTTGCAATCGTTCGTCAATTGTGAGCTATATGGTCTCCAAAACGGCCAAGGTATATACCTTGTTAAAAATGTATAACAGGCCAATTTTTTTATGACCACAACTGTACGCAGCGCCTGATATTCGCATTATAAAACAGCACCAATTATGAGGTTCCGGATAATTAGGTCTATGTGAGACAAGAAAGGGTCATTGTTACATAGGGCGGCAACTTAAGGTGGCTGAACACAGTTTTGGCAGTTTGTGATTATGTGTCATTTGCCAAATCATGGCAAGAGAAAGGTTGCTGCTCACAAGCTGAAACTTAGCAAGTGAAAAATGTACTGATGAAAGATTTTGATTAACAGGTAAAAATTGACGTTTTCGTAGTTTCCATGGCAACATGAACGATTGAATGCAACCTTAAAATTTCACGTTTTCTCAGTTTACATAAAATTTTCTCATTAGATTTTCCTATAAACTTGCACACAGCTTACTATAATTAATCATTACCACTTGAAACTTATTTGACCATATTTTAACAGACGGGTTTTTAGATAATCAATAATTTAATTGTACTGTAATTATTAAATGTCACAAAATTCGTCTGTTTAACTTCCATTTTAAAGTTCTCATTACTTAAAATACGATGAAAGGAAAAATTCTGCCAAATATCACAAAATTCTAATGAGTAGATTTTTAGAAATCGTCTTCTGTGTTCCATTGCCTTTTCGCCGCCATGTTGGTCTGTCTAAATTAAAACACGCGCCGTCACGCAAGTTACCGCTGACCGCCCGCAAAACTGTGTTCAGCCACCTTAAATACAATGGGTGCTTGTCCTTAAGTATCCAATTTCGCGCTATAATTCGGTCGGCAGTCATCTAGAAGTCCTCTCTTTGCTCCTAGCCACCTTGAGGTAAACGTCTTGTTAGTGACTTCGTTTGTAGAATAACTCACATCAGGTAAGGGGCCCTCGTTTAACTTCTTTCTCCCTTTAACTTAATATAAGCACTCTTTAGTTTTTAAAACCTTTCCATCGAACAGAGCTCGACCCCGTTTGATACGTTTTATCCTGTTTGATTAAAAGTGGCGCTCCTTTATGTCGGTGTAACATAAAGATTTTATGTAGTCAGTTAATAAACAAGTAGGTGAAATGCAGCCAAGCACTCAGACGTCTGCTGAATTTGAGACGGTTTCTGTACGCTTTCTCGGGGCTACGATGTTGGCTGTAACCCAGGTGTTGTACTGAATTTAAAATGTTTTGAAATATATTAAATTCTTGAACATCTTTCTTACAGAAATTGACAATAACTCTTATGTCTGACTGGACAAGTGAAATGGTGAAGTTTAAAAAGGATATGACTACAAAAGATGCAATTCGTACAGAAACATTCACAGCTGATCAAGAGTGGTTCTTGTGTAGCCATGTGGACACTGAACCTACTACGACTGTCAAGGCACCCGGGAGTAGCAATAACAATTATCCACTCTACCACATAAGGCTTCATGTCAAGAGAAAGAATGGATACTACCTTTGGAATATTGCCATGATCATAGTAAGGACATACTTAGTATCCATAACAGTGCCGGAACCAGACCTTGAGAGGGGGGGCAGCCTCCCCTAAAATTTTTTCCGCCCTTGGGGCCTCAGTTTGGTCCAAAAATAAGCGAGGGGCGGGTCCCCCAGGCCCCTCCCATGGATCCGCCACTTCATAAGTCAATTTTAAACTAAATCAGCATTTTTCTGTTCTAACAGAAGTTATTTAAAATATAAGCGGTGAAGACAGAAGATATTTAAAACATAAATTGACAGGAGGTTGCTGAGATAAAGAGATCAAATCAGGCCAAAATATCACAAAATTGGATAAAAAATATGCAATCCTCATAAGCCAGCTGATATTAAAGAGTTATTCTAAAGAAGTGCAAAATTTGTAGAGGGAGAACGCCAGCATTTAAGACACAATGAATTCATATGTGGAGGAAAAAAGGCCCTAGTCTGAAGGTTTTACCTCCCAAAGTTTTTAACTTTGTTTGCCGCCCTTCTAAATGCTAATGTGGCTTTGGGATATCTCTGTTGGTGTACTGATAAGACAATTTTATTTCCTTTGAAATGGAACTCATTAACTTAGCTAGGGTATTTTTTTCCGAGAAGAGCATTACAATACCAAACTTCATCACTTTCGCTAAAACTTTCACGCGCCTTCGGCCTTTGCCACAAACACGACAAACTAGCTCTGATAAATACAGTTCAAAAGTTTTTACTGGACAGTATGGACTATTCGGTCTTTCATACATACGGCCTTCACCTGGAGAATCATCTGGTTGATCCTTTCCCCTGTGATTTTTGTCCAGTTCATCAAGTGCTTGATATACGTACTTTTTACCAGTTGCATCAGCCTGCACGGCAAACGTCTGTTTTGTAAGAAGACGCAGATTTTCTCTCCCGCGGCGAATTAAGTGGAACATGAGATTAAACCAAACCACTTGCTGGAGGGATTTAGGATCTGGAGAGGATGGATTGTAACAAGACTGAATTTTTTCTAAATCTTCCTTTGATATCGGCCTGTGGGGATCAACTCTGCCAAATCCTTGCCGCTTTAACTCGACAACTGCCGCCTCATAAACTTGATTTGATTTGGAAAACTCGCCGTCATTAATGATGTCAAAATCTCTTTTCAGTAGAAAGTGCCTTTGCAGACCAAATCGTAGTCCCATCAAGGCAGTCTTTTTGTAATTGTCTCCGTTCTTTTTCCGGGCATTCGGCCAGAAGTTCGTTAGAAGTTCATTCAGTTCGTTCTTCGACATTTTCTCCAGGGACTCTGTGTTTTTCACGGGTTCTTCAAGCGTTCGGTAACTTCATTACAGAATGCTAGAAAAGTAGCAACGGCATTTTTAGTCGCTCTCCTTGTATTTTCGGAATCCTTAGCCTCAACCAGTTCCTGTATCTCTTCATTTGTGAGCTGTTTGAATCGTTTCCTTACAGGTTCAGGCTCCATATTTTTTGTTTTGCTGGGTTCATTCACAAAAGTTAAAATTCCCGCTTTCAACAGTGTTTTAATCACGCCACTTTACACCATGCTTTGATCACGTGCTGTAATGTATCCGGAGCGGGGTACATTGCGTGATGTATCACAATCGGGATACATTTGATTTTAGTCTAGGCCACGTGACCAGGAATCAACCAATGACAGTCCTGTTTAGTTGAGTGAAAGTCTAGGAATATAACAAAATACAATAAAGCATCCAAGGCAGTGAGACTAGTATTTCATTTTTCCTCTTTCAAACTTTTTGCCAAATGGAAACCAGTGAATGAATAGTCCATTTTCGAGTTCACTATGACCGCTGAATTAAAGAACTGAAGACGCATTTTTTACAGCCTTAGCCTCAATCTGAAGTAATATATTCACAAATTCCAACGAGAAAAAGACCTGTTTATTACTCTGTCTATTGTGTATATTCAAATTTCAAACACTTACTTGCCAGAATTTCTGAATATTTTACTTTACGTCGAGGCTAACCCTGTATGAATGTGTCGTTAATGTTTATATTCAGCGGTAATTTTTAATTCGAAACTGGGCTATTAACTAAAATAACACAGCTAGTCTCGTCTCTGAGCATGCTGGTGAGTGTCTGGCTATGTTCCTCTCTCCTTGGCATTGTAAAAATGATTAAACTTTAAAAAAAAGCTCTCAAAGGTTTCTCAATAAGGTTTATGTATTGACGAGGGTGGACAAGAATTACTGTAACATTTATAACAGCGCGCTTGCTTGCCCTATATAAGTCCTATTGAGCCGCTATGAACAAAATCTTTATTTATGCACGCCCGTGCGTAAATAAAGATTTTTTTCAGGATGACGAGTCCAGCTGAATTAATATTTTTCGTATTTTTTCCAAGTACTGAAGAACCCAAAAATCGACGGCAATGATGGAAAACATTTTAGCATCTTTGGAATTTAGCTTCTTATAATTACACTCCAACCAACAACAAAAGTGGTGAAGATGTTTCGCAAACAATGGAGCCTGAATCGTTAAAAAATCTGCCGTGAAGACTGACGTTTAGCTGGAAAAAGACCATAAATTGGTCTGTGTCGGGAAATTTCCAATTTGTATAAACTGTCCTCCGTTATTGACTTTTTTATTCTTTACGAAACAAGTTAATTATAAAGTAAGCTCAATAGCGAAAAATTATGCACTTTTGTTATCACCGAACAATCCGACTGAAGCAGGAAAATGTCTCTTGCACTAACAAGGCAAATTACATAAAAAGACAAATTTATAACTCACAAAAAAAAACGGCTGTCAGGTCTTCTCAACAAGCCGTAATGACGAGCAATTGTTCGTAAATGACTATAAAGTAACATAGCAGTCGTCTTCGCTAAAAAAAACTAAAAAACAAGTTTTCTGGATTTCGCCGAGCAAAACATAAACATCTTTTCGGCGAAACCAAACCCTACTGACCTCCTCTTAGGAACATGTGAGTATTTTAACTTTAGGTGGACTTTTACCTTAGTTTCTGCTTCGTTTCCATTGATCGTTAACGAATAAATAAGCAAATTTTCTTTCTCAGTTTTATAGAAATGATTTTCTTTCAAACTAGATTAGGTGGCGTGTTTTTAACCAGTCAATAGAAGGGTTTGTTTTTCTGTGTCGCGCGTTACGAGAATTTTGCAGTTAATCAAAAGGCAAGCATTTTTTGTCAGCTATATATTTTACGTTATAAAAGAATTTGCTCATGCTTTTAGCTGTGCTTGTATCGAGTTATGGATGCACTTGGAAAGTTTTGAGAGCATTCAAGAAGCTACAGTTACTTTCCGCTGCGCCTCGAGCAACTCTCATCCATTTTTCGTGCTCTCCAAACTTTCCGCGTGCATCCATAACTCGATATACGCACGCTAAGCATGAACAAATTCTTAATTTAAACATGACTGTAAAGTATATGTTTTAGTAAAAGTTTGCACATCTTAAAAAAATGGAGCAGTTAATAAGTTGCTTAGATAAGAGCTGCTGACTACTATCTAAGAGAATACTGGTTATGAGTTGATAGTAACATTTGCCCTTGATATTTTGTACTTTTTCAAAAGTTGTATGTTTCCCCTTTTATCGAGCCCCCAAGACCATGGCGCATTCGTTATGCATCCTTCAGATCCGGATACACAGCCAGCTTATTGTTACTCATGTGCTTGATACTTTCTTTTTTGCAGTTTCTTATCGAAATGTTGTCATTCTGTTCGTTTTCGGTGGATATAACATCCCCTTCTGCTCGACTGCCCGTCACCTTAACCTTGCTTTTGACAGCAGTTACTTTCAAGATTGTTTTGGCTCAAAGTCTGCCAACTATTTCATATCTGACATTGCTGGTAAGGAAATGGTTACTTAATTTCACAATTTACAATATTATAGTGGTATTAAAATGTATTTAGGTAGTCTACATTTTCTAGGTAAACATATTGTGAGCTGCATATGCACCATTCACGCCGTCCCATCATCCCCTGGCTGCTTGAATTCTTTGGTAGCTGCACCGCCTATATACCTTTTATCGGCGGTTTGCTACGCCATTCCCCGATATGCGTCGTTTACGCCCCACGTAAATAGACGCGATAGTTTAAGCTTTGGTGATTTCTATGAAGAACATCAACAAAATTTTAATGCAAACTTTTCTCTTAGCAAAGCAATTGATTTGGATCATCTAAATCTTTGACGCCCTGACGCCTTCTGCAGACTGTTCTTGTTGTTAGTCGTTTTCAACCCATTCACCCTTGCTTGTTGCCCGAAAATCGGCACTTAAGCCATTTTCTGTCACTATTAAGACAAACAGAACCAAAACCGTCCAAAACATCGTTTTTAATTTGGAAACTACGCTCCCTTTTTTTCCTAGTGCAAGAATGTTGCTGATGTTTAGGGTTTGCCTTGCACAGAAAGCAAAATCATCGGACAAGAAAAAAATAGAACAAGCTTGACTTTTCAGTTTTCGACTGTCTACGAATTCAGGATCCAAGATTTTCCAAATTTTGTCAATGGTTTTGCAGCTTTTGACTTGGTCTCTACACCTTGATCCTTTTGTCTTTGCGTTTCGGATACGTTGCGCCAGATGTTCATCTTCATCCGTACCGTAATTTAACAGGGGCGGATCCAGTAAATTCAGAAAGGAGCGGCCAGGACACTGGCCAGCTATTAAGATCGAGGCTGTCTCAGTAAAAACCGCCCATTCAATTTCGCGTGAAAAATAATTTTGCCTGAGACTCTGGCAAGTGAAAGGCTTTATCGAGATTACAACTAAAATAGGTTTGCTTTGATTCACAATAATTTTCTGGCCGCGCTGAGGGGCACCGAGTATTTTGTCCTGTCACTGCCAGTTTGCACGTCTTGAAAATTGAAAATTTGGCATTTTTTGCCGCGCTGTAAAATGTTTGATTTGCACCATTTGCCAATGAATTTAGCTGCTAAATTTAGCTGAAAAGACGAAATCAAGCAAAATATGACCCCAACTTATTGCCTAGGAGGGAAGGGCCGTAAATGGCCCTGGTTTAAGCGCTCATTTCTCACGTTTAGGACCTAGTTGGAAGCTCTAGACCAAGTAGACGAAAAGATAGATCATCTGTTATTAATAATGTACAAAAACCCACGTACGATTTCAGTATTTTAAAAGTTATGACTGTTTGTATCAACGGAGCGCATGTGCGAGCTAATACGATATTTTCAGATTTAGTGTAACGGATCTATCTCAAGCAGATTTTGTCAAAAGTACGGCTTATCTAATTCATTCCTGGCACTAACTTACAAACTGAGCCATATTCCAATCCCCAAGATGCCGGACTCCATAAAATTCCCCAAAATTCCATAAAATTGCTGTTATGCGGCCAGATTTCAATCCCATGATAACAATCCGAAACTCAAAACAGGTGAAACTGCGTCATGTTTTGAGCTAAACAGCTCTGTAAAACACTGGAGATTCGCCTTGTATGTGTGTTTACCTTATGTGGGAATCGGTAAATAAAGGGAAAAGGGTCACGTGGCTTGTTAATTAGTTAAATAGCTAATAGGATAAATAACATTTCCAACCATACAAGGCAAATTTACACTTTACACTGTTTATCTAACGTTTTGGTGGGGAAAATTCCTAAGACCTTCCCCGCTTAAGAAAACGTGTTTTGCGACGTCACTGAAAAAGAAATGTCAAGTGTTATTTGAAATCACGTTTTGCGTGTTTTGTTTTTCATTGAGCCACATTTGTAGTTCACTTTTCAGGATCACTGATGGAAGCAAACCGTTCTAAACAGCATTTAACAAAATATGCATATTTAATTAGGTAGTCATTCCTTAAGTGGCCTGAGGAAAATCAAGAAGTAGAACCGATAGAAGTCATTTGGCTCGAAGTCTGTCCTTTTAAATCGAAACGATCTTTACTGATTGGTAGTATTTACCGCCCGCCCTCATACACCAAAGCTGATGATTTAACTCTGGAGGCAAATTTGGACTCGGAAGTGTACTTGCTGAATAAGGCCTGGTTCAGACGCCGTACTTTTGATGTGTTAAACCTAATTGAATAAGTTCGACAAAAGCTCGACAGGCTCTGTAGAACTTAACGCTTTTGCCGCACCAAACTAAAACTGCCGCACCAAACTGATTCAGACGCCGCTCTTTTCTAAGGACCCTAAGTGGGTTCCATTAGAAAAAAGACGTTTTCAGAGAAGAATTATATTTATGTGTATAAGTGTTTAAAGTGACTTGTTGAGCATTATATGAACTTCATAAGACAACAAGAACAACATGAAATCTTATAATACCAGAGCTAAGCGAAGTGTCGAAAGGAATTGGGGCAAACAACGGACCACATTTCATGCCATTAAGGATTTTAACTCACTTAGCCAGGCAATCAGACAATCCGTGAATCTTTTTAAATTTGTAATATAAATGAATTTGAGTTAATATCTTGCACATTTTAATTGTTTTTACATATTTTAGCTTTTTAACGTCTTCGTGAATTGAGGGTATTTTGTATTTTTTAAAATTTTATGAGATCCTTTTTGAAAATCATATTTTGTATGAGAACGTTATCTCAATAAAGATTATTATTAAGGAGACAATATTTTTAAGCGATGTGAATATCGATGGAAGAGTTGATAAACATCGGTTAATTGAAGCGGTTCAAGGTATGAATTTTAAGCAGCTTGTTAATGAGGTGACTCGTACAGTTAGCGGAACCCGTTTAGATCACATCTATTCAAATCATCCTCAGCGAATAATGAATATATCAACTCTCAACTGTGGCCTCTCTGATCACGTACCTATTTTTGCTGTACGCAAATATTCCAACGAGCGTGCATATTGTAGCATCCAACAGGAGAGCATTTTGCATGCGTATGCGTGCATCCGCTGAACGACCAAGCGTGGGCGCATCAAATCTGATGGCAGGAAATCGAAATCTCGCGTAAAGTTACAGTCCTTTTAAAAGCCATTTCGTTGGTGCTTTAAATGTCGCACTTTCCTACAAAAAGTGTTAGCCATGACAAAAATCGGACGTTTTCTAAGCGGGGTTTTTTCAGCAGTAGGTTTTCTTGACCTTTTTGAAGACTCTAAAGACTCAAAGCCAAAACTCAGTGTTCCTGTATAAGTCTGATTTTCACTGGCAAAGCAATGCATTTCTATGGTTTGATTTCCAAAACTCATGGTTTTACTTTATATCTAGGAAGAAATGCATCGTAGCTATGTTCAGCTGCTGTAAGAAAAGCGAAGAAATGCTTTTACTAAGTGAGGTTCATTTATAAGCGCGATGTTTCATGTTATGGATATTCCCGGATATGCTACAATAACATGAAATCTTTGGGTTTTGTTTTACAGTTTTCCGAAAGTTTTCGCGGAAAAATAAATTAAAAAATATATTCCAGAGGAAGTGAAGAATGGACTGAGTCTGAGACAGTAACCTTTACATGTGATTTTGTAGTAACTTGAGCATTTCATAAGCTCACTTGCAGACAAAACAAATGCACATACCCCGAAAAAAGGAAAAATACTTTTATTTTCCTCTAACTCTAAAATATACAGAGATTTTTCTTAAGCTACTATTTTGAAGCCACTCCTTAGTAACAGCTCCTGCGTTCCACAATAAATTTCTTATTTTTAACCGGCTTATATTTGATGACAGCAGTGATCCATTCAGAGCAGAGAATGCCCATCACTTCATAAATCTAACTGATGATGTTTGTTCACCTTCAAAAAAAGGAATACCACTGCTAAAGGACCCAAATGAGTTGGGATACGACAACAAACATGACACAAATGGATGGCGGTGAATTTGTCTGTTATTACTGTTTCTGATGCATGAGAGCCTTTTACTGTGTCCAGATGAACCCCTTGTGTAAGTTGTACACAACGCCTTATGGGAAGAATTATCAAGCAGATACTGATGTAGTAAGGTGGCCCGAACCTATATTTATAAGCGGGTTGGTTATGTTTTTAAAATCGCGTTTTTCGGCAGGAATTATTTAACCGATTTCTATGATTTTTGGCATCCTTAATAAAAAATGGTCGAACTTTCAGAAACTGTTATTTATTTTCTTGTAGGTATAAAAACGTTTGAGATATCGGCATATATGTTTAAAACCGCATTTGTACTAAAAAGGTCAATAACTTCGAAACCCTAAGACAGATTCTCTCTAACTTCAGCAAGTAAGCCTCAGAGCTCTCTGGTTTTATATCTGCCAGATACAAAACTAGTGCAAGTTTGAAGTCAATCGTGACCGTAGAACTCGCTGCACAAATAGCTGGTCAAATTTAACCTTTAAATGCAACGCTAACACATTTGTGAAAGTTGACACGTAAATAGGGGAAAACTGCCGACGGACTATTTCCTATCTGCGAGGGTATATTCTTGCCCAAAGCTTCAGTTGCAAGAAACTGAGTAATCAGAAACCTACGGCGAATACAGTTTGCAATACAAGAAGAACAGTTTTATGCTGAATGCGGGAAGATGAACGAACATCTAGCTATTTATCAAAGTTACTTTGTATTTGCCCTTCTCTTTTCTAAAAAAAAAATTCAGGAAGACAAGATATCGCATCTACGCAAATCTCTTACCAGTGTTTAGCACCGAAGGTACCCGTCTTGAGGAGAAATAGAGCCACCAACCCTATAGTACTTCAACCGATCCAGTTTCAGCTGCAACGAAACTTCTTGTATTAGGTAATTTATTCAAGCTTGTAAGATTTGCCATCACATTCGCACGGGCAGTTTGCCACTGGGGATAATGAAAAAAATAAGACGATTGTCAAATTTTCTTGGCTTTATCCCCAAGCGGCAAACTTCCCGTACCAATGTGATGTCAAGTCTAAAATGCTTGAAAAAATTACCAAGTGCAAGGGCTTTCAGTGCAGCTTAAAAATGGACGGTTAGAACATAGTTAATTGAGTGGAATGGTTATGAAACCCGTCAGACTCCTTTGTTATATGTTTTTGTGGACCTGAAAGTGCACAACGTTCAAAAGAATTCCTATCATTTTGATTGTATTGACCAATAAAAACGTTGCATTAATTTATTCCGTAACAATTTGCCAACAGAAAACAAAGGATTGTGCACTTTCAGGGTGCTTCCAACATAAACTGCAGCACTGTTGTTTTTATCATTGATGTTTGCCGCTTTTCATAACCAGTCTCCTCTAATAACTATGGTTAGAAGTACTGGAGCTGGTGGCTCTATTTCTCCTCAAAACGGAAACCTGCGACGCTAAATGCTTTTGAGAGTTTTTCGTAGATGCTATATATTTTGGCTTGTTATGATAGGTTTCGAAAAGAGAGGGACAAATACAGAGTAAGTTTGATGAATGGAAGTTCTTTAATCTTGCCCTGCATTCAACACAAAGTTGCCCTTCTTGTATTGCGAACTGTTTTTGCGATAGGTTTCTGATTACTCAGTTTCTTGCAACTGAAGGTTTGGGCAAGAACCCTCTTGCAGATAGAAGAAAGTCCGTCGACAGTTTTTCTCTATTTGTGCGTCAACTTTCACAAATGTGTTAGCGTTTGAGTTTAAGGTTAAATTTGACCAGCTATTTGTGCAGCGAGTTCTACGGTCACGATCGACTTCAAACTTGCAGATATAAAAATGCGGTTTTAAACACATGCCAGTATCTCAAACGTTCTTATGCCTACAAGAAAATAAATAACAGTTTTTGAAAGTTCGACCATTCTTTATTAAGGATGCAAAAAATCATAGAAATATCGTAAAATTCCGAAAATAAACCCCTCCATGTATATGCCCCTCCAAATATAAGCCCCCCAAACCAGTAACGCAAAAAACCCTTCGTTAAATCGCCCCTCCAAATATAAGCCCCCCGGGGGCTTGTACTTGGAAAATTGCCTTCAAATACAAAGTAAAACAAAGCAAAAACGGTAAATTTACTTCCAACTATAAGGCTAACCCTATCGATTTTGAAACGCAAATTTCCCTCCGTAGATAACCCCCTCCGAATATAAGCCCCTCCAAAAATAAGCCCCTCAAAAAGGGCCTTTGAAAAATATAAGCCCCGGGGCTTATTTTCGGAATTTTACGGTAGGTTAAATCCGAAAAACGCGATTCATAAACCTAACCAACGCGCATGTAAATAGGTTCGATCCACCTTAAACAAGATGTAGTTCGATACAGAGGAGAATGAGAATGAAATGTTTCACAAATTAGCATATCAACAGATATAGTATCCCCAAAATGGTATCATTTAGGACTAAATGCAATTCTTTTTTGCAACAGAAGCCAGGATTTATTTAAAAGGTGTATTGATAGCGTTTCATTTCATGTTATTTGGGGTTGGGGAGTTCGGCTAGATTTTCTTTAACACGCCGAAATGTTATTGCCCCCGCAGGGATTTCGCCCAGAAGGCGAAATCCCGAGGAGGCACTCTAGTAACTCGCGCGTATATTAAAGGAAAGTACTTACAGTTGAAATATACAGTCAGTATGCCAGAAAAAATCTCGATTTGCTTGAACAGGGGCCGCGAGGAATCGGTAGGTAATGATGACGTTTCTATTGGTCGCGCCCTTAAGTACGAGACGGTTAGGATGACGTAACAGGATAGAAAATCCCGAAGGGATCGCTTAGGTAGATTTTGCGACATTTATTGTACAGTCATACCTCGATACCCTTTTGCGTTACTTGTTATTACTGACATTCTGTGGAGCAGTTGTTTTGAAAGTTATGGACCAAAAGACACTCTTTAAGCGCAGATGAAGTTATAAGGTGCGTATAACTGTGTATATATGTTATAAACACTTGGAGAGTTTGCCAGACTCGAGTTCACAAATCTTTGATTGGAAACGTTGCCAGACACTCTTTCTCTCTCTTTGACCGGAAAAAGACTCAGCCCCAAACAAGCCAGACGAGTGAGTCAACGGCCAGCTTATCACTAGCAGAACGATGGACGATTACAGAAATTCGCCGACAATCAAAGTTTAAAATAAGAGTAGAATGCGCGAGCGTGAATTGATCAAACGTGCTCTTAATTTCTAAGGCTTACTTTCCGGCAAATAAAATGAACTGTATGTGAAAAGTGGAAGAGTAATAGCGAAAAATTCAACTTCTAATTAAATCTATTTCTTATGGCTTAGAATAAACTATTCTCGAAACTGAGAATGTTTTGATCAAAGCTGTGTAAATCGAACTGAAACTTTGCATGGAACCTTGCGTTTCCTGTATTTATCTCACCTATTGTATGGAATATGTGTGAAAATCTTCATTATGAATCGGAATATTTCAAAGAGCTACACAACGACCAAGAATACTATTGACCGACAATATACAGAGCGGGGGCAGCTGTAGTGTCAACTATTACTAGTATTTATTTGAATAATGAAATGTAAACAAACAGTGTACCATCAAAATAAGGTGGAAAAAATCAGAATTCAAACCGATTGCTGTAATTCTTTTCTCTTGTATAACTAAATGATAGAACTGTGAAAGGTTTGAACCCAGGAGTCATTTCAAAAGTAGGTTGAGTTTGATCTTCCGGGTGAACGCAGTCCTGAATAGGACTGTTGTTGTTGACAGTGACTGACGTTTCGACAACCTGTGCGGTAGTCATCTTCAGAGTCAAAGTGAGTTGTATCACGTCAGTTGATGGTATTATACCAGAAGATGACTACCGCACAGGTTGTCGAAACGTCAGTCACTGTCAACAACAACAGTCCTATTCAGGACTACGTTCACCCGGACGATCAAACTCAACCTACTTTTTAAATGATAGAAATCGATTTTGACATACATTTTAAGAGAAAAATCAGCGATAAAAAAGTAACATGACGTGTCGATAACTCCATGTCATCATTATCAAATGCGAAGAAAATTAGCACGAATTTGGTGATATGTATACAGAAAAAGAAAGTGTCAGGAATATGTAAAGTTAAATTGAAGCGTGAAAATGAAGCAAACTAACAATTAAATAAAAAGTTTCGCCCGGTATGGTTGCGTGCCGAAATGCCGTCAAATATTCGATGTCGCGTATATGCGTTTGATAATTTCCACATATTGACAATAAAATTCAAATATATTTGATTTTGTTCAATACATTCGATAAACTTGTAGCAAAAATCGATAAATTCGCCTTGATATGCATTCCAAGAGCCACTTACATAGGGTAGTTTCGGAGAACAAAGGAATCCGCACCCCTCCCCTGTCCCCTCCATTCAAAGTTGGGCTGTTTGTTGTTTTCTATAGGCAGCTAGAACAAGGGCACAACATTGCACGTAGGGGATGGGGGAGGAAAGCTATATTTCCTCCTTTTGAAGTTAATAAACCGTAAAAAAGCCCAGTTTTGGGCGGTGTCTCAACTCATTTTGTCGCCGATTGTAGATTCCACGATTTCGTTGGAGTTGACTGCTTTGCTAGATGATATATCAGTTTTTTAAGAGGAATTGAAGTCCGCGGACAGCGCTGGTAATCATGAAATTTCAATTTCGGTACAGGAACCTCGGCAGGAAGAAAAAAACGACAGCAAAAGGCAAACGGAGAAGTGGGACCAATCGTCGCACACAACAATCGAAGCAGCCAAACGTCAATTCCAGTGAAGCGACGTCGACGCGCACTTCGAACGAAAACGCTAACATGCAAGAAAATCACAGCAGAAATCAGGAAAGCGGCAAAGGTGCTAACAAAAAAGGACTAGAAAGTGAACTTCGTATCAAAACAGCTCTAACTATAAGTCATGAAAAATTTGGAAACCAATCGAAAGCAAATGCATCCTCGGAGACCCAGGGGCGGTCAGTCGGGCCGGGAGAAAAGGCGCGACAAAAGTTTTCGAGCACAGGCGGAAAAGTCTTTGGGTACCGACTCTCACCGGACCATTTCTAAACGGTCAAGAGAATGCTGGTTCCTGATTGGGCACAAAAAATGCTTTGTATTATTGTGCCCAATCGGCGAACAGCATCTCCTGAGTTCTTTTCGTGAGTTCGTACACGACGGCTATTATCTCGCCACAGTTGCCCGGTTCGTTCACCAAGCTTTCCTAACCAGAAACGAAGGAACCACCGATGAGTCGAAAAACGTTTCGGATGCTATCAGCAGGAGCAATTGAATTTGCACCGAGAAAATTCTGTTTCTGACGGATCACAATGTATCGTAAATAATAGGAAGTTTAAGATGAAGCGGCGACGAGAAAGTAAAAACAGCAATAGCTTGACAAGGCAAAACAACAACTTTGCACGTGCATCACGCTTTTTTGTAATACTATATTTCTTTGCCGTCACTGCACGACTACCCGGTGAAAATGCCTAATTTCACGTTTTGTGAAGGACGTAAACAAGCAATGACAAGATTTTCTTTCTCTTTATGAACTTGGATATGGTTGAAAGAAATTCAGCTCCAGAAGAGTTCGCTTACATTTGACAAAGTAAGTGAGTTGGAATAATCACGATAGAGACTGAAAAAATGTGAGTTCACTCTTCATGCGACGTTTTCATGGTTGTTAGCTGTCGAGGCACATTGCATTTTGTAAACTCCCTAATATTTAAGAAGGCGGGATCGATGCAAGCGTGAATACCTGTTGTAAGCTCAAGCTTGTATTTTTGGAAAACCGTCTTTAGTTTTCGTGTAGACAGTGTTTGTCTTTACACTAGGCTGTTAAGTAAGACTTAAGAGCTGCTAAGTTTTACTTAACCAAAAATGCGCGTGTGAAGGCCTAAGAAAAATCTCAAGTAACTTTACTTTGCATCTCATTAAAACCGACTCAGGGAACTTGCAGTTTCCAAGCTTTGAGAAAGGCGAAGCATGTCAATCAATCTTAATTATGTTGCGTGGGAAAACCTGAAGAAAAAAGATAGGTTGTGTGTGAAGCTTTTTTTTACTTGAAGAATTTAAAATTTACTTGTCTTGAAATATTTCTTAGCTTATTTAGGCTCTAGTGTAAAGACTACCAGTATTTTGGAATGTAGCGTTTATATCAAACTGAAAGATTCCTGACTGCGTGCATTTCTTTGGTGCATGAGCCAGACAAGCCGTGATCTAGTCAATAGCCGTCGTGTACGAACTCACGAAAAGAACTCAGGAGATGCTGTTCGCCGATTGGGCACAATAATGCAAAGCATTTTTTGTGCCCAATCAGGAGCAGCAATCGCTTGACCGTTTGGAAATGGTCTGGTGAGAGTCGGTACCCAGGGGCTCTTCCGCCCATGACTGCCCCTGGTTCTCCGAGGATGAAGCAAATGGCTAATCGAAGAAATACTCGACGCTCAGAACATTGTATCTGGAAATTGTTTGCAGAGGACGCAAACTAAAACCGTTAAGTTCATTTGGCATTCAAGGTTGTGGGCCCAGCGTGTCAAAACATTGCAGGAAACCATCACATTCGCAAAGAAAAGAAAATCGCTTTTAGTTATTCAGATCCAGGAGGCACTTTTGAGAAAATTTTAAACAATCAACCCTCATTTAGCCGCAACAAAGAGCGTTAAGTCTACATCAGAGGGCCAATCCCGCCGACCAGAAACAAAACCCACAGAAAATCAATATGCGTGTCATGACCTCTCAGTGTGAAACAAGCGGCAAAAATCACATTTGTTAAACCAAAACTTAGAACGCTCCCGGGCATTATCTATCGCCAGAAGGAAAAAACTTATTGGAACAAGCAGCGTCATTTTGATCATTTAAGTTAATTATTTGACTTTCTCCTATTTCTTTTCATAAGCGGACTTCTTCTCAAGGCTTTCTCGCTGAGGGAAGGAAACAAAATTTGATTCCTCTTCGGACAAATCATCGCTTATCCTGCGCTTGCGAGTAGGAACGCTAACTTCAATTTCTTGAACTGAAATGCGCTCATCAGGCTCATCTAAGATATTGACGCCTGTAAATCTCACTCGAAAAGGTTATGTTCAATACTCAACAGTTGCCATTACAATATTTTTCATTGTCTGCTTTGAGGCAGTCGCGCGTGGAATTGATGACGTTTCAAACAATCAATTCAAATGAGCGGACGTCTCATGAGTAGTGGATAAGGCACCGGTTACTCCTTTTTTTGTGGATTTAATTAACTTTTCGTGTGGTATAAATTAACGCAGCTGACGTCATGCATCTCATTAAGATAGGATGATGTCATACTTTAAATTAATGCCGATGACGTCACGCATGCCATTAAGATAGGATAATGTCATAATTTATCTTTAGCTGGCTGACGTCATGCGTGTCATATAGATAGGATGATGCACAGTTTATTTGTAGCTGGCAAGGAGCAAGTGACGTCAGAATTTCCTAGAGTTGACGTCATCAAAAAATGTTGAGATCATAATCTATAAATAGAAAGGTGATTTTTATATAATTAGCTATTTGCTACAGTCTTCTGATTAGATATTGTTTGCTATAGTCTTCTGACTGGAGAAACTGTCATGTGTTCAAAATAAAAGCGGGCAAATTTTGAACGTGTTATCTTTGCAGATTATACTGAATGAAAAATCTTTAATCATTAAATTATTTTCACTAAAAATCGGTTATAAACAAAACCAAGACACGGAGGTTAACTGAAAAATCTTTACTTTAAAAGAAGGGAAAAGGAGGTTGAGCGAATGCGAAATCGTACAAATTTTTCAGGCAAAACATGAAAACGAGGTCG
This sequence comes from Porites cylindrica, assembly GCA_964035525.1. Classification (NCBI taxonomy): domain Eukaryota; kingdom Metazoa; phylum Cnidaria; class Anthozoa; order Scleractinia; family Poritidae; genus Porites; species Porites cylindrica. The sequence continues at coordinate 23,426,386 of OZ037785.1, forward strand.
AAGCTCAGCGAAGCGAAAAACTGCCTATCAAGCAAAAATGTCAATCTTTGTTTACTTGACTCTGTAGAAAGTATTGCACAGGGTATGAAAATTCTATAGAAAACAACAGGTGGTTTTAAAGTAAACCCTAGCTCTTTTGGTTCTTAAATAAACCCCATTCTTGTTCCTAAATGAGTGCAAAGTCTATTTATAAAATTAGGAATAAGAGGTGCGATCGCCTAGCAACACATGTCTTCTTGTTTAGCGCTTAAAATCGGATATATAGACAAAACACACACACACATACACAGAGTGGAGCTGAAAACTCTCTATTTCAATTTTGACTTACCATTACGAAAGCGTTTTCTCCGTTCTATCTCGAGGAAACGACTAACTATTGAAATCTCATCGCTTGATGCGCTTATGGTCTTGTCAATTCAAGCGCCGTTAGTCAGTTAATTATGCGGGTTAACAAGCCCAAACCTGAATACAAATTAGTTCATCTCTACAGCTAGACCCAAGGGAGCGCTTTGACTTATTATTGTAAAAAAACACAAGCAATTAATAACTTAACAAGGATCAATTTAAACACGCGACAAATAAATTGACAAGACACGAGATACAGTTTTAAAAACTTTATTGAAAACTAGTGACAAAAAGAGTCGAACACACAGCGATTTGGAAGGGATGGAAGTTGATCCTCTTCTTCGTTCTCCTGTTTAGAAGGGGAATAAAAATTGGTTTCCAACGTCTTGGCGTTTTTGTGTCACAATCGTGACACCGAAGAGAGCCCTCTTTGATGTAATTTCTCTCCTCGGGGATCTGGTGATCGCATATAGGACAAATCGAGTAGTTATCGTGCCAAAAGCATTTAGGACATTTCATGATCAATGTCGAGTACACATTAGAGTTTTCGCAATGTTCACATGGACTTTTAGAGTGAAAGGTGGTGGATGTCTCAGGGCTACTACTTTCTGTTTTCTGACGGTCGTTTTCAATGTCCTTGTCGCTCTCTTGGGTGCCTTCAGCTTCAACGCCATTCTCAGAAGCCACTTCCTCCTCCTCTTCCTGATTTTCAATATCCGATGAACTCTCCTCATTATCACTCTCGTTATCGGAAGTATTTTTTACATTTTGGTAGCCTTTTTCTTTTTCTATTAAATCACTAAACAACCTTTTGTTCTTGATTAAACCTTTATCGATTCCTAACTCTGCAAGTCCATCTAGGAAAGTATTCAGCGCACGAGGTTTGGTTACGTCATTGTTATGAGGGAGTAACACATACTCAAGTAGCTCGGCGATGTTTGTGACGGGAATTATACGTTTATTTCGAAGCAATTGTCCGCGGGAAGTCCAGAATGAAAGATCTTTGGACGCGGCCATACTATGCATCAAATCAGAAGCACGCTTTTCCGACACTGCTCGGGAATGATGACTCAAAACATCTTTTATTCTTGGTTCTTCATCCTCGCTTTCATCACCAGAACTTTCGCTCTCTTCACGTTCACTCTCGTGTTCTTCTTCAACCAAATCTATCTTTCTCTTCATTTTGATGAGTACCCGTGACAGACCGTAGCTTCAAATGAGTAACTTATAGTTTCGTTTCCTCTTTTATAGCGTCAAAAATCCAAGACTTGTAACAGCAGGTACCAATAGGTCTTGAATAAAACCATCACCCTCTTGTACAAGGATTCGCTTCTTTGTTTTGTAAGGGACATTTGTTTCTGCTAGGTTTACTAGAGCATCCTTATATGGCAACACGTTCCGCTTATTTTCTTCGGGGATAAGAATGTATTCCTTAAGTATATTGTATAAAACTTGGAGTAATGCATGTAGTTGTTGTGGAGGGAAAACAATAGAAATGTGATGGCGGTAGAAAACAATAGAAATGTGGTGGCGGTGGTGGTGGTGGTGGTGGTGGAGGGAAACAATACAAATGTGGTGGCGGTGGTGGTGGTGGGGGTGGTGGAGGGAAAACAATAGGGACTTTAAGATCCAACGACGCGGACGGCAACGAGAACGTCAAAAAAACAATGGGTTGTACTAGCAAAACAACAACTTTGCACGTGCACGACGCTTTTTTTGTACATTTCTTTGCCCGTTTTTGCATGACTACGACGTGAACATGCCTAATTTCGCGTTTTAAGGAGGACGTGAACAAGCAACGACGAAATTTTGTTTCTCTTTCTGCACTTGGATAAGGTGCCGAGGAATTCAACTCCAGGAGGGTTCGCCTACATTTGACAAAGTAAGTGGATAGGAATAATTTCGATGAAGACTGAAAGAACGCAAATTCACTTTTTAAGCGACGTTCTCATTGCCGTCGCGTCGTTGGATCTTAAAGTCCCTAATAGAAATGTGGTGGTGGCGGTGGTGGAGGAACACAATAGGAAAGTGGTGGTGGTGGAGGAAAACTATTGAATTTTATAGCCTTCAAAACTATATCAATGCGCATTATGCTAACATTTTCTCAGTCTACATTCTGCTCCTGAGGAGCTGACATGAGTTGGTTCTGTTCCGTTTGCGAAAAATCATTTAGTAGAAAGGATAGCATGCAAAGGCACGTGATGTCTAAACACCACAATATTGGTCTCACACCATTTCAAACAGTTCCGTTTTCACAGAAATGTCAGCGGTTTCGATTCGAGTATCCTTTTACCTCCATGATTGCCGGAATGACCGGATCAGGAAAAACGGCCTGGGTTCGATCTCTATTGCAACAAGCTTCAGAGACAATTAACCCTCCCCCGGAGAGGATGGTTTGGTGTTATTCACAATGGCAGCCTGCGTATACAGAAATGCTAGTCGCCATGCCACACATTGAATTCGTCAAGGGAATTCCCACGGCTTTGGATCAGGATTCCTATTTTGATGCGAACAAACGGAATTTGATCGTGCTTGATGATCAAATAATTGACCCCAGTAAAGACAAGCGAATTGTGAACCTCTTTACTCGTGGTTCTCATCATCGCAATCTAAGCGTGATTTATATCGTGCAGAATCTATTTCACCAGGGGAAAGATAGTCGCAGCATAAACCTAAACAGCCATTATTTGGTGTTATTCAAGAACCCACGAGACAAATTGCAAATCTTGACTCTTGCCAGGCAAATGTATCCCAGGCAAACTGATTTCTAATTAAATCAGTACGAGGAGGCTGTAAAAAGACCTTTTGGTTATCTGCTGATTGATCTGAAAACTACTACCCAAGATAATTGTCCACTGTGAACAAACGTCCTGCCCAGTGAAGAAGGTTTTAACCAAGCAGGGTTTCAAGAAAATATTCCTCAAGAGCTTTTAAAATATCTAAAGCAGCAAAATCTTTCGCCTGTCCCACTTCTTCCAGCTATGCAAGAAATACAGGGCAACATGGATGACTTGCTTTCTCGAAACGATCTTCGGGACGATGAAAAAGCTAAGAGATACTTTCAGTTGCAAAACAGATACCTGGCTTTTAAAGAACACTTAAATACAAGAACACGACCGGGAGAAAGCACTGTTCCAGACTTAACATCAAGCACACAAGATTCTTCGACAGCAACGGCAGCATTCTCCACTCCCATTAACCTCTTCAACGTAACACCTAAATTAACACAAGCGGCTATCTTACAAAAACCTGAAAACGAAAGCTCCACCCCACCACTAACCTTAAATCCTGCTTTCCTGACCCCTCCTCCCACAGTAGAAACCCCATAACAAGGCCCGAAGCGCAAAAGGCGTCGGATTCAATTTGTAAATTATTTGGATGATCATAATGCTCACGGCAAACAGAGGAAACGAACTCGGCATAAGAAATTTCGAGTTAGACCTTATAAGTAGTCCATGGGCGAAGAAGGTGATTAATTTCCATCCCTTCCAAATGGCTGTGTTCGACTCTTTTTGTATTTAGTTTTCAACAAAGTTTTGAAAACTGTGTCTCGTGTCTTGTCAATTTATTTGTCGCATGTTTAAATTGATCCTTGTTAAGTTATTAATCGTTTGTGTTTTTACAATAATAAGTCAAAGCGCTCCCTTGGGTCTAGCTGTAGAGATGAACTAATTTGTATTCAAGTTTGGGCTTGTTAACCCGCATAATTAACTGACTAACGGCGCTTGATTTGATAAGACCAGATAGTTAGATTTCAATAGTTAGTCGTTTCCTCGAGATAGAACGGAGAAAACGCTTTCGTAATGGTAAGTCAAAATTGAAATAGAGAGTTTTCAGCTCCACTCTGTTTATGTGTGTGTGTTTTGTCTATATATCCGATTTTTAGCGCTAAACAAGGAGACATGTGTTGCTAGGCGATCGCACCTCTTATTCCTATTTTTATAAATAGACTTTGCACCCATTAGGAACAAGAATGGGGTTTATTTAAGAACCAAAAGAGCTAGGGTTTACTTTAAAACCACCTGTTGTTTTCTATATAATTTTCATACCCTGTGCAATACTTTCTACAGAGTCAAGTAAACAAAGATTGACATTTTTGCTTGATAGGCAGTTTTTTCGCTTCGACCTCGTTTTCATGTTTTGCCTGAAAAATTTGTACGATTTTCAATTCGTTTAACCTCCTTTTCCCTTCTTTTAAAGTAAAGATTTTTCTGTTAACCTCCGTCTCTTGGTTTTGCTTATAACCGATTTTTAGTGAAAATAATTTAATGATTAAAGATTTTTCATTCAGTATAATCTGCAAAGATGACACGTTCAAAATTTGCCCGCTTTTATTTTGAAAACATGACAGCTTCTACAATATCCAGGTCAGAAGACTATAGCAAAAAATATCTAATCGCAAAACTGTAGCAAATAGCTAATTATACAAAAATCACCTTTCTGTTTAGAGATTATGATCTCAACATTTTTTGATGACGTCAACTCTAGGAAATTCTGACGTCACTTGCTCCTTGCCAGCTACAAATATACTGTGACATCATCCTATCTATATGACACGCATGACGTCAGCCAGCTAAAGATAAATTATGACATCATCCTATCTTAATGGCATGCGTGACGTCATCGGCATTAATTTAAAGTATGACATCATCCTATCTTAAAGAGATGCATGACGTCAGCTGCGTTAATTTAGACCACACAAAAAGTTAATTAAATCCACAAAGAAAGGAGTAACTGGTGCCTTATCCACTACTCTCATGAGTTAGACTTCCGTTTAAGTACAACCTCTAAAAATAACTTAAGTAAAATTCACATATCCCGGCCAACGTCCTAAGATTCCCTCTCTGTCTCATTATGGCTCTTGATTCTCTCCTGCATTTATGAAACAATTCAAGCAATATTCAGTCGATGATTCGAACAATATTCATTCCATAATTCAAGAAATATTCATTCGATGATTCGAACAAAATTCATTCGATGATGCGCGTGACCTATCTTCCATATTAAGATAGAAGGCTTGGCTACTAAGCGTCGACCATGGGCTCGAAGAGATTGTCAAAATGGACGCCAATCTTAAACAACTTGTAAAAGACGAGGTAAGCATTGTAGTATTCCTTTATTAATTGATGATTTATTTAAGGACGATTTGGATTCTTTTTTAATCGAAAACAGAACGGGAAAGTGATTATTTTTAGCCAGTGATCTGCGCTCTTTGTTAATTATTATTAACCCATTCGCCCCTGAACCGCCTGTAACTGCCCGTGATGATCCACGTCCCTTCAACCAATTGTGACGTCATCAGTTTTAATGGTCAAGGACAACTTTCTCAACTAACTTGTGCAGGGTGAAGAGATCTTTAAACCATTCCAGAATGAGCATGATTTGGTCAAGGAGGCCGTAGGAAAAGGCAAAAAATTATGTAACATTGACCCGAACATTCCAATAAAAATCTGGTTCCATTATCCACCTACCTTTCCTTTCATCTAATCCTAAGACCCTAAAAGCTTTGTCTAAAATTTTTCCCACCGAAATGAAGCCTATTTAATGCCCAGCAAAAGAAAAACAAAATAACACAAGTAAAGCAAAAGAAGAGGGGAGGAGAGAAAGCGAAAAGAAAAAGTCAATCTCCAAATTGTGTTTTCTGCGCATGCCCAAACTTCGCAAGCTAAAATTTTGCATCTGGATCCGAAGGCCGCGTAGTGCACGACCTGTGAACGGCTTTGTGGAAAATTTGAGCTCAATATATAATAGATCTGTAGCCAGAAAGTGATCAGAAAAAAACTCGACTAGCTTCACAACGTGATTTTCGGCGAAATTCCCGAGAGCGAATGGGTTAAAATAATAACATTTCACTGTCCTTGTGGCCTTAGTCTAAAGGGGAGCCCTATTACAGGGCCGACACAAATCGTCTTTGAGAGTTTAAAATAATTTTTTCACAAATTTATTCTCCTTTATAGATAAAGACATTGGAAAGACGTATCTTCAGTTGTTGTTCAAGTTTGTTACAGGCTGTTGGCAGGTCATATGTGAAGATGTCTGGAAGGTCTCGTTTGTTGAAGGACCACTCCTAGAATCAGAGTCTTGCTTCCACAAAGTATATTTGCCTACTTGCCATGCTTCATATACAGATCTTAAGAATGCCTGTCTAACCAGCCTTAAATATGGAGCTGAAGGCTATGGCAAATTTTAGGGATAGCCATGCACAGGAGTTTCCATATCGAGCTTATGATTAGATGTTGAGTTGAAACCGTTATTTTGTTCACGTTCACATTGCATAGGTTTCCAGAGCAAGAAAATATTTTTGCATAATGTAGTCTGACTTCATTCACAGTCATTCTACTCTAACTGTGTTTAGCTGCATTTTTATCTAAACAGAATTTACATTCAAAACACCAGAATTCAAGTTGATACCTTATTTTTACAAGAGACATGTTCCAGTTGTAACTTTTATATAGTCAGATTTTTTTGTTTTTTTTCTTAGAAATATATACTCCTATAACCTACTGAGGGAGTGATGGGTCAGCTGTTGTGTAGAATTCATTTGGACATTATGTTAGACAATGTCTGATGACTATAACCAACGGGGTATATATCAGCCAATTCTAATTGGAGTGATGTAAACGTTTATATGACAGATCACATGACTGATAAAATCTTGACTCATGATTGACATTGATATTAACATCCTAAGTATTGTAATGTGCAAGAATGACCCATTTTCCTGGCAAATATAAAAAAAGGAAAAATCATCTTTATGTTCTCTAGAAAATCTTTGCCTCGTATACATATTATTAAAAATGATTAATGTCCTTAGCTCTCCAGCCTTCATCTCATCATCAGTAAAATGAATTCAAGTATTATTATTTCCATCAGAAGAAAAACACTTTGTACACGTAATTCATGTAATGATAAAATGAAATAATTTCATTTCTTCCCTGTTGGTCAGCCAAATGCTTGAAAGCTCAGAAATTAAAACATTTGGAAAATAGCAGATGAGATAAAGATTTACTATACCAGAAAAAGGTAGCCCATTAATTAATGAATGATTGTGTTACAACTAACATACTTGCATGTACCTTCTGGAAAAATCCTATTAAACTATGCCAAAATACTTTGACTTGTGTAAGGGAAAGAAATTGACTGATATTTTCATTTTTACTAGCGATGGCTCGTCAACCAAGATTGGTAAGTTTAAACTATTTAATGCTGTGCTTTGGGGCTCAATTACCCACCTTCAGGATGAAATCAAAATGAGGAATTTCTTTTGTAGATTTTCCCTATTTTTACATTAATCACCCTTAGAACAAAAAATCTTACCATGGAAACACAAATTGATATAGACTGAGTCCATGAATCGGTAAAACTAAGAAGAGTGAAAACTGCTACTTATGGAATCAGTCTAAAATTAACGTATCAATTTACAAAGTGATTGCTTGTAAATATGTGAGTAATATAGGAGGGAAAGGAGGAGGGAAAATAATAAAAATTGTGAAGGAGGAGGATAAAAAAAGAATGAGGAGAGAAAATATTAAAATTGTGAAATTGTGGAGGAGGGAGTAAAAAATTGAGGAAGGAATAATAAATTGTGGAGGAGGAGGAAAATAAAAATGAAAAGGAGAGGGGTAAGTAAAACATTGTTTCCAGTGTAAAAAAAAAAAAGAGCTAGTTTGCCTTTGCTCTCATTAATATGCACGATTTGCCCGCCAAAAATCTGTGAACCGGAACTAGGACAGTCACTGCAGCAGAAAATAGGACTTGCATAACTACGTTACGTCTCAGTGATTTTAAGTCACAGACAAGTTTGACTTTACTCCTCAGACACTATGAATTAACCAATGAAAACGTTCCCTATTTTCTTACTAACCAATCCAAAACGAAGACGTTTACCGACCTTAAAGTAACTAGAAAACCTAAACCAACTAAAAATAGCACACGACTTTATCTTAATGAGATTCCTAGGCATTTTATTCATGAGATAAAGACAAAAGGTTATGACGTCATTGGCGCTAATTCATTCCACATCAAACTAATGAGATTCCACTTCAAAAAAGTGGAGTAACCGGTCCCTCCTATACTACTACTTATGTGAGATACGTAAATTCCTTTTAAAGTTTAAGCAAATAGAAAATACAGTGAAACCTGTATTAAGCGGACACCCTCGGGGAATGCTGTAGTGTCCGCTTAATACAGGGTGTCCGCCTAATACAGGTTTCAATAGATAACGTCATATGAGGTGTCAAATGCCATTTAGACAAACAGTGGAAACGTTAAGAATACTCCCAGAGACTATGACGATATAAGTCTGCATTAATTTTTTTATTTAAGTGGACCAGTTGATCAAAGTACCATTAACATAGATTGCAACTCAAATTTGAAGAAATCAGATGAGTGAAACAAGCTCTATAGAAACAAAACTAAATAGAAAGCAATACTGTACGGTGAAACTAATCAAATAAGTTCGTCAAGTCACGTTTTTTGAGGTAAAAAAATGAAAATTTGTAGGTGGCAATCTTTCGCATTTCCGGTGTCTGGCATGTTGGCTGGTGGAATTTAATTACAAGTGTCCGTTTAATACAGGTTGGAAACAATAGAAATGACCATTTCAGGTACTTTTTAGGTACCCGCTTAACAAAGGTTTCATTTAAAGTAAACATGGGAAATAAATTTGGGGACTTCGGCTACTGTCTGCTTAATAGAGGGTGTCCACTTAATACAGGTTTCACTGTACACTGCTGCATTAATATGAAATAGCTATCTTTGTGTCTAACAATAATGGCCTGTCTAAGAAGAGTACCTTAGCCTGGTATTGAACCAAATGCTTAAAGAAAAAAGTATTTTATATACGTCAGGGATCGTACTAGTTTAACCTCTCCAGAAAGTCCATAGCATCTGCATAAATGTTTGTGCCAAAGGTCTGACACTCCTTCAAGAGACTGATTGCTGATCTGAGCTCCTGAAAAACATATGGAGAAAATGGGTTTTGAATGTCATTGACCTCAACAGTTCCATTATCTTCTAGGGGAACTGGCCCTTCAGGGTCAATTCCATAGAGGTCTATATTGGGTATTACCAGAAACTCATAAGGGGTTGAAACGTGTAACTCACGTTCAATGCTCGTGAATATTCACTTTTACCATATTTGGAAACCTTAGTGGCAGATATCCATTTTCAACAAAATGGCTGCCGCGCGATCACCATGCAGATGTTTTAAGACAAGAGTTCTTGCATTTCAAGGTTTAAAATACACCGTTAAAAGACAAAAAATGGAAAGAGAAAGCTTTCTTTTTGTGGAGGAAGGGAAGCTTTTCATCAAGAAATCGTCCTTCGAGGAATTCAACCTTGTTTTCTTCACGACGGAGCGGATGGTCTGTTTTGAAATGCAACCAAGACAGTGAAGTTTTTCAGGTACATTTTGCACTCTATGGCCAAGACAATTACGTTTTTGAAAGGGGATTTGTATATTTTTAAATGTTTCATAGACGTTTTATAAATTTTTCTCTTCGGCGCTTAAGAGGAATATTACAAAATGTGCCCCGATTTGAGATGGATTTTGTGATGAATTTTGCCATGTGCTCAGCCGATTTCACTTGCTTGAACGGATCCACGATCCAGATAGTGTTTTCCGAATTGCTTTAAAGGATTAACCTTTTGGACTTTTCAAGAAACGGCTTCTCTGTCTATTGTTTGGAGTTTGTTCATTCATAAAATTAGCTCAAAACACGATCGTGACTACATCATCCAAGCTGAATTTAAGCTTAAATGCTTCTCACATTCATTACACGCATCACTTTTTGCGAAGATGTCAGGCTCATGTTTTGGAAACTTTTCGTTACGCAGCTAATAAATTTCATTCGAAAATATTTTTTACTGTTTATTCTAGACGTTTATTATAAGAATTTCAAAAGCCTATTTGCAGCATAAGTTTACTGTGCAGAGGGTCAACGAGGCATCGTTTTTTGAAGTGACAACTTCAAGTAGTTGCGAGGACGTCAATGGGTTTCATAATGTTACGTTTGGCCCGGGTGGTAAGGCAATAATTTCCTGCTCAGTGTTTCGGTAAGATTCCTGGTTTCAAACTTTAAGAGCTTTCTCGGCTTTCTGGAGAATAGAGAATAGAAGACACAACAGAGAATAGAATAGAAGACACAACAAAATAGAAAAGATACACATCGAAAAACTTCACGCCACAGCCTCTCTATTCTCTGATTCCTTGTTGAAGGCCCTGCGATAAAGCTGCTTCTGTTGTCTCCTCTTCTTTGGGTCATTAATTTTGCAACACGTATGTTTTCTCCACCATGATCACCAGGTACACGAGAGGGCAACCCATATTCAGTTGTTCCTCCAAGAAACAAATCCAGAACAGTGTCGGCGTAATTGTTGGTGGCACAATGCAAATATAATATATAGATTTAGCCAAGGCTAAAAGCGAAGCTCCCGTTAATAAATTCATAATTTAAATCAAACAATAAACTTGAAATCCACTGGGCACATTCTTGTGACTTCTGAGGCAAAGGCTAAGTGAATTTAAAGAAAAATAATGTGACAGTCCAAGAGTGAAGTAAATTTTACATCGAGTTAATAGTCTTATTTGTACACCCAAAAATAGCAATCATGTTCGATCACAGTAGATTGGGCCTGGAAAACAAAAAGACCTATTCGTGTATTGTATTTAAGTCGCACACCACCTTAATTTTATAAGTTTAATTCACAGTCTCTCCAACAACTCCGTTTGAGAGACTATGGATAATTGGACAGCCCCGAAATATAATTTTATGAAAAATACGATAGTCCTCGGTGCAGCCAATTTACACGTTCCATTCCTCTGTCTAAAAGGGAGGCCAAAATGAAAAATCAGGCGGGATTTTTTGTGTTTGATAAGTTTACTTTACAAGTAAATCTTGGCGACAAATCTGGTGGCGTGTAAACCAGCCTTTTAGACATACTTTTTTTCATCACGTCTGAGGTAAACAGTATTAGGAGGTTTTTTTAAAATCATACAGACCCCGGACAGAATTTGTTCTTTTTGCCCTATTTAAACCTATAACTCTGCAGGTTTTCACAAGTTTGCAAGACAAATAGCACTCATTCAATATCCAGGACGATCGAAGCACGCGCTTCCTTTGCACAACAAATTATATAGCATTGACCACGTTATAAAACGTTTTCAGGAAGAGAATTCTAATAATAATGCAGAGAATTTTCAGTTAGAAAAATCTGGTCCTATGTGATATGCAGGGTAATAATTATGGCCTTTTAGTGAAAACGATAAAGAAATTCCCAAAATCACCTTTTCGGCCAGCCGGACGAGTCCCCACTTTTGACAAGCACCAAATTTGCAGTGCGATTAATAGAGTTACCATTTACGCTTCAACATAATAGAGAATTTGTTATGTTTCGGTTTTATTTCCCTTTATTTATAAAACTGTTTATGGTTTTGTTATGTGTAATCTTTAAAAGGGAGTGATATTTACGCGCGGCGTTTTGCGTATTCCTTCATGCGATGTTTATGTACGACTGAAAACAACGGGTGCTGCGATAAAAATTGCGAGAGGGACTACTAACAATCAATAAAATAAATATAATTCGGTGAAACATGTGCAGAGACAAGAATTTTCATTCACGAAGACAAGTATCGACAGTAAAGTGTCCCTGAAAATCATGATTCAGGTAAGCATAAGCTTATTTATGTTTTAAGCCGGCTTCCCGATGTTTGCTCTTTTTGAAGATGAACTCGAGGGAAGAAAATCGCTCAGAGCTTCCTTTTTACAGCCAAAATCATAACTAAATATTCTTCAGAACGTTTTCTTTGAATCTGGGGTCAAAAAATGTCTAAAGGCTTCTTAAACCTGATACTATTATAGGTCACATCATTGCTCGTGTATTAACTTAAGCCGCATAAACTATGCTCGACTTCAGGGAACCGAAAAAAAAAAAAAAAAAAAGGACAATAATTGCTCAGACTTACTAGTCGAGATGTTGCTCCTGAAGGTCATCAAGTGAGACCAGAATCACTTGAGACTTTTCAACCCTCTTTATTCGCCTCAGGCAAGGGCAAGAGAGTAAGCTCATTTTTGAAAACGATGCCATCCTAAATCGGATTTCCAATGACTTTGACAAGCGGTGCATTTCTCTACCAAAAGCGCAATAAACAAACCAGCCATGAATTACAGAACAATCTTGATAGCAGCTGTATTTCATTTTGTATATCAAGTAGAAAAACACAGTTAAAAACATCAGAAGATGACACAAAACTCTGTCAGCTTCAGCTATCAGTAAGCGAGTTTCCAGACGCTGCATAAATTTTCCGCATGAACTCACCTGTCAAATTTGACCAATCAGAGCATAAAAATTGGACGTACAGCGTGATCAACGCGTGACTATGGTGAGAAAAGTCAAAAGCGATTGCCTTCCCTGCGTGTAAAAGCCGGTTGAATTTTTGCGTCCGAGGTCAGTTTGAAATCAAAATTTTAAAAGTGCGGGAAATGAACACGACTTCTTTGATATGCATTTAAAAAAATTGAACTTGAGCCTGCGATCATTTGAAAAGTACCAACTTGTTAGCGGATGACTTCAAAAAAACAGTCGAACTTAGTGGGTCGATATCTGAGCCCGTGATACGGTTAGGCGATACTGGTCAGCAGATACACTATTTTGAGAGCTGTCAATTAATCAAAACATGGATGTACAACATCAGGTTGCAGGCTCCCAAACTAGCTAGAAAGTTTGAAATTAAACATTGGTATGCCTGTGGTGCGGACGGACAGAAGATCGGGTGGTCGGTGTATGGTCACGTGATTGCCAAATTTTCTAGGGTGGATAGATTTTCTAAGCTATGGGCTTAGCGCAGACGACGATCGAATAGTATCCCATGATGCACCTCGATTCATGTTATATTATCACTGCGTACGTGACACATTATGATTAGTAACCTTCAGCACGCGCGAAGTGAACATCGATCGCAATGCTCGATGTGGATGGTTTCCAAACATGTTTCGGTTCAGCAGCTTCTGCTTTTGAGATTATCGAGTTGGCTAATATTCACTGTGCTTTAAAGGAGAATTTCAGCGTTGCTTTGACTGAGAAGGGTTTTACATGTATTTCACTGATCTGTCGAGAACTACTTGTGCCGCGCTCGGTCGCACTGTAAACACAAATTATAAGACTCGCAATTGATAAGCTTCGCTAGGTTCACTAGGAGAACCCAGGCCAGAGGAGAACCAAAACTATGACTGATCTATAAAGTGGTTCCAACAAAACATCCGCTACGCTGTGAAGCTAATTACCAAAGGATAATTTATTACAGCATCGCGCTCAAAGGAGCTGAAGTTTACAATGGCAGTTACAAATAAAATTTAACCTATCGATGCGACAAACAATTCTCTGAAGCACAGTCTACCCGGTACTGACTCAAGCAATCTTCAAGGAAATTTCCTGGCCAGAATACTGATCTGTTCTTTTGAATAAATAAAGTTTCTGCATGATGTTTCTTTTTCAAATTCTGAGCAGGCTTCAGTTTAGGTTGTGCCGGCTTGCATGCTGCGTGGTTCCTTTCTTTGGGTTCTTTTCACACTGAAACACACCGTTATACACCGCTCCTTCTTCGAATTAAAATAATTATAGTCAAATTCCTTTTAAAAATAACCTCTTTGAAAATACAAAGTGATTGCTTCGGCATAAAGCGCTCTCAAAAGCGCCCAACAGATTGTAGCCTTCATCAGGCTTTACACATATATTATGACACATGGCGTTGAAATGTGATAAAAGATTCGAAATTTCAGCCATCTTTGGTCGACAAAAAAGTCTTCAAAATGTGGGTACTTCTGGGTACTTCTTGGCCTGTACAATATTCAGGACTTCATTTTGCTGGCGTGGGGTCCACATTTGTAAGATTTCAACATATATTCCAAAAAACCTTGAATATTCATGACCTGGTTGTGGGTCACTGAACACTTTGTGATGGGAAGACTAATTGAAACCGTGAAAATAAATGTTTCTAAGTGGAAACTTCGCTCTTAAGCCATTGCAAATCGGAGAAATCATGTCAAATAACGAAATAATGTAATTTTTTTGCTTTTACTGGAAATCGAGTGAGAAAAAAGCCGACGAGAAAACGACCTTATTTCAAGATGGAATCTGCTATGACTGCGATATTGCGTGATGCTTCTGGAAAAATGCATCATGGGATACTATTCGATCCTCCTCTGGGCTTAGCGGAAAACTTAAAAAAGTACTTGACTTCAATGGGTAGAAAAATGAGGATACTCTAGTTTGACAGCTGTCAATCACCCTTCATTAAAATGGCGAATAGATTGGAAAATGCCAGATCGTGTACCTGAGCGGACCTGAGCCCACGTTATTAGTTTTCTGATAGTGGTCTGCACATGCCCCATTTTGACAGCTGTCAATTGACCTTAATTTGGTTTGCGCATATAACTTTAAACTACTGTCAGCCGACTGACAGCCCTGTCCGGCGTAGTTTCGTTTTTATGTTGAATTGGTAAGTGTGACATATTATATCAGCTTATATGTTGGGGCAAGACGACTGGTCTTTCATCTGAGCCCGCGAGATCGTCATGTGATAACTGTCAGCGGATGTCTGATTTTGACAGCTGTCAATCTAATCATACTCATACGGATGGCTTACATAAATGAAAGGCTAGTGAAGTTGTGCAAGATCAGTGGCGACATTTGACATCTGCTTACATGCGGTGTGTGTACGGGTGGGCGGGCGGGCGTACGCTACGTCATAACCAAATTTTCTCGGATGGATAGTTTACCAAATACTGTTACCCATGGTGCTCCGCTATAATCATGCAGGAAAAGCCATCAATACACCCATGTGCAACAAAGGCCCAGCGGATTAGCGAGTCATGGCCGTCCATGTGCCATAGTGAATTAGGCCAGGGCACAGTATAAACACGCCTTGATATTACCTTTGGCCAGTGCAATGCAGTATTGATAGGATCGACTCTTGTTAGACTTGACCTTACTCTGTGACGTTGAACTCGTAGTCACAGGGATCTTAGGTGCCCAATTAGGTAGGATTGACCTGTCGTGGGTCCATGCCGGGAAATATACTCTTCTATTACATGATCAAGTTCTGTATCAGTTATGTCTCAAAACTTACTAAGACCTTAAAGACCATGATCTGTCACACGTCCGTGAATCGTAGAACGAGAAACATTTAACATTTTAGCAATGCGTGTACAAGTGAACCGAAGCCCTCTCAATTCTTCCAAAATAGCTGGTGGTATACCGAAGGATGGTCTCCCGCGTCTGCTCCTTTTACAAGAGGGCTTGCCTAAATCCACAGCACTGGTTGTCCTTCTGTCAGTCTCAGCAAGTTGTTGCCGCCAGTATCGATGAATTTCGCAAAAACACTCACCAAGCTCAAGAAACAAAGACTGTCGTTCATCATTATTAGTATCTGCCATGACAAGAATAACAGAAAGAGCCATTTCAACGCCATTGAATACATTGATTGCGATAGGATAGGTTACCTCTTCAGAATCTACTTCACATTTATCCAGTAAAATGAGCAGGCTAAGCGCCAAAGTTTCCCATTCAATTTGTTCAACCATTTTGTGAAACGCAGTAGCCAAGCCTTCTATCCTAATATGCAAGATAGGTCACGTGCATCATCGAAGGAATCGAATGAATATTGCTTGAATTATCGAATGAATTTTGTTCGAATCATCGAATGAATATTTCTTGAATTATCGAATGAATTTTGTTCCAATCATCGTATGAATATTGCCTAAATTGTCGAATGAATATTGCCCGAATTGTTTCATAAATGTACGAGAGAATCGAATGCATATCAAGGCGAATTTATCGAATTTTGTTACGAGTTTATCGAATGTATTGAACAAAATGAAAAATATATTTGAATTTTATTGTCAATATGTGGCAATTAACAAACGTAAATACGCGACATCGAATATTGACACATTTCGGCAACCATAGCCCGGATGGAGTCCGCTTGAGTGTTTAAAGGGACGCGATCAAAGTTATGCGCATGCGCGCCTTTTGTCTCTTCACAATAAATTTGTCGGGTCAACACTAAATTCGAAATCGCCATTACTGGTACAATCATTGAAAATCCTTCGTTTTATTCCGACATCCGTCGCTTTGGCTGACCTAGCTATACTTCGGTAGTGGTGATTAGCGTGTGGTTGTGTTGTTTGACTGGTTACGTTTTAAGAAGACGCAAAAAATAATATTTTGATCATGGAGGTTCAGAAGAGCATCATGGCCGTCCGGCAACAGGACGTTCTCAAGAGTCTTTGGAGATAGAGAAGCTTAGCCGATCGATCTGGTATGGTTCTAGGACTAGTTTGTGGCTTACGAAAAGAATACACGACACTTGGAAAGTGGTTAAAGGCATGAGTTCGTTCAACTTTGATTTGATTTATGACTGCGACCTGTAGTTATACCGCAACAGGCCGCGCGATCTTCACCGATCTGGTACACTTGAACTGTTCCTTGTATCTTTGCTTTACGATCGTATATGTTTAAGAATTGATGTTTTTAAAATAAATTATTGCCTGAATCTTCTGCTTATAATCTAATTTCTCTATGTGTTCTACTCGATAACATTTGTTTTGCGGAACACTGACCCGATGCAACGCCAATGAATTTGTTCATTTGCTGATAAGCAATTGAAATTGATGCTCAATTAAGGATAATCTTTATACTCATACGCTGTGTGTTTTTGTCACCGATCAGGCGCTATTTGTAGGTATTTCTGGGTTTATATAAGGCGAACTGAGAGAACAGTAATAAAATGTTTGTTTACAAATTTTGTTTGCCGATCGGTGACTGCTTTGTTAGCGTGGGTGCGACCTCGTAAAAATACACGTTGGTAAATGTTTGTTTCAAAGCAGGACAGGGCTGTAAATCTTATTCTTATCGGCTGCAACATATATCTGAGGAGCAGCAAAGAATAAACTTGAATTATGGGGATATATAAAATCAAACCAAATGCCCGGAAACACTCTCGCGTCGTGAACAATGAATTTGAATTTTGTAAATTTACTTGCGTGCATCTAACTCGCTTCCGATCGGTTTAAAAACAATCAGCTACTGTCAGAACTCACACATGCGCATTATCGTGAACCAGTCCCTTTAATGTAGGTCTTTTGTTTCTGACGATAAGCATTTCGAAGAACAAACACTCAAGCTTCCCTCGGCATTTCTTGAGGACCTTAAAGTTTGTGCTAATATTCATCCGCTTTAAGTTACACAAAAATCTGAAAAATTGCCTTATGCATGCAGTCCAAAAGATTCATAAGCCATCCAGTTCTGGCTTATGCACTGACATCAGTGCTCTAATGAACAAAGGCTTGACACAGAAAATTATCTTGACCTAGTATAGCAAAGGAGATGTACTTTCAGCGGAAAAAACAATAAATTAAAAGCAGATTGTAATAAATTTATTACGTACATATCATTTCTGTAATGTAGTCCTTGATCTTGATTTCCTCTCTTACTGTACCACTGACGAAAATCCAGAGGAATTAGACAGACTGATTAGATTTAATAAAGCCATACAGGTGTCGATTGCTCGATTTTTAACTTTTAATCTATGTGAGCAAGGGCTAACCATTTACTCCTCCTTTCAGTTTCCCCGAATGCGACGGTCGATACAGAGGCAAAATTAGCCCACAACGAAGGCAATCGTTCTCTGTCAAGGCTCGTAGTTCTCGTAAAAACTTCTCAAACATGACCTTCAATTCTCTTCTTCACTGCTATTACATTCCATTGAACTGCTAACAAAACAGGATTGTCTCGATCGAAGTAAACCAGACACGGATTTCATGTTTGCAGCTCGAGAGGGCAGGAAGTAAAATGTTATGCGCAGTAGATTACATTTTTAATTTGCTCTGCCCATTCAATTCCCCTCGGCCAATGAAAAAAATTCGTATTTTCCGTTGTGTCCAGAGCCACTGGTTCGTTACAAATTAAGCCGAGTGGCTTTGGAGACGAGAATGGTGGCACTTCAACAGACAATATTGACGCATGCGCATACAAAGTGCCCTCTTGTTGTAGCATCCAGAAAAGCAAGAACATTACATATCTTGATATGAAACAATTCAACGAGATCCAATTTAAAGAAAGGCCCCTTGGGACACAGTATTCGTATTTGATGAGATAGATCATATGCTGGACTCTTGGGGGTCAATAGACCTCTTTCGCTTGTAAGTTTTGTTTTCCCAATCACGCCGGGTCAGCTTTGCGCCTGAAACTGCAGTCCAGGAATAACTTTTGCAGTTTTTATCGGTACGGGCCCAAACTTTGCAGGACGGTAGAACTTTGTATTCCAAACAATCGTATGATTTTTGTTTTTCAATTTTAACGGTTTTTGGCGAAAAAATGACGTCACATAATTGACAGCAAAATTAAGATTTCAACTAATGATCTAAAAAATATATAATTTTTAAAGAGCACGGCGCTATAAAATCAATTGTGAAAACGTTTTTGAAAAGTTCAATTGGTTAAAAAGTTATTAAAGGGACAGGTTCACGGTTCTGCGCATGCTCATTAATCAAAATGCTGTTTTTCTGCCGGGACATGCCGTATCGTCTATGCAAGCAACATGATCATGTCATAATGTTGTCAAAGAACCAATCTGATCGCGCACTCCCCTGGCAGTCACTTGATCAACTTATGTGCAAATAGCTGTAAATTCATCAACCATGGAATAAAACCTTCTGGTCAACAATAAATTCAACGTTTGTAGTGTTGGCATAATCCACTATTTTTTCTGCGATTTTAGTACTCCTCCATCATACTTCAGGTTACTCTGAAATACACTTCTACTTTGAAATACACTCTGAGATCGTTGAGATACATGTGAGTGGGATTATTAACCGATAAAGCTAATAATAAATTGGAGAAAAGTAATTTAATTAATGAGCATGGGCTGAACCTGTTGGGGACCCTTTTCTACTCGACAAGGGATTTTGTAATGTAGTTTTCCGGGACCTAATAAGCGTGGTTGCGTGTTGAACTCTTGTAAGTTCATGCGTTTATAGACTAACACAAATTGAGTTCTTCGCTTCCTTTACTCTATACTGGGTGACTTTAGTAGTAATGGTTCTTTACCCTCGTTATCTAACTATTTAATGTTGTTTATAATTCTAGTCAATTGACCTACTTTACACTAGAATTATTAGCCTCCCGCGCAGACGTTCTTAGGGGTTCGTCACGCGTTCCTGCCCCACTAACGTCTGCTGACTTGAGAGGAAAAAAAGTAGACCAATCACAGCAGACTTCCAGATCTGGGAAGTGCACTTCCGACCTTGAGAAATTTCACGCTTGACTTAGCTCCAGAAAAGATCAGACAGGCCTCATGAAGGGTGAAGACCTTACAGTTTTAGAACAAAGTACTCAGTTAACTCACAAGCGTTCGTACTAGTGGCTACCCTCAAAATCTCGTTGAAAAAAATTACCTCGGATATTAAATTTACTGAACGGAAGTCGGCCTTACTACAAAACAATAACGGGTGAAAAAAAAATTATGCTTTTTGTTCAGTCTTACAAGGTAACCCCGCTGTTGCATCACCCAAAGACGAATGACATCTAATCCAGCAAGTTTACAGACAGAAATATAGAAAAAGCCAACGCTTACCTCCTAGATTCTCGTCCGGAGCAAAAATCTTCGGTCACGCATCACACTCTACAGGCTTTGTACGTATGTGTTTGGCTTGTCAACACTTTGACTTCAACAGCACCGATTGGATCTCCGATAATCTGCATGTGATTTCCAGCCGATATTTGCCAACAGTGGGAAAGGAATTTATCTTTCGGTTCAGCAGACGTTCGTGGGGCAGGAACGCGCAATGAACCCCTAAGAACGTCTGCGTGGCAGGCTATAGAATTATCTGATTTATGTAACCTATCTACTTAGGCTAATCTGTTCAAAAACTATTCAGAGATTAACGAGAGAACATACACATGTACCTTGTTAATGCATGGATACTCCCTTTCGAAGGAAGAGAGGGTCCTTATCGTTTCCACTCGAAATATTTTCACATTTTCAAAATCTTCTTTTTATTTGCAGGACAAATATGTATTGTCTGGGCTTCTGTTTTTAAGCTTTATAGCTATAGAAGGTGCAGTTGTTGCTGTCATTCCTGATCCAAATGTTCAAAAACTATTCGATCGAATTGGACTGTTTGTTGGCTTTGGCTTCTTTCTGTGCATCCACATCGTGGCCTTCATATTGGCTGTAAAAAAGGTGACAATTCGATTGTGTTAATATTATAGTTAAGACTTGTACAATCGGCAGCTTTAATTGTTGGTTTTCACATGACGTCACTAAAATTCAAACTATAAAACTATCGATCTTACCGAATTTTACTTTTACGATGTATTAGAGCAGCTAAAAACTAATTTTCACACAAATTTTCGCTTCAAAGGGGTTCTTGGTTTTGTGATAGAGTACGCTTGAATTTCTGAGTTTTTTCGTGACGTGGCATTTACATGACGGCCAAGAGAGCTGTCATGTAGGTTAAAAAGATGACTTATTTCAGGAAATTTTGCTATCTAAACAGTTCGTGTATTAGAAAAAGTGTTAGAAAAAATTCACGCTTTTGTAGCAAAACTCAGTAACAGATGTTTCTGTTGGTTTCCGTCCGCCATGCTGGATCTCATCCAGGTGAGCACCAGCATAGCGTCTCCATACAAATCTCTATAAGTTTGGGTAAAACTTTTCTTCGGATATCTTGTATACGAAATATTCCTATGACCTGAATCTTGGCGAGGGTCTTTGTATATGTACCTCCTTTCATTTCCCAGATTCTGGACTTTCTCTATTGAACGGTTTTGATTTTTATTTTGATCTATTTTGAATGGCGTGACACTGAAAACCAGCAATAGTCTCCCACGAAGACGTTCTTAGGGGTTCGTCACGCGTTCCTGCGCGTGACGAACACCTAAGTACGTCTGCATAGGAGGCTACAGCTTTAATCTCACATCATTTTCTAAAGTGGGAGGTTTGTTTGTTTGTTTTTCTTTCATATTTTCGGTACAGCGTAATTTAAAGCTTAAACGGTATCGACAAAATTATCCCTCTCAATTATATTAATAGTCTGTCACAGAAACTCATGGGTTTCTGTATATAACTAACAACAATTGTTTTGCATATATACCGACGACATTTATTGTCAAAACCTATAATTGTTGTGAATGGTCAATACACAGTAAACATTTCGAAGCATTTTGAGTGTTCCCTTTTTTCTGAGGTCTGTGAAAGGTTTGAACCCAGGAGTCATTTCAAAAGTAGGTTGAGTTTCATCGTCCGGGTGAACGAAGTCCTGAATAGGACTGTTGTTGTTGACAATGACTGACGTTTTGACAACCTGTGCGGTAGTCATCTTCAGAGTCAAAGTGAGTTGTATCACGTCAGTTGATGGTATTATACTCTGGTTATTGATCTGATTGGTCAATTATATCGGGATGTTATTGGTCGTCTGTCAGTTAAGCCGTGATGTTATTGGCTATGAAGACTCGTAATCAGTAATTGGTGCGTTTCGATCCGACTATTGTCACAGTTAAACAGTCGTCTATTGTTAGTCAAATTGTCAGTTCTCCAGTCGTTCTCTCGTAGTTAGTTTTGTTTGATCTCGTCAATAAGTCGTTTGTACGGCGCTGGTAACTGTCGGCTACGATTCAGTGGCGTTTGTTCTAAGTTAGTAAACCAGCTTTCTAAAGTAAGACGTTGATAGTAGTCTGTTGATAGCAGTCCCAGTCAATTTGATGTTTCGTCTGTAAATGGTGCTCAGCAATGTGATTGTTGACGTCACCATTCCTCGTCGCTCGTTTGTGTTCGGTCAGTCGCGTGCTTAGGTTTCTGCCGGTTTCCAGCGCCGTACAAACGACTTATTAAGGAGTTTAAGATACGGAGACTACGGACTACGAACTAGGGCTGGACGAGCGTTGTCCTTTGTTTGTAGCACTGGGTTGAGTCGTGCAAATATGGAACGTTAAGATTGCACTACAGACAGTAGACTACGAGAGAAGAGGCGGAGAGGGAAATAACACGAAAAGATTTTCTTGTTTTCATCACAGTTCACAAAATTGCGAGTCAGTTTTGCATGTGATCTTATCTTTAGAACAATGAACAAATTCTTCAATACTTGATGGAAGCAATTACGTCGGGTGAAATTGGTGAACCAAGTTTTGGTTACACAGGTTTTATTTTTTTCGCCCTTGAATACTTATGTCAAATATTAAAGAAATAGACAGAAATAGTAATAGCTCATTTATTACATCTACAAGATGGACTTCTCCGACTACTGATCTGATGTAGTTTGAAGTATTGAAATGCCGAGTTTCGATTGTCTCGAAGATGTTTACATGATTCATTCATTCAGCAAATGCTATACAAAAACTCGCATAAACAAAAGTTACACAAGCAGAAAGACACTAATCAGTTCGAACAAACATTGAAACTTTTCAAGTGCGAAGAGAAAGTAAATTACCAGCATGATTTCTCTTCTCCTCGGCCGTCAATCTGAATTCTGCGTATAAACAGCTTAGTTTATTTAAATATGAGCTTAGCTAGATAAAAATGTAGTCACAACAGTGGATTAAAAGCGTAAATCTGAGCAGAAATTAGACACAACTTACATATTTCGCTTCCCTCTCACTTAAAGCAGGTGAATTGAAAACTTTTTTACGAAAAGACGAGATTCTTGAATTACCGAGACGGCAAAATACGAGCAAAATGTTCTCCGTAGTCCCGACTACGCGAAACAGCTCAACAATATTTTTTACAATATTTCATATGCGAGATATTCGGAAAAACGTTTTACCCATATTTATAAAGCTTTGTATGGAGACGCCATGTTTGTGTTCCTTTCAGGGGGACAAATATGGCCGCCGGAAACCAACAGAAACATCTGTTTTTGAGTTTTCCTACTAATGCGTGAGTTCTTCGCTTGAGGACCTCATAAAGATTAAAGTAATATTTATTTTGAGACAAGGAATGTTTAGATAGCGAAATCTCCCAAAATCGGTTGTTTTTAACTCACATGAGAGCTTTCCTGGCCGTCAGCTTAATGGCGCGTCACGCAAAAGCCTGAAAATTCAAGCGTCCATGTGTCGCAAAATGAAGAACCATTTTGAACCGAAAATTTGGTTGTATAAAGGTTTTAAGGTGCTGTAATACCACATGAAAGTAGAATCTCAGAAGAAGCGATAGGTTCTTAGTTTGAATTTTGGTGACGTCATATGAATCTCAAGGATAGGTGAAAACGCCCTGAGACAAGGCCAAGTATGGGAGTTGTTCCCTTCGGGTTACGTACTCCTTGCCAAATGCAAAGTTTCGTCTTTCTGCTAAGTCAACTTTCTAGTAAACTTAAGGCTGCTTTCCTCTTAGTACGCTTTGTCAGTGTACTACCTCGTTAATTAAATTCCTAAACGAGTCAACCATCTAAGTCTTTTAAATGCGACAAAGCCGTTCAACCTCGTTCCCAGGGTCCCTCTTCTTCCCATATCTCTCTCTCTCTCTCGTTCCAAGGGATGGGAAGAAGAGAGACCCTAGGAACGAGGTTGAAAGCCGCTGACTAAAAATTCTCATTACCCAGTTTTACTTTAGACCTTTCTGGGCGTGACTAACAACACTATTTTACTTCTCTTTCAGTCGAAAGCTAGGGATAAAGTTCTAGCTGAAAGTGAAAGAAAGTTTCAGGTATAGTATTTAAGTTTTCTCTTTTTCAAAGCCAGCAGAGAACAAAGATTATAAAAGTAATAACGACAGACCAATCGCATTTAAATTATCTGACCTTTGAGTATTGAAAATTATTCTCTTTTATTAACTAGTTACCTTATTATTATAGCTAATGGTTGCGAGAACACGTCAAAATACTAAGATAATTCATGACCTCCTCGTTGACTAAGCAAATTGAAAAAGTTTTCCATTTTACTGAAAAAAAAAAAGTAATAAAGCGTATTGTCGTTTATCAAACCGTAGCTTGACACTTAACGCCTTTGGGTGTAAATCGCACAATTCGACTGCGATCCACTGAACGCTAGTCACCATATGCATTGCGGTGATCGGCTGGGTTTGGTGGACAATGTTTTGAGGAGAGACACGACAGGTTGTCACAGAACCGGTCTTTTACGTCAGCAATTTCTTCAGCATTTAAACGGCTTTTTATGGAAAGAAGTGGCGAGTTGTTGACTTTGTTATGGGATTTTGCAAGTCGTCGGTCGTCCAATCTAGTATACTAACGCGGAAATTCCACGATTTAACGAAGAAGCATGTCTCCAGCTAACGAGTTAGGGTAAACATAAAATCGGGAGTGACAATGGGTCGCGGGTAGTTGCTAAATAGCGCGAGTCGCAAAAAGCGAGGCTCCCATTAATAAATTTACAATTTAAATCAAACAATAAACTTGTATTTCACAATTCAGTTAACTTTAGAGCACATTCATGTGACTTTTCAGGGAAAGGCTACGTGATTTTAGAGAAAAATAATTTGCAAACAGCCCAAGAGTGAACCAAATCTTACATCAAGTTGATAGCCTCATATGTACACCCAAAAACTGGCAATCATCTTCGATAACATTTATTAACAGCCATAAATGGCTCTTGATCACTGTAGATTAATTAGGCCTGGAAAAAAATCCGGCCGAATTTTTTGCGTTCGACAAGATTACTTTACAAAATCTGGCCAACAAATCTGGGCGCGTGTAAACCAACCTTTTATATCATTTATACATCACATCTGGCGAGGTGAAACAGTACTATGAGGCACCGTTTTTATCATACAAACCTCTGACAACAGAATGCAGTATTTCACAATTTTGCAATACAAATTGCTATCATTGAATATTCAGGACGATCGAAGCACGCGTGGGCTCAGTTTAGCTAAACCGTTAAAAAAATTTCCAAAATCAACTATACGGCCAGCCGGTTCTGACTTTTTCAGTGCGCACTGTGGAGAGTGTTTGAATGAACATAGTAGTATAGGGCGCACCGGTTAGGCCGTTGTTTTGGGCAGGAATTTTTGAAAGCCAATGACGTCATAACCTTTTGTCTTGATCTCATGAATAAAATGCTGTGGTATCTCATAAAGATAAGGTCATGTGCTATTTTAGATGGATGATGTCATGGTTGGTATAACAGGTTTAACAGGTTTTAGTTATTTTCGGAAAATGAAGTCATATGTATTCCGGGGTACTATGATGTCATAGTTGTTTTGATTGGTTAACCGGAATTAGAAAGACACTCATTGGCTGTCTCGTTTGACGAAGCATTCTGGTGCAACTCAAAATCACTGAGACGTAACGTAATTATTCAAGTCCTATTTCCTGCTGCTGTGAATGTCCTAGTTCCGGTTCACTGATTTTTGGCGGGCAAATCGTGCATATTAATGAGGGAAAAGGCAAAATAGCTCTTTTTTACACTGCAAACAATGTTTTACTTACCCCTCTCCTTTTCACAATTTTATTATTTTTCCTTCCTTAATTTTCCCCTCCTCCACAATTTTACAATTTTAATATTTTCCCTCCTCCTCCTCCTCATTTCTATTGTTTTCCCTCGAAAGGCCAAAGAGGCCAAAATCAGGCCTAAACGGCCTAAAAGGCCAAACTTGGAGGGAAAACAATAGAAATGAGGAGGAGGAGGAGGAGGGAAAATATAAGGTCGATGTGGGGTCGATGTAGGGTCGACGTGGGGTCGATGTGGGGTCGATGTGGAGTCGCTGTAGAGGCGATGTGGGGTCGATGTAGGAGGAGGAGGAGGGAAAATATTAAAATTGTAAAATTGTGGAGGAGGGAATAAAAAAATTGAGGAAGGAAAATAATAAAATTGTGAAAAGGAGAGGGGTAAGTAAAACATTGTCTGCAGTGTAAAAAAAGAGCTATTTTGCCTTTTCCCTCATTAATATGCACGATTTGCCCGCCAAAAATCAGTGAACCGGAACTAGGATATTCACAGCAGCAGGACATACGACTTGCATAATTACGTTACGTCTCAGTGATTTTGAGTCGCACCAGAATGCTTTGTCAAACGAGACAGCCAATGAGCGTCTTTCTAATTCCGGTCAACCAAACAAAACAACTATGACATCATAGTACCCCGGAATACATATGACATCATCATCATACCACAGCATTTTATTCATGAGATCAAGACAAAAGGTTATGACGTCATTGGCGTTAATTTATTCCTGCCCAAGTTAATGAAATTCCTGCCCAATAAAACGGCCTAACTGGTACGCGCTTTACCACTGAACATTAACAGAGTTACGCTTCAACATAATAAAGAATTTATTATGTTTATTTCTTATTTTAAAATGGTTTAACGCGCGGCATTTTGAGTACTCCGGGAAGCATTGTCCACTGAACGACCGAAAACAATCGGTACAGCAATTAAAATTACAAGAGAGACTACTAAAAATCAATAAAAGAAATATAATTCGGTGAAACATATACAGAGACGACAATTTTCATTCAGGAAGACATTAAAGTGTCTCTAAAAATCCTGAGTCTTCGAGCTTAAAGCTGAAGTTCATGTTTTAAGCCGGCTTCCCGGTGTTTTCTTTTTTCAAAGACGAACTCGAGGCAAGAAAATCGCTCAAAGCTTTCTTTTACAGCCAGAATTATAAATAAATAGTATTTGGAACGTTTTGTGTCTATTTGCAGTGAGAAAATGTTTAAAGGCTTTTTAAAGATCTCTAAGCTTATAACAAACCTGATACTCGGTCAGATCATTGTCTCAAATCAACAACAACAACAACATCTTTTATTTAAACACGGTGGGTTTTAAAGCTAATATAGCTTATGGGGCCGTGTAAAAAATGTTAATAAAATAAAATAATAAAAATGGTTAAAATTGAATGTAGCCAATAAAAGGTGAAATATGTACAATAAAAGATATGAATAGAATTAATAAAAGACGAAATCACTGTCAATTTGGGGACGACCCATTTGCCGTGACTCTTCATTAAAGTTCAAGTCTCTAAGGGCGTGAGACTTTTTTACCCTTTTGGCATAGTCCCTGGCGCTGACAGCGCCTCAGAGGGCATGTCGCGCGGGAGGTTATATATAACTCTATAAATCTTATAAACGTGCGTAAACAAAATAGCCGCATAAACGACGCTCGACTTCATAAAATTAGAAATAAAAAACAAACCTCAAATACAATAATTACTCAGGCTTACCATTCGAGATGCAGCTCCTGAAAGGTATCAAGTAAGGCCAGTATCGCTTCAGATTCTGCAACCCTCTGACTTTGACAAGTGACGTATTTCTCAACCAAAAACCCAATAAACAAACTAGCCATGAATAACAGAAGACTCCTAATAGCAGCTGAATTTCATTTTGTACATCCAGTGGAAAAAGACAGTTAAAAACATCACAGGTTGACACAAAACTCTGTCAACTTCAGGTGTCAAAGTAAACAAGATTCAAGATGCTGCATAAATTTTCCGCATGAACTCACCTGTCAAATTTTGACCAATCAGAGCATAAAAATTGGACGTAGAGCGTGACCAACGCGTGAACATGGTGAGAAAAGTCAAAAGCAACTGTCTTCCCTGCCTGTAGCAGCTGGCTGAATTTTCGCGTCCGAGGTCAGTTTGAAAGTGCAGCTCATAAACACAACATATTTCATATGAATTAAAAAAATAAACTTGAGCCTGCGATCATTTGAAAACCAATACCTTGTCAGCGGATAACTTCTTGACATTGGTGGGTCGACACCTGAGCCCGCGATATGGTCAAGTGATACTGGTCAGCTGATACCTTGTTTTGACAGCTGTCAATTCATCACAACATTGATGTCCAATATGTGTATCAGTTTTCCTGTGCTCCGATCCCAAACTAGCTAGAAAGTATGAGATTGAACATTTATCTAGTAAAACAATTAACTGGTCAGCGGACAGCTTCCAAATAAATCACGTCACCTCAATGAGTTGACACATGAGCCCGCGATATGGTCATGGGATACTGTTCAGTGGTTATCCTGTTTTGACAGCTGTCAATTGACCATATTGTGAATGTCCAGTGTAAAAGATTTGGACTTGCCAAGCCTGAGACACCCCTCCCTTCCTTTTGATAGTCTCCCTTACCCCACCCGTACAATCCGTAGACGCGTACGTACGCTCGGTCAGTGACATGACAACCAAACGAAAAGAGGTTGACCATATTCTATGAGTATGGGGCTCTGTCCCACGCGCGCTTCGCGCGCGTGGGAGCCCCGCTATGAATTGTCTGATCACTTGCTTCTAACAGAGCCAATAGTTGAATTAATTCTTTGCCTTTTGACGGTTAGATGACAGTCCTTCATGAAAAGTTGCATTTCCAAGACAAACATTTAGCTATCACAAATATAAAATTTTGTTTCCACTATCGAATAGAAAAATGGTTCCTTGCAGTCTAAACAGGGCAAGTAAGTTACAGGTGATCCAAGAGTAATATGTATAAGTTCATACGGGAAAAATACTTAGAGTGGAGGATAAATAAATGGACTTAAACGAATGAAATCCCTCAGTAAACTGCAAATACTGTTCCTTGGGTAATTTCTGGTGCTAGTAGCATTCTTCTGAAACCACAATTCCCGACTAAATTTTTACCATCGGCTACTGGCTGTTAGCTCCTGATGCTACCCAATCCCGTACCCAGATGTGCCGCGGTCAAACAGAGTGAAATCTGAGTACGAGATTCAATGCTACCCTCTCCGATCCCTGTGGGTTTAACTCTAAATTACTGATTAACTTGTTGCCCTCTAAAAATAAATTTAAAAATGCAATGAAATGAAATAAAAACTAGCGATAGGTTATTATTTACAATAAAAATATTTACAATAGCTATTTACAATAAAAGATATTTTCAATAAAAGTTTTATCAGTATTCAACTAACGAGAAAATTGTTAAGTGCGACGGTCAGGAAAAATCGACCAAAATCTTACTTTCGTGGCAAGAGTTGAAAAATCAATTTCTTTCATTTTTTGTTCATAGATAGCTTTTAGGTAGATAAGAAACCTAACGTAGATTGTTCCTGCCAACAGCTTTTTATTTGTGAGAAAAATTAGAAGATCGGTTTTCGATGTCGGAGTCCCAGACTGCCCTAATTTTTAACCTGAAATTCGCTAACATTAACTTTCCTCGGGTTCGCAAACGAAGCCGCATGGAGAAATTTGGTCACTTTCCATTAACAGAAAAATTCTTTTTCTTCCACTAAAAGATACTTTCAGGGCAATAGCGAAGCTCGTCGTACTGAAATAATTCAAAAATGAGGGAAAGGTTTTCAGGATAACAATAACTTAAGTTCGTTACTCATTTTCGACGGCAATGTTTAACATGTGGTATAACTCCAAATTCTCTTAATGCTATTTTAATCACACATTTAGACATTCATTTAAAACATACCTGGGAATTGGCTTGGGTTATCGAATGTAATCGCTGTAAGACACCATCGAAGTTCAGGAGTTTTCATGGTACAATAGGCCGGGGGTAATTGTGTAAACACTTCCAATTTCGAAACGCACAAAAGTAGATATTTACAGCCTAAAGGCTCGTTTTTTTGTACTTGTTGTAGGTTTTCCCATAGCAAAATTC
>OZ037785.1:23461303-23486303 GCA_964035525.1 Porites cylindrica
TTCACAGGCATATGCATCTCTTCTAGTTAAGAGAAAGGAATCAGAGTTGCTTTTCATGCAGGAACAGGTTTTCTTCGGGCTAACTACAAAACTTCAGCTTATTTTACCCCTTGACATTGTCAACGCGCATTTTGTAAGGATAACTTTTTCCGCTTTATCAGCTTTTTTCATATTCTATTCCATTAATGTGCAACCTCCCTCAAAAAGCCAAATAATATAAATGCTGTTGTAAAAAAAAAGCGTTTTACCTGTTTTCGTGAATTCGCTACCCAAAGATCACTATGCTCAAAGGACAGGGCAAAATTTCCAGGAGAGAGGCATTAATTTTTTTTCCCAAGAGGTTAGAAAGAGAAAATGCAATGATTATTATTAATGTAACCATCAGGTATACTCTACCCACGAGGTTACGGACAGCAAATGCAGTGATTATTATTAATGTAACCATCAGGTATGTTCTACCCACGAAGTTACAAAGAGAAAGTGCAATGATTATTATTAACGTAACCTTCAGGTATGTTCTACCCACGAGGTTACAGAGAGCAAATGCAGTGATTATTATTAAATGTAACCGTCAGGTATATTCTACCCACAAGGTTACGGACAGCAAATGCAGTGATCATTATTAATGTAACCTTCAGGTATGTTCTACCCACGAGGCGACAGAGAGCAAATGCAGTGATTATTATTAATGTAACCATCAGGTATGTTCTACCCACGAGGTTACAAAGAGAAAGTGCAATGATTATTATTAACGTAACCTTCAGGTATGTTCTACCCACGAGGCGACAGAGAGCAAATGCAGTGATTATTATTAATGTAACCATCAGGTATGTTCTACCCACGAGGTTACAAAGAGAAAGTGCAATGATTATTATTAACGTTACCTTCAGGTATGTTCTACCCACGAGGTTACAGAGAGCGCAAATGCAGTGATTCATTATTAATGTAACCATCAGGTATGTTCTACCCACGAGGTTACAAAGAGAAGGTGCAATGATTATTATTAACGTAACCTTCAGGTATGTTCTACCCACGAGGTTACCGAGAGCAAATACAGTGATTATTATTAATGTAACCATCAGGTGTATTCTACCCACGAGATTACAAAGAGAAAATGCAATGATTATTATCAACGTAACCTTCAGGTATGTTCTACCCACGAGGTTACAGAGAGCAAATGCAGTAACAATTATTATATTTTAGTGCAACTATCAGGTTGAGTTCCTCCATTAAAAGAGTTTTTTGCTAGGGTTAAACAAGTTTGGCTTTCATGAGTTTCAAGGTGCAAGAAATTATCAGTATAATTATAGCACACAAACATTGTCATCTAATTTTTCGCTCGTAGCCGGAATAAGCCGAGAAATGAAGCAGATATAACGAAAAATCGTCCTCAGATGATGGCCATGTTAAGTAACTTATACTAAACGTTGCGAAAGAAATTATTGTTTGTACCCGTCTTATCCATCGTAAAAGCGATGAGTCATCGAATGACATTCGATATATTAAACAGAGGTAATACTCACGGGTTTCACGAGTTGTATGCACTATTTTTCGCCGAGAAACAAATTTAAACTTCAACTCTTACCTTACAGTAGTCCGTTCTTTTACCTTGCATTCGACAACAAATCTGTTAAAGGCGAACAAAGCGATTCCGGCACTCTTCTTTATGATGAGTAGCAAGCCGCAGGAACTGAAGCCGCTTGACTGAAGTAAAATCCACCGATATGCACAGCATTCTCACTACAAATATAAACAAACGTCGCGGGGAAAAAAAGACGAGGAGGAAAAAATGCCAGATCTTCGCGTCGGTAATGTATTCCAGCTACCATGCCGGCGTATCTCCAGAAGGTGGACTCGAAGTGGGACAAACCTTGAGATTTTTAGCGCGCAAACTAATTTATTCTGGCGCGAAATAAAGATTAACAATATGTATACTGAAATCTAATCCACGACAAGAAGATTCTCGCACTGTAGCGCGACATATTAAATGCCAATTTTTACAAGTACGCTGAGAAAGTGGTCCACTAGTTTAACTTTTTTAAGATGAATTTACTCCACAAAAGCAAAATGAAATGTTTTATCTCTATGTTGTTTACGTGCCTGATTAGAAGGCAGAAGTAAATTCATCATACAGACCCCATAAAAATGAAAGTACACAAATGAAACGGAATAAGTCTGGGACGGTTTAGTTTCTACTCAGCAGCTTCTTTGCTTTTATAACAAAAATTTAATGTTGCAGTCTGTTTTAAACGTTGGCATATCAACGCGCACAGTCACTGAATGAAAACAACAGTCACGATCACGTTCTTCGAAACCGACCAGACGCGCGCGACCTACCACTGTTATGGTAAGCAATTATCCTGAAGGTGTTAATGTTCCCGTGACAGTCTTCGCACTGAAGGTGTAAATGGCAAACCAAACGGTCGCTTTGATCATCAGAAAGACCTGTCAACTATGATGATTTAACTGATTAAATTACGGGACAGAAATTTTACTGCTTGCGGCTCCTCGTCTTGTTCAGTCACCGCCGTTAACTTTGTGAGCTTGAATTACTCTCAACAGCGACTTGTTCTAAGTTCCAGAAAAGTCATTCTCAGGCTATTCAAAGACATTCACAAGCCGATTTCTTGGAGTGCAAAGAAGAGACAACTTACAGGTAATATTATTATTAGGCCAAGATGGTTCGTTTCTCACTGAGCCCGAAAATCACACTTAGAAAGGAAAAGACGAGGAAAAATAGCGAGAGCAAGGAAAGTAATATAAGATTAAAATGACGTATTGACACTTCACATTTGCAATGTTGAGCTGTTCTTGAATCATAGTTTATCAGTTTCAGATATCTCCTCTTAAGAAGTAAAATATTTAAATTGAGACATCTTTCAACAGCGGCGACAGTTTGGATAGGGAATCCCCCCTAGTGCCTAGAGCAGGCTAAAAAGACTTCTGAGACTTCCTGCTTAATATTCTATAATTTTAAAAAAAGAGATACAAAAAAATACTGTAAATGCGAAATGATTTTCCACAAATAACAAAAGGAAAAGGGTTGCGAATTCCGCATTCCGGATTCCGGATTCTGGATTCCAGATTCCATCCCTTCCACAAACTCTCCAAAAACATGGCGGACAGTAAATAAGCTCACGTTCACCGCCTTCTCTCCCTTCTTCGTTTGGTTAAAACTATAGCCACATGGAAAACAGTGATTGAATGTATGCAGTCTTTAGGAATGGACAAGTTTCGAGTGGCATTTACCCGATTTCTCGCTTTCTATTCTGACAATCCTTCTGGACTTAACGATGGCGAAACACCGGCGAAATGGCAAAGTAAGGCAAGTTTCGCCACTCACCCCTCGACCGAACCTGAATGGCCGCCAAAACTTTTAACACGATTCAGTAGCTGAAGGATTGAACTACACAATGATATGCAGAAGAGTCTGTAAGTGTGAGCCACTTTTGAGATTTAAGGCCATCGAAATCACAGTGCTAGAAGAACATGTTTAGAGCTATTGTAGCTTCGTTCTCTACGGCAAGTAAATCATACCTGTTACCTAGAGGCAATAAGGCTCAAGTAAGAGCAGATAACTTGCTCGGGGGGGGGGGGGGGGGGGGGAGAGAGAATGTACTCAAGGGAAGTCTTGTGAAGAGCTGTGTCGCCTAAAGTCAATTTAGTCACGTTACTAAAGTATGTATGTATGTATGTATGTAAAGTATGTATGAGACCTTCAAACCTCGACACCGTTTAAGATTCTGACATAGATTTGTTTTGTTTTACATAAAGTATCAAATAGCTTTTCAAACTAACATTACGGAAATAGATACTTTGGAAAAAAATTATTGGTATTGCAAATGTAAACTGCTCATCGCTAACCTTCACAGTCTTTTTAAGGTTTCCAGCCCAAAAAGACACTGTTCACGACGCTTTTAAGCGAATTTACTATTAAATAGAATTTTACTATTAAAATAATAAAATAAATAATTAGAATTTAACTATTAAAATAGTAAAATTCTACACCCTGTTTAATACTCAAGACCTTGTGTTCAGCAGCACATACCTGACCTGTATAAGCCAAATAAGGGAGTGCCCCCCCCCCCCCCCCCCAACCAACCTCGAAACGTGCTCCACCCATCAGTCTAGAGCTTGTTTTAGGACAAAAGCACTGTGATTCCATAACTGACATCATCCACATAACACCATTCTTCACAGCTGAAATTAGCGTTTGGAAAATTTAACATAAACATAGATTCACATGTACTGCATTTTCTGCCCTAACATCATAAGCTGAAGAAAGGTTCATACGCATGAGTTGCAACTACTCTACGGTAACGTGCCAACGAGGGGAGCAGAACGATGGTTCTTCTTTACATTGAGGCTTGATAATTTATCCTGTAAGTCGAAAAGATGACTCACATGGCGGCAGATTCTCCAGCTTGACCTCCCACCCTTAAGCTGGGGATGAATCTCGTAGCGGCGCACTATGCCACTTCTTTCCGTACAGTTCACACACGGGTGCTTCTGTATCTTGAATTTAAAGTTCTCATTGGATACTGATCGCTCTTTCCCGCGATACTCGCCATAACTCGGACGTACCCTCCATTGGTTGAAGAAGCTGGATTGCTTTCCACTTCAATTTACCAAAGAAGGCAGCGATGTTATCACAGCCTGCGATCGAGTTTACACCTAAAAGGACTCCTCAAGAAGCAGTGGTTAACATCGCCTGGGTCGAGTTGCATATAATGTTCGCGCCTCTTCCCTTTTTCATGTAGCACCTTTTCAAAGTCAAGTTTTTGCTATGAGCAAGCATTAGGACAAGGACATCAGTCTCAGTGTCAGTGTATCAGAGTACATCACACTGTCATTCCTGGGCGCATGCCGAGCATGGAGAACAATACGCGTTTCAGCCTCTTCGTCACGGAACTGTACCTCAGAAACAGGGTCTCTGATCACTATGTGTCTGCGTGTAGTCGCCCGACTGGTCTTCGGTTGTCACACGGGGAGTCGATGATCCAGTTGCCGAGTCTGCTTCTAATTGCTTCGGTTTTGCCCTGTGGCAAAAGGAATTTGACGATTTCAGCTTATTTGTATTGCCACTTAGCAGCTCGTTCCATGACGTCACAGCATATTGCATCGCAGTAAATCCCTATATTGTACATTGTCAGTGGTAGACGTTATTCTGCGTCTTTTGACATTTTTGATCAACACCTCGCGCTACACGTCAACCACTACGTCTATGTGCGTGCTGCGCAAAGTTAGTTACTCTAAGCGACCACATGGAACATAGCCCCAGAGGAGATCTACAACTTCTGTAACCTGCCGTTTCATCGAAAATGCCGGTTATGTTCTCGGCTTGCCCGAACTGTCCCAGAAGTGTCATCCAAGTGCAAGAGGAAGTACTAGATCTTTGTTGCGAACCTTATACACACCCTTCACCTTCGTTGGCTTTCTTCACTGGATCAAAGAAAGCATGGGATTGGATGAGTAAGGGCTCATTACAAAGTCGTTCGCTGGCTGCTTTCTCTTGTCGTGGAGGGCAGTCGGTCATCACTCACTTCTGTGTAGACAAGCTTAGGGAGTTGCAAATCTCTCTCGTTGGTGAACCTACTTCGGCCATTACATTGATTTTGATGAGACGCGCGGGGAATTCAAATTCACCTGAAACCTCTGAAACTGATTCCGGTCATGGACGCGTGATTGGGTAAGGTTCTCCACTAAGAAATGGTTTTCAAGAAGAGACTCTATTCAATACACTTGCAATGTAAATATATGATTTATTTACTTACTCTTTTCTGAAATTATTTTCTAAACGTTACATTTTTTCTAGTTATTAAACAAATTGCGAACTGCCGGTCTTACTGAGTGACCAATAACGGGGGATGTTGATTCGCATAGGACGTCAGGTAGTTATAATTTAAGCCCTAGAATACACGGAAGGCATGTTTTTAGTTCAAATATGTTTTAAATCTACGCTAAAACAAGGTTTGTTTACGTTGAAAGAATATAAGCAACTTTTCAGCCTTCCCCGAAATTCAAGATGGCGGCCAAAAGGAGATTATGAGGGGCAAATTTAAATTTCGATTTTCAAAGTGAGAACTACCGTTTTATCCTTGCTATCATGCATTTTTGTGATGCTTAATAGCCAAAGATTAATATGTGACATGTTTCGGCTGTTCCCCTCGAGTGAGCCATAAAACCAAATTTTCGGCTCTCAGCTGATTGACAATAAAAGATCCCTTAATCTTTTGAGAATTTAACAGTTCTTTCCATAATTCACTCTTGAAGGATTTTATACACTTCTTAGTTCTTGGGGTTCGGGGTAACTTATTCCAGTCTTAAACAGTTCTCACTGCAAGGGTGCGTCCTCCCTCTGAGATGTTTTTGTGGAGGGGGGACAGTAGATTAAATAAGTTACAATTTCTTGTGTTTCTCGCGTGGTTATCAGAGTTTTTTTCGTAAAGATGTGATTAAACAGTGAGCCAGTGTTCCATTTATCCTTTTGAAAACAAGCGCACAGCGTGGATGCTTCATTAGGGACTTTAAGATAGGTCACTTCGGTAGACTGGGACGGTTGGATGCGTATACGGGCGGCCTGGGGCCATGACGGTAAGAAGCCGCGAAAATTTTCAATTTAAGATCGGGCAACAAAACAGAGGACGTTGAAATCATGTGCGAAACTCGTTTGTCATTTCTTTCGCTTAAGGCTCCATTACTGAAGAAGAGTTTCTTATTTTGTACGAAGAATACCAATCACAAGAATAAGGGTACAAATTAAAGCTAGTTAGTTTTCAAAACTGTAGTCGATGTTTTTATTTGAACTTTCGTTTCCTAAGCCAACACCTTTTGAGTTAAAAAAATCTTTTCTTGATAAAAATACAGTTTTAAGTTATAAAAAGGACGGCTACAATCATCACTGTTAGGCCCAGTTGAAACGTCGAACTTCTCATGTGCCGAAACTAAAGCACAAATTACTAAAATTTATTTTCACCTGTTTAAAGCATTCTAGACCATTGAACATCGTGAAAATGAATCGAGTTCGACTACACTTTAAGTTCGACGCCTAAATCAACCTCGAACCATTTGAGTCGACCTAAATAGGTATTAAGTTCGGTACATGAAAAGATCAACGTTTGAATTGGGCCTTACATATCTTTTCGGCAATTTTCCTCTGCCATGGCGGACGACACCAGGTAGAAAACAAGCAGTCGCCATTCTGCCGCGAGCTGAGTTATGACAGTATGCAAAATGCACCTTGTTAGCGGTCAACAACTTGTAGAGAGATTCATCTCCGCGATACGCTCACTTTCCGTAAATAAAGCAAATCCTGAGAAGATATGAATAACCACATGAATTTTCTGAATTTCCATGGCACATATTAAGGCATATTTTCCTACCATAAGGCCATAAAACAATAAAAAGGACAGCAAAATCGACCCTTCTCTCCACCGACGACGGATCATTCACGAAAACAACCCGCGAGGAATAAGCGCTTTTAACCTCCGGCGTTTCCGACAGCCAATTAGATCTTGTGGCATTGTTCTAACAGCCAATCAGCGTTACGGCCAGAATCTGTAGTTTCTCCAATGCATTGTAAATTACATTACAATTCCTGATATCGTACCGAAATTTTTTGCGGTCGACAAATTTTGGGTTGGGTTGCCTGTGCAAGTAAAAAAAAAATGCACTCGGTCTCCTGGTTGTTCGTCGACCCACAACTGGGATACTTTCACAGTCTCACAGTGACATCAATTTTTGAAAACACCGTTCATTGATGAAAAACATATTTGTTCATTTGCCAACATTCTAATTACCTTTGCAGGGAGATTTTCCCCCACGGGTTAAATAAGCGTGTGTGTGTTGTGGGGGGGGGGGGGGGGGGGGGTAATTAAATATCTCATATTATTATTATCAGTATTATTATGGTTGTTGTTGTTGTTATTATTATTATTATTATTATTATTATTATTATTATTATTAT
Organism: Porites cylindrica; assembly: GCA_964035525.1. NCBI lineage: Eukaryota > Metazoa > Cnidaria > Anthozoa > Scleractinia > Poritidae > Porites > Porites cylindrica. Next base: position 23,469,270 of record OZ037785.1, read on the forward strand.
TATTATTATTATTGTCTCTATTATCACAGTCTTTGCTGGTGTTCTTATTGTGCATCAGCCGGCCCAAACCATGCACCTAGAGCGTCAGTCACTCAAGTCAATCCTTCTGTTCATACACTGAGCACCTTTCTGAGGATTCGTGCAGATCCCAGCATGCAGATCTTTTGAATCTCTGTCATACTAGCTCTTTCTGATACTTTCTTGTTTGTTTGATTATTATTATTATTATTATTATTATTATTATTATTATCTTATCAGAGGCGACAGCAGTGGATTGATGAACAACAAGAAGAAGAAACGTCTGAAGAAGAAGAAGAAGCGTCTGACAGAGTTAGAATGGTGACATTTTCAAATAATAACAGGAATCAGGTAAGTGCCACCCACGAGATTGGCGGCATCGTTAGATTGTTAACTATTAGGTATGTGCTGCCCACGAAGTTACAACGGTAGAATGGCGGTATTTTGAAATTGTGACCGTCAGGCATGTGCTACCCACGAGGTTACAAAGTTAGAGAATAGTGTGTAGTGTCACAGCCATAACCTGCTGAAAACCCGCATACGCGTCCTTCTACTGAGAAGCAGGTTTAAATAGAACAGCGGCACCCAAGGACTGTTTCCTCCTAAGTGCATTGAACATAGTTTTTAGGCTATCCAGAGTACTTTTAGATCTCAAGAAATGTATTCCCAGTGGCGCTAAAAATTTTTTATCTCTTCGGTCACTCCGGCTAGGGCAACTTGAGTCTTTTCGAAATTACAAGGGCTTCAGTATTATTTTCCCGAAAATTTTAGCTGCAATTTAAAGTTTTACGAAAGTGAGAGTTCTTTTATTCCTCTCCGCATCATATTTTCGGTTTCGTATTTTCGGTGCCTTGCAGCATTCCTATTCTATTAATCTCGGATTGTATTTCGCTTCTAATCTGATAGAGGAGTCGACGGAATCTAAAAAAGTCTACATGGCTGGAGCAAAATTAAAAATAAATAAGACAAAGCACTCGCCCAGGGCTACAGGTAGTCCCATTTTAGTCCCATCTTGCCTGCTTGGTTAGCCAATTAGAATGCAGGGTATGCTTCATCTTGCCCACTCAAGGTACCAGCCATAACTTTATAATAAATAGTAATATTAAGCAACTGGAACTTTTTAGTGTCTTTAGCATAGAAGTTGTACATGTATTTCAAGATTTACATTTGCAGAACTTGACTTGATTGACTAAGCATACAGCACTGTAACTTGTGACTGAAATTAAGTTCCATGATCCTGCTTGCTTTGAGAGAACTTTCTGCTGTCCACTGAAATGTAGCCTGCGTTGCATCCGGCCCACACAGTTATCTAAACCATTTGCATAGTCCATTAGCGGATTAGTCCACAAAAACTTGTTCTAATATCCAGTAGAGTCGCAAAGATATATGTGAGCGTTTCTGATAGGCGGGTTTCTTACGGGTTTCTTATGCGCCTCACGATTGGCCTAATAATATTCGTACGTGTGCATGACGGCTGGACGCAGTGACATGTCAAAATTCACAGAAGGGAGTTGGCAAGAATCGTTTACCGTAAACAATGAAAGAGCAGTTCGAACTTTAAAGCCTTCTTCTGAAGAACAAAAGTGCTTCAAGAGAATTCCTTCAAGGCCAGAATATGCTTGTAAATTTGCCGACTGGTTTTCCAGCGTCTTTTAATCGCTGCAGATGTACTGCCGCGTATTCTGCAATCTAGCTGACAGTTCTAGCATCAAAACAAATCAAGAAATCATGATATTCACCGCAAAAAAATTACACACATAAAGCTATTCAGGTCCAGGCATTTCGGAAAAACCCCCACAAAAAAATAGGTTATTTAGCCGCAATAGAAAAGCATAAGGCTTATAACACAGGTAAATGAAAATCATTTTATGGTTAACTGCACATGTGATCAAATCCTGTCAGAAAACATCTGCAGAAACAAAAACCACAGGAACCAATTACTCAATATGGATGGAACAGACCAGTTTCATAACCTCTAAACGTGAAACTGGAAGCAGCCAAAAAACATTTTGCTCAGTCAAAGTGTATAATACTCCATGCACTGCATAAACTACGCAAAAAGAGAGCAAGATAAACCTCTGTTGTTCAAGCTGACTCTAAGGTCACGTTTCACACTATCACGAACTCAATCTCTCTTGTCACGAGCTATTAGTCGTGTTGGGCCTGTCAACACTTAATTAAAATCAGACTAGTCACAAACTGCGTAAGAAAGTAGCCAATAAAAAACGCCGACATATGTCCTTGCGACTCTACGGGATTTGAACATAATATTGTGCACTGATTCGCAGACGCTCTATACAGAAGGTTTAGAGCATCTGCGACGCAGGCAACTGAAATGAATACTTAAAAAGGCTGTGTCACAATATTTAGTATTGTCTGGATCATTCTGTTAATAATGTCAATGACACTTACGATCACACATGTCCGTATTTGCTATGAACTTACTCGTCAATCACAGCTTTGTGTCAACAAATATGTCTCCCAAGCATCAAACGCTAACAAATTTCAAAAGGAACAATTGCCATCCTTTTCAATTTTCTTTATTAAAAGTCTGTCCATCTGTTCCTCATTTTAACAAAAACAACAATCTTTATTTGTACTCACTCCTGCTCTTTGCTTTGTTACTTAAACGTCCTGTTCATGTTTTGAGCATATATGTTTTTTTGTCTCACTGAGGTGGTGGTGGTTCCCACTGCTAAACTTTTGATAAATTTCGTGACAGAGCTCCGTAAACTTGCTAAGTACTAGTTATTGATCAGTACCAGAGCAGCTTACCGCGTCTTACTATCTGTATTCTCCATCAAAATCTTCCGTCTTGGATAGCCTTAGCACAATCAACACTCCAACTTTCAAATAAAACTTGAGCATCACGAGGTTTTTGTCTCACATTCTACTCAACCTTGTAAGAAAATGGTCTCTTTACAAGGGAAGCGATCGATTGCTGAAGGCCGATAGGTCGTTAAATATACATAACAACCAAGAGATTATAAAGGGGACAGAGAAGGCATCCCCCATACACGCCCTATTCCATAGGTAATTCGTCCCGTGTTATTTTTAGAATCGGAATAAAGTTACCTCGCGCGCTGCGTGGATGTTTCGTGGAGGTTTCGCATGAGTAAACGCCGTGCAATCATGTCGGGCGAAAGGCAATGAAAGCGTAAAGAGATCGAGAGCATTTCTGAATATTGAAGCGAAATGAGTCGGCGCTCACCTGGGAAAAGGGAATCGCTGGACTCTTTGACAACCCGCGAAATCAGTTTAACTCGAAGTTGTCGTAACCTCAGTGCTTTATTAAAAAGAGAAATTTCGCTGGTCTATTGAAACCGGTGGTTTGTACGATAAAGCAAGTAAGACGCCAAGTGTTATTTTTGTTGAATAATAAAAGACTAATAAAACAATAAATATCAAACCAGAAATTGCTCTCTTCAAAATGTAGATTATAAATGATCCTGAGAGAATATTCAGTGTGTTAAGGATTTCCCTGCTGTACTGTTAGCTCTATACAAGAGCGGAAGGGCGATTCTTTTTCAATTTCCATTTCGCTGACACCGCTTTAGTAGAAATTTCTCTTAAGTCGTTTTCGTCGACGAAACGAATAGCAATATCGCTCTCCGCGTCTTCCGCCATTTTTTCAGCGTCAATTCGTGAAGGACGCGTGGCTCTGAGCGTGGGTCATCCACGCGGAACACAGTCGCGCTATGTGATTGGCCGTTGTCTAATCCCCCTTGGGATCTGTGGTCTTAAAAATAACTCGAGACGAATTACCTATGGAATAGAGTGAGTATGGGGGATGCCTTCTCTGTCCCCTTTATCCTGCTATTGGGAAGCAAAAATAAACAGACTCCACGCTCCTAGAACCTAAAGAAGCTGGCAAGTTTGAGTCAATTTAAAGTCGTTGCAATCACTTTCAAAGAGAAGGCCAAAAAGAACGACGGCAATGGGCATGAACAAAAGAAAAGTCTGCTGACCTGAATTCCGCTCTTTTCTAGGCCCCATTCTCTTTTGTTTTCTCAGTCTATAAAAGGGGGTGGATCATTCTATTTTTACGCCAGCACTCATTGAGATCAATCTTGCAAATATCGGCAGCTGTTAGTATTCTCTGTGATTTTTATCACTTAGAATCGAAAGCAATGGCAACCTCGCACACCTCACAGTCTTTACATGTAATGCAACGAGCGCGTGTAATAGAGAACCAAGTAATGGCGCGATCTCAAAAGTAAATTTACCTTTATTCACCTTGATTGTTTGCAAAGGCAAAATTTCTGAAACATTGATCACGCGATCAAAAGAAAAGGAAAAAATGCGTCACCAGAAACGTAACTGAAACAAGAAAGAACGGAAATGTGATAACAGAAATGTAGCGGAAACATGATCGTTCGTCTCCGACGCGGAAACACGAGGGAAACGTATCCTGTCCATGCCTTGGTGAAATCTTTTGAGGATCTTCTAGGATCTTTAAATTTCTTTAGAGAGATCTTTGAGAATCCTAGTAAAAAGTACCTGAAAATTAAGGCTTGACCAGGAATCGAATCCTGACCTTTGCGATTGATCGGACGCAATACTAATGGTGGAAATGACATGAATGGAAATAATTATATGAAATGACTCGATCACATTTTGAACGCTGTGGCTATATGGCCGGCAACCGGTCGATGTTTTCAAAACACTGAATGACCGGCAGCCCTGTATATTCTCAGTAAATTTCACAAATCGAAAAAAACAGCTAATCTAAACTATCATATGTCGATTAAGAAAAGTCAAGCGATCCTGAAATGCTTTATAGATCTCAAGAGTAGCGTTTGCCTTGCGCTGGGCTCAGAAAACGAAACCATGCTTTGTGACTCTTACAACTTTTTTTCAGGTCGACTGCCGGGCAGTCCGGTATTTTCAATAAATTTGACTTATCTAAGAATCCCAAACGAAGCGAAAGAATCGACGCTGATGAGCTCTCGAAAGCGTCAAGTACAGATAATGAAATTGTAGATAATTACATGTGATCCTGCGTTATCAAAAAAAATTATGTAAAGGAACGCAATCTGGACATGCGCAATTCCGTTTTCGGAGTACCACAATGATTGAGAATACCAATTTGTCATATACAAATAGGCAGTTTCAACTACTCTTCTAGGAAGTCAGTCAAAGATATTAAAAAGGTTTGCATCAAATGCGCGGTAGCGTTTAAGGCTTTGGGGTCGGTGCGAGTCCTCCAGTGCAGCTGACCAAGGGGTATTTCGCGCTCCAGCTTTGCGAAATTAGTGAGTTGCGCCGCCACGTAGGTCGGGGAGTTGACAGAGTGTTCCGTTTGTTTTCATTTTTTTTGTGTGTGGATGTCATATAATTATAACAGATGGACTAGCTTCAAGTCAACCACGGCGCCGAAGTGTGCGCTCCGTAGCGTCTTGTTTAGAAATGTAAATAGCGCCTTTGAACCCTGGGAGAGGGCGCTTTATAAATGTCTCATTATTGTTATTATTATTATTATTAAAATTTAATGTCTTTTGTTTCAGTTTCGCTTTAAACCAAAAATATCCAGCCGCAAAATTTTCCGTCTGATAGCAGCAAAATCAGGCCGAAAATAAGCCCTCGGTTCAGAAATCACTAACGCAACGCAAAATAATGAGAAAACTACACAGTGATGAAGAAAAAGGCCACTTAATGCAATATTATTAGATAAACATAGAAAAACTGCCGAAGCGAATAAGAAATACATTTTCAAATATTGCACATTAAATTAGATGGATCGTTGGAGCTGATTTTAAAATAATTATTTCTCAAAAGTCCAACGCTGTTGAAATCAATCACATTGATGAATCTGACATTGGAGGGATATACATCACGTTTTCGGAAAAACATTTTCCGGCCAAAGTATATTGACGTTGTAAAAACCGTTCAAAGTTACCTTATTTACCGTTATGTTGCCACTTCGGCGAAACACTTCTCTGTTGCCAATATGGCAGAGGACAGCGTGGTAAACGCCACTTTAAACCTTGCTGGGCGCTCAAAACCATCCTAAATAGAAGAATATAGAATCAAAAGAGAAAGGAAGATGAAAGATACGCAGAAAAAGAGAAGAACTCTAAATTACCATCTGCTAAGGAGAGTTGAATCTTGGAAATGTCGTGGCGTGACAGCGTTCATTTGTCCAAACTGCGGCGGAATCCAAACAAATGCGTGGAATATAAGTAAAAGAAAAAACAATCTTTCTATCACTAGAAATCGTGAAGTTTTATGTTGTTCCTATTAATGATGATGAATTTAGCCTCAGCTAGTCGGCAAGTACTTTGAATGTGGGCTGCATGTATTTTGTTACATACATTCCAACGGACGTTACGGGTCAGCGCTTGCAGGGGTCAGCGGATCTAAAAATAGAAACAACCAGGTTATCATGGCGGATGCCTGTTCTTTGTCAAAAAAAGGTTTCTTGGACTGCGGATCCTCACGTGGTCGCTCCGAGACAGTATTTCTGTATGAATGCAGGAGATGATTTAACTGCACCACCAAAAAAATTGTTTTTTGTCGCGTGTAGACCTCAAAGAGTACGAGGTCATCCTGCAAAGGGCTGGGTTCGAACGTTTTGTCGCATGAACAAGTTAAAAAATTACGTGTTTGTCCTCGCCATCGATATGGTCTTGGAAAGTACTGGAGGCCTTCAAAGTTGTGTCAGTACCCAGGACACAAAGGAACACCTACCAGCGTCCAAAGTCGAGACGTGATCAATCCTGCCATAGCAGAGGAGGTGTTTCAGCTGTTTGGGATATCTGTTCCCATAGGCTCACGTAAGTATAAGACACATGACATTTGGATGATTTCCTTGTCATAAAGTGCTATTCATTTTACAGTACATCTCTTATAGGGTATTTTTTATTTCTTTTCTTTTATCTTTTCGTTAGCGATATGTTCACCCTGTCGGAGAAAACATAAAGCAGATACGAATTCTACATCGTTGGCTCCTGAAGAGGAATATACAAAAACACATAGTGCTGAAAAAAACGTATACGTTATGGTATGCATAAATTGGAGAATAATAATTTCCGAGGAAGTACGAGCTAAAAACTTATAAGTGTTTTATGACTAAGAACATTAATTATATGTTCTCTTTATGTTCTCTAGGAGTTATTAATCAGTTTTAATAATGTTTTTATTTTATAACAGAGCTTAGCAACAAAAATAATAATAGTTGATAATAATCGTTTTTTGACAGAGAGCCACTGAAGACTATACACTATGCTGAGCCGAGTCCAGGTTTTGCAGCAGTGTTGGGGATAAGCACAGATTTCTTCGACTCAAACGGTGAAAACTAAAACAAAAATACAAAACATGTAGGTAGAGAGCAAAATAGAACTGAAAAACGAACCAAATACTTACAAGTTCTGTGCTCTCTCTACCATACAAAAAACGCAACAACTATCACAGATCAACACACTAGTCACATGGAAAAGGAAGTCACGTGACCAGTGCTCAGGTCCCTATCAAAAAACCTAACAGTTTTCGGATAATTTTCATGTCCGATTTTTAAATTAGATTTGTCCCGAACATCCCGGCCGCCTTGGGGCGATCGCGTAGAACGTCCCAACAGTTAAACTCAGCAGCTACACCGCATCTACTTCTTTCACATCGTTCTCAAGCAAGAACAACTTCTGTATAGGACGAACATAGACATCATCCTTGGTCTTGACTTTCACAGTCCGTACTAGACCATCTGCACCCGGGTACGTCTCCAACACTCTACCGAGATTCCAATGCCCTCTAGGGGTGTTGTCGTTAACAAGAAGAACCAAGGCGTCGGGTTTGATATTAGGCAGCACTCTTCGCCATTTACCTCGTTGTTGGAGGGTTGGGATGTACTCCTTCAACCACCTTTCCCAAAACAAATTAGCCAAAAATTGAACCTGCCTCCACTTCTTTCTGTAAATGTCAGTCTTCTCAAAGACTCCAGGAGGCAAACAGATGATCTTCCTCTGCATCAATAGGTGGGCCGGTGTTAGCGGTTCGAGATCGTTCGGATCGTCCGAGTTCGCTGTGAGGGCTCTTCCGTTAAGGATACGCTCAACCTCAGTAACGAGTGTTCGTAGAACCACATCTGTCACAGTTTGCGCCCCCCAAATGGACTTTAAGACTGTCTTTGCACTTCGAACCATACGTTCCCACACGCCAGACATACTTGATGCAGTCGGGGGTTGAAATATCCATTTACAGCCTCGTTGTATCAGCTCTCTCTCTATCTGCCCTTGGTTCCATTCCTGGAGACTCTTCTTCAATTCTCGTTCGGACCCAACGAAGTTAGAACCGTTGTCACATCGTAAGTCTTTCACGTCTCCCCTTCGATTTATAAAACGCCTTAAACACATGATGAACTCATCAGTATCCATAGAGTTAACCACTTCAAGATGCACGCTACGGGTGGTCAAACAGGTAAACAAGCAACACCACCGTTTCGCGGTCCCTCGGCCATGTTTCACATAAATCAGGCCAAAGAGGTCCATACCAGTGAACGAAAACGGTGGCTCATAGGCTGTAAGTCGACATTTGGGTAAGGGTGCCATCTGCTGGGTCATAGGTTTGGCGTTAAGTTTCTTGCAGGTAAGGCATCGATTAAGGACCGATCTAACCAACACACGCACTTGAGGGATCCAGAAATCTTCCCGCAACTTCGCAATAACATGTTCCCGTCCCAAGTGACCAATGCAATAACGTGGTGAACGTGACGTACAACCAACTTGGCGACCGGATGGTCTATGGGAAAAATCATTTGTTGGCCGAGTGTACAGGAGGTCGGCTTGAGCTGACCACGGCCATTAACTCTCAGGATTCCGCCTTCGTCAAGTTTGGGATTCAGTGACGCAACCTTGCTTGACGGCTTGACCGCACCGTTAGACTTCAAATCTGTAATCTCCTGTGCATACGCCAATCCTTGGACAATCCTCACAATTGCTGCAGTTGCCGCGTCAAAATCGTCAACACTGAGACGTCCAGTTTTGGCGTTCTGTTTGTCCTTAACAAATTGTACAAAACGCAGGAGCCAGGCCATTCTGCGCCTGAGGCGAGACCAATCTGAACAGGTAGTTAATAACACTCGGAGGGGCGGTTCTTCACAGCTTTCGACGGCCGTAGGCCTTGTATCTTCCTTCTTCGTCACGGACGGATTAGGGGAAAGTTGGACCGAGTGCACGAGAGCTTCCTTCTTTAACTCCAGACCTTCATCGGGTACGAATTGGCACTTGTCTGTGGGCCAACAAGTTTCCGGCTCCCACAAGAAGTCAGGTCCACGAAGCCACCTATGGTCAGCAGTTAACGAAGACGGGCTCATTCCTCGCGACACATAGTCTGCCGGGTTTAAGGATCCTGGCACATGATGCCAATCCTCTACAAGTGTGTGCTCCTTTATTTCTTCCACTCTGTCAGCTACAAAGGTCTGAAGTCTTCGTTTCTCGTTTCTCAGATAGTGCAGCACTATTTCACTATCAGTCCAAAGATACGTCCTGGAAATGTTCAGTTTAAGTTCCTCTCGCAACATCTTAAACATCCGGGTTGCGAGTACAGCTGCTTGCAATTCCAGTCTTGGAATACTAACAAATTTCACAGGTGCATTTCTGGCCTTACCAATAATGAAGGCGCAATGAACTCGTCCATCAGGGTACTCGCTTCGCAGATATGATGATGCGCCATAACCAATCTCTGACGCATCTGAAAACACATGAAGCTGTAACTTGCATTGACGCGGGTCACCGTCCGACAGGAAATATGACCGAGGGATGGACAACTCGGACAACAAGGGTAACTCAGTGTTCCATGCTCTCCACTTAGACAGAAATTCTTCGCTCAGGGGCTCATCCCATCCTATATTAGCCTTCCATAGGTCTTGAATCAGGCGTCGTGCAGACAAAGCCACTGGTACTGCGAAACCCAGAGGATCAAACAATGAACAAACAGTGGAGAGTATACCGCGCTTTGTTTCAGGGCGAGCTAGGCTTCTTATTTCGAACCCCAACGTATCATCTCTAACAGACCAACGTACTCCGAGTGCACGCTCTATAGGTTGCTCGTCCAGGTCAAGGTTTAGATCTGGCTTAGATCGCTTATCATTTGGGACAGCATTTAGTAGTCTCTTGGAGTTCGACGTAAACTTGGTCAAGTTAAATCCGCCTCGAGCGAGCAGTTCTACCATGTCATGGGCTAGGCGAATTGCGCACTGTTCATCATTCTCAGAGGGAAGAGCATCGTCAACATAGAAATTTCTTTTCACAGCTGTAATAACACTAGAGCTGTACTCTTCGGCATTGTCGTTCGCCACACGGCGCAAAGTTGAGTTTGCAATACAGGGGGAAGAAGCCGCTCCGAAAATATGCACTTGCATGACGTATGTATCAGGGGGATTATCATATCCATTTGTCCACCACAGGAACCTCAAAGAATCCTGGTCTTCCTCACGCACACGTATCTGATGAAACATCTTTTCGATGTCGGCAGCGAACGCTATTTTTCCCTGGCGGAAACGTAGGAGAACACCAACCAAGTTGTTGGCTACATCTGGTCCAGTCAGCAAGTTCTTATTAAGCGAAGTTCCCTCGCATTCAGCTGCTGCATCGAACACAATGCGCACCTTGCCTGGTTTGGTAGGACTGGTTACAGGGTGATGCGGAAGATACCAATGTGTTTTAGACTCTTTGTTTAACTCTTCTTCTGACAACTTGCGAGCGAACCCACTGCTGATATAACTATCCATAACTTCGCGGTACTTAACGGCCATTTCTTCGTTGCCAGGTTTCGTAAGACGGCGTCTCAGGCACTCTAGACGGTGCTTGGCCATGGCTACATTATTCGGAAACTGGCGTTCTTTCTCCTTCCACAGCATACCGACTTCATACCGACCGTCCACGCAGCGGGTGGTGTTCGCAATTATCTTCAAGGCTATGTTGTCTTCCACCGAGAGGGGTTTCTCATTTGACTTCAGTGTCCCGTAATCCTCCAGATTCCAAAATTTTTCAATGAGAGAACGCGGTTCAGGGTCAATCGAGACAAAGTTTGCTGAAACCCCTTGACGACAATTGGCACCATAAGGACCACAAACGCACCAGCCCAAGGGATAACCACAGCCATAGAGCCCTTTCTTCTTATCTTCAGGGGCTCTAACTTCCTTCTGTAAATGTGCATAGGGAATATTGTTTCCAACAAGTATAGAGACTCTCTTGATGTCAACCTCCGGGAACTCCACATCACGTAAGTGCGGGTACTCAATAGTGTCAATCTGCTCCAGAAGAGTACAGCGCGACTGGTTGAGGTTAGGCAGGACATAGGCCTCCGAAACGTCAATACTCTCCCCGGAAGTATCCACCGAAGTCAAGGTAAAGGACACACGTTTCGACTCTACCACATTGTCACTACTTGAAATCGTGTTAATTCCGATTTGCACGGGTGTTCCTTAAATACCAAGGTGATCAACTAAATCTTGTTCAATGAGGGTGTCAGTGCAGCCACTGACTAAGAAGGCGTAAGTGGATACAGTTTTACCATTCTCAGCAGATATAACAACAGGTATAACGTTCAACAGCACTTTCGCTTGCACAGTCGCAACGGCAGCGGACGATATTGGCACCTTTCCCACAGACTTGTCAGACTTGTCTCCGCTCGCGGCTGGAGTGACATTTCCCCTTTCGCTGTTTGGGGATTTAGGCGTCGCCAATGACTTGTCAGACTTATCACTAGACTCTCTATTATTCCGTGGGATGAGGCGACGACCACCATAATTACTTTCAGAGTGCAGAAGAGGAATGTGTCGACCGGAACATACTGAACATGCTGGTGGGTCCGGACAGGAGCCAGAACCGTGTCCGGGCCTTTCAAGACCACAATTAAAACAAAATCCACAGGATGCCGCATACTGTCTTCGCACTGCCACGTGTCTGCACTGTTTGATAATAGGGCATTCTTGGAGTTTGTGACGCTTACTTGATTTGCAAATTCCGCAGTGTTCAGTGTTCTCAGAAGCAGCAGTTTTATGATCAACGCCGGTAGTACTGATTGTGGTGTTCTTTACTGGAAGCTTTGGAGGAAGTTTGGTATTCTTGTTTTCCCGCTTAAATGTCTGCAACCCGAACACCGGGTCATTTCTGATAGACGCTTGTTTGTGCACAAAATCAGCGACGTCCTTTAATCGAGCGGATCTTCCGGACTTCACGAGCTCGTAGTTCACGGTTTGCCACTTCAGGATTAAGTCGTTAGGTAAACGGTTCACGATGCACCTGAGGTTCGTCGCTACGCTCGCCTCGCGTTCAACGTCTCCCTTGAGGATCCTGGTGGCTGCATTTAAGTTCTCAGAGAAATTGAGAAGACCAGTATTGTCGCCGTACGCCAACTTGGGGCCAGATGCGAGCTCTTCCACACATGCTTGCGTCACTCTCACTGCTTGGCCAAAACGTTCCTCCAACGATTTCATAATCTCGTTAAACGTACAACCTCTATTACGCTTCACAACCTCTAACGCTTCTCCCGCCACGAATTTAGGCAGATACTCCACTTGCTGGGCATCAGTAAGCAGGTCACTTTCGAGGTGCGTACGAACTTGTTCACGAAAAAAGGGGAACTCGGCTGGATTACCACTGAACTGTGTCGGCTTTATTCCGCTAAGATATTGTGCTTTCCACATTGCGGCAACATGATCACGGGGAGCCTGGTCCATGCTGGAGACGGTCTGCGACCTCCCGAAGTTAACACGTTCAAGGGACTGGGTCGAGTTAATCCCCGCAGAGAGAGTGGTGGTGTTTAATCCCTTCACAGACGATTCATTGTGGCTCAACATAGTGTCTGACGGTCTTGAAACTGCTGGATACTTTGGCTCCGTTGATTGAGGTGTTCCACTGGATATCACATACACGGCACTCGGTTGACTGTTAAACCCATCTCTAGAAACATACTCAGACGTAACTGCGGTGGAGTGTGATTGCTTGTTAACAATAAACGTAGAAGTGTTCAAGGCACTAGGCACAACAGGGGGGAGTTTACTTTCAGTCAAGTTATCCATTTCAATTTTCCATTCAAGCTCAGCCAATGTTGCTTCCTCTTCAAGGCGCCTAAGTTCCATCCTTTGCTTATATTCATGAGCCACTCTTGCTGCTTCTGCATCTTCCTTTGCCCTAGCTCTTGCTAAGTCTAGTTTCATTTTAGACACCAGTGCCCTCTTTAGTGATTTCTTCTGTGAGGAAATTGATGATGCCTCAGAATGTTTGGTAACATGAGTAGCAACGCTGAGCACTGACTTATTGTCATCTCGTTTCGGATCCCAGACTGGTAGTCCGCGGTCCATTCCAAGTTCGTCATGCCGGGGGTCTGGTCTTCTAAACAAACCCTCACACTCATTAATAATATCGTCCACTTCACGTTTCAGAGTAGAATAACGTTCTTGTACATGTCCTAAGCGTTTTCTCTCGTTAATTCCTGCAAGGTACCTCCCATGAAGTCCCTCGAGCCTGTCCCATTTTTCCAAGAGCAAGTCAACAGATTTCTTAGCTTCCTCTGGACTCAGTGTTACATGAATTTCAGACTGAATTTCTTTTAATAAACTGTCTATTTCCTTGCTAATATTCGACCACTGCATTGCCGTACTCCTCTGGTCCCGTGAGTCCCTTTTCTGATCCGATTCCAAAAATTCAACGCGAGTAGTCGGCGGGGGCCTGGGACGAAAATGATAGCCATCGCCTTCCCGCGAAGCGCTCAATGGCTGTGAAAACACATTCGTAGAAACACAAGAAGGTAAAGAAATATCGCTCCGAGTTGAAACCGCAGGTAACTGAATCGAAAAATCGGGCAATCCACGATCCATTCCAGACCCAGGGTAATCCAAACTTATACCACGACCACTGTCGAAGCCAACGTTCAATCTATTCGAAGCATCCATCGATCACACTTGAAAACATGCAATTCCAATAGAACTTTTTTCACTGATGTTGGGGATAAGCACAGATTTCTTCGACTCAAACGGTGAAAACTAAAACAAAAATACAAAACATGTAGGTAGAGAGCAAAATAGAACTGAAAAACGAACCAAATACTTACAAGTTCTGTGCTCTCTCTACCATACAAAAAACGCAACAACTATCACAGATCAACACGCTAGTCACATGGAAAAGGAAGTCACGTGACCAGTGCTCAGGTCCCTATCAAAAAGCCTAACAGTTTTCGGATAATTTTCATGTCCGATTTTTAAATTAGATTTGTCCCGAACAAGCAGCGCCTAAGGCATTCATTACATGTCCTCAAGACCCAGCCTGGACCTTAAGTGCATTGAGTACACGAGACAGTGGTAGTTCCGACGAAGAAGAGCACTTTGTAAGTCCTCAAGATGCTGAAATACTTCATATTTACAATAAGGCAATGTCAAAGCTAGCAAAATCTTCTTCTGCACACAAGCTCTCTCCCTTGACATCTCGCCTTAAAACATCATGGGAAAATACGACCGAACTCGATCGCCAAAAAAGCAAGGAAAAAGCTCTGCAAGGATGTCTTCTGGTTTGTGAAGTAGTAGCACCGAACGCAAAAGATGATTTATTTCAAGTTCTATCCAAGTTGAGTTCAAGGGGATCAGAAGACGATCTCAGTAAAGAACTATCTCACGGTACTGATGACGGCATATAGAGATGCGCCTACTAAAAGTGTCAAATTGCAGATTTTAAGTCTGTATGCCTACAGATTTGCTGTTGAACAACTAATGAGATACTATGAACCGTATGAGCCTCTCACGCTCTGGCAAATTAAACAAGCCAGGAAACATGCTAAAGAAAAAGGACCTGGAATCCCGCGGGAAAAAAACCGTGAGGCATCGAATTTGCCTTCCAATGGCTAAAGTCGATCACTTCATTGATTTTGTTAATACGCCCTTCTTCTGTCAAGATGTGGCTTATGGTACAAGAGTAATTAAACTAGAAACGGGAGAGAAACTGGCCATACCTAATGTCGTGCGCACCGTAACTCGAACTACCATGATTAACCAGTATTTACAGTACTGTGATGAGGAGAGATTCTCACCCCTCAGCACCCCGAACTCTTTATAAGATTCTTGATGTGAGGGATGAAAGGACGCACAGGGCCTCGACTGTAAGTACCGAAAAGGAATGCTAGTACATTGTATTATCATTCGTAACATACCTTCACCTAAGTCACGCTGGCTTTTTTCCCCCAGAGACCAGTGAGGCGTCTTAATCTGTTATTATGTCAAGAATGATGCAATGATGTCAATACATTGAAAACAAACCAGAAAATGCCGGTTGGAAATTCAAAACGTGACATAATTACTTTCTATTTTTTTTAAAGAAGACGTAAATAGAAGAAAACGCCGACTGAATATGATCCGCAAAAACTCTTCGTGTTTTCAAACGCGACACTCAGACAACGAAAAACCCTCGTGCGAAGACCCAGCGGTTATGAGAATCATTCAATAAACATCAAGTAAAATCACGGTGAAAATAACGCCTGAATAAAGCAGTCTTACTAAGACAGGCGAGATTGTCAGAGATGAGGAAATCATCCGGGGAAATCATCACAGCAATCATTAGCAAGCTGTTTGAATCAACGAATTGCGTTTTTTGCTTTAATACGATATATAGACCATGGTAGAGCGCTAAAAGTGGGCACAACATGATTGATACATGTTTCAATACGCGAAGCAAGGTAAAGATTTTTCGAAATTCGTAATTATTTTGTTCGGCCCGTCTGCCGACTTCCGGACTCCGCCTCGCGATCCCTCGAGAAATACTCGTCTCTCTGTTGTTAAAAATGATCAAAGGAGGTCTTGAAACTGACTGCGGCAATACATTAAATGATTTTATAAAAAAAAAAAAAGGACCGTTAATATGTTGTTCTTTCTCTTCTCTCCCCCATGGCCCAACCCTTCGCAAACGGTCACTGATGCATAAAACCCTAAACATACGCTACTCTTAAAAATCGAAATTCCACTTTCATCATTGTTCCATACGTAAAATGTAAGGGACTCTGTTGCTCTCACCTATTCAATTCTTTCATCAAAACTCGGCATGATGAAATCGCACGAGTGTATTGAAGCCAGCTCGAAAAAGAAGTTAGTTTTAAACTAGGAACAGAAGTAGGATATGTTACATCGAACTGTATGGGATGCGCGGTCGTCCAGTTCGAAAAGGAAGTTAGTTTTAGACTAGGAACAGGAGAAGAATACAGTGGAACCCCGCTCTACGGACACCCGCTTAATACGGACACCTGCTTCATACGGACAGTTTCATTTGTCCCGACAAAAAGCTCATATATTTTCTCTAAAATTAACCCGCTTTATACGGATACCGGTTAACACGGACAACGGACACTTTTCTGTGTCCCGAGTCACAAACTCTTATATATTGTCAACCCCGCTTTACGGACACTGGTTATCTGCACACTGTCCATTTTCATTGTCACAATTATGTGGTAATTGTACGCATTCTACCCTGTTCAAATAATAACAGATTTTTACGGGTGAATAAAATTTTATTACAGTACTAAAAAAAACAGTAACAAAGTAGCGTGACATATTTGATTTTGAACAGTCTGTCTTTCCTCCGGTGTTTGACTCTTGTACTACGTAAAGTCCTTTAATAAAGTTTTCTGCCTCCTGTTACACACGTTTTACTTCCTTGGCTTTTTGTTGCAGTCATTGCTCTTAACCTTCTTCCTCTTTGACGTTGTTTGCTTGCTGCGAACTGTACCATGATCACCCTCCGCTCGTATTTCTGGGTTGTTGCTAATGTCTAGTAATTATTCAAGTAAATCCACGCGTGTTTCCGAAGTTCATCAAAAATGTAAACACATGGTATTCCCATACCAAGACCTCTACCCCGATTGACTGCCTTTCCACATACTTCTACCGATCCTTGGTTCGTAAAACTATCTGCTTTGGTATTTATATCGATAAAACATTGTGTTCCTGACGTTTTCTCTGATAGCCCGCTTAATACGGACACCCGGATAATACGGACACTATGGCATGTCCCCTTGGTGTCCGTATTAACCGGGTTCCAC
>OZ037785.1:23493803-23538803 GCA_964035525.1 Porites cylindrica
TTCTGCCGGTTTCACCAATGTAAGAAGCCTGGCAGTCGCAGCATTTGATCTTGTATACTGCTCCCTGTCTGTCCTCCGGTTTGTCTTTGTCCTTGACATTAGTGAGCAGTCACCGTAAAGTGGTTATCGGTTTGTGCGCAACACGTATATTGTAAGGTTGTAATATACGTGCAGTAGTTTCAGAGGTGCCTCTGATGTACGGTATAGTCGCTGTCGTAACAGGGCCAGAGTTGGTGTGAGAGTTCGAATCAGTGTTACTGTGATTGTTCCGTCTAACAAAGTCCTTTTTGTAATTGTTCTTACTAAAAACGTTGTTAAGAAAATCAGCCTCGTCTTGTAGGCTGTCAGGTGAGTCGCAAACTAGTTGCGCTCGTCTCGTCAGAGTCCGGATAGTAGTAGCCTTGTGAGAGGTTGGGTTGTACGAAGACTGGTCTAGTAATCGGTCAGTATGTGTCGGTTTTCTGTAAATAGTCGTTTTTAGTTTGTTGTTGTCGCGAGTGACCAAGCAGTCTAGAAAAGGTATCTTACCATTTTCTTCGATCTCCTTGGTGAACTGTATGTCCGCGTTCTGTCTGTTAAGGTGTTCGTGAAAATCGTCGATTCCGTTTTTGTGTACGGCGGTGAATGTGTCGTCAACGTAACGTAACCAAAGAGGTACAGTTCGTGTGTAGGTAGCTAGGGCTTGTTCCTCGATGTTTTGCATGACAATTTCTACTCAACAACAGAAACTGGAGAGCCCATAACTGTACCGTGTAACTGTTTGTAGTGTTTGCCGTTGTACTGAAAGTACGTCGAAGTCAAACAGAGGTTGAGCAGGTCCGTAATGTCGTCTGTAGGTAGTGGTAGTTCAACAGTAGAGTTCTTAATAGCGTTCTCAGTACAGTCTAGAGCCAGTTGAGGCGGAATACTGGTGAACAGCGATTTCACGTCAAAGGACACTAGTTTGTGGTCGTCCGGTATCTGTATTGTCTTAATGGCGTCAATAAAGTTCTCACTAGACTGTAGTTTGTGTCTAGATTCGTCAGTCAGCGGTTTCAGTACGTTACCCACAACCCGACCTCTCCCAAGGCTACAACTATCCGGTCTCTGACGAGACGAGAGCAACTCACCTGACAGCCTACAAGACGAGAATGATTATCTTAACAACGTTTTTAGTAAGAACAATTACAACACGGACTTTGTTAGACGGAACAATCACAGTAACACTGATTCCAACTCTCAGACCAACTCTATACGTCGAGTGAGTCCAGTTTAAACAACAAATAATCAGAAGAAAATACAACACTTATTTCTGCACCCAATAGTCCAAGAAGGACGAGCAAGAAGGATGTTCAGACCACCTCTCACACCTAAGTTGTGTTATAGATATTGGAACAGAAAGCAAAGACGAAACTACTACTTTGATATCAGATCGCAAGGGGTTACATATAAACGGACACGAACCTGAACATGTCAATCTCGAATACGACGATGTTACTCCAAATTTTTTAATGAACAACTCTCATCTAGTGAAGAAAATTTAGCACAGTCTAGCAGCGAAATCGGTGCAAGTACTTAGAACAACTGCCACGCACCATCATCGAATTACAACAACAGCTCGGCCGATGAACCAAGGTGGCCAAAGGAGTGGATCAAAATTATTTCTCATCAGGACTGACACAAAAGAACGTACCTTATTCCATGGCGGCACGAAAATGAGAACCTTTCTCTATCAATCCTTAAAACGAGGGAACTAACTTTAAAGGCACACAGTCAGCTATGGGACCGCGCTGACCTGGACACTACGTTTGCCAGTTTGAAAAGCGTTTACCTCAACCCGAAATCAAATCTACGCGTCGGATTCGCCTAGAAATCCGCTTCAATCCTGCCTAGTGTTTCATTCGATCTTCGATCGTTTACTGAAAACCTCTGTTTGAACAAACGTTTACTCATCCTATTACATTATTTTATCGTATTTGGTTAAAAACAGTGTTTACAGGAACATAAACAGAAGAGGTGAGAAACGCGTAGGCGCCGGGCGGGAGAAATCGCCTTCGTTTACCAAAGTAACAAGAGAAATGAATCAGTACCATTGGCGAGCAAATAATCGTTATATATTTTTGGAAAATCGATGGAAAAGGTTACACATATTTGGAAAATCAAGCTTTTTCGACCTTGAACCTTCGACAATGATTCAGACTTAGTGTAATTTCTCACCTCTACTGACGTTTCTCTTAATGCTCGGTCTGATTAAGAGAACTTGTAAAGGTCTGGATGACCCTTAGACCTTGCGTACTCTTTACTGCTCATTGGTCCGCTCAAATTTTTAATATTGTTCAGTGGTGTGGTCCCCATATACAAAGAGAAATACTGATAAGCTGGAAAGAGTACAGAGAAGAGCGACTAAACTTATCTTAAAAAGTGAGATCCCTATGACATTCGTTTGAAGAAGTTAAACCTCATGTCACTGGAGAAGAGAAGATCACTGGCTGACGTGACTTTCTTATATAAATTACTTAATGGCTACATTGTTATTGACATCAGTAAAATTATAGATTTCCACTCAGAAGCTGACCGCTTCTCACTTAGGGCTAAGGACTCTTTAACTTTAAAGAAGAAATATGCCAGAAGTAATATCTGGAAGTATAGTTTTTTCCATAGAATTACTGACCAGTGGAATCAACTACCGTTAGACATTCGTGTTTCTGATAATGTAAATATTTTTAAGTCTAGAGAAATTTTTCAGTGATTTTTAAGTAGCTTTTATATTTCTGTATTTTCTGAAACTATTATTTTATTGTTTCTATATATTTTTAGTTGATCTGTTTTTATGTGGGGTCTAGGACTCCTTTGCAGTTCATCCTTTGGTTTTTAATCCATAGATTGTAATAAATAAATAAATAAATAAATAAATTCAGAAGTATTCGCCGATGTTTGGCTTTCCCTGGAAAAATCCATCGGTGATTTCTTAATGGTATATAAAAAATGAGTGCCCTGATTTGGCTTAGGGTCTATAATCACGATTTCGGCCGTTGTAACTAGTTCAACTCTACAAGGTTTGTTTGGAGTATTTCGGATGCGCCTCTCACTTTCTGTTTCACGCGCGTCTTGTGACATGCAAATCAGCTAAGAAATGGTATCTAATGCTCATGTCCATCAGCTGACTGTGTCCCTTTAAGAGCTTCGTCGGATTAAGACTGATAGCAAGGTGGCTTTAGCTGGACTTGCCTTGAATTTAGCAGGGCCCTCTGAGTCATTTTTCCGTTTGTTACGTAAGAACGACAAGGCAGACTTTAAAAAGCTGTAATTATAGTATGCTACGCGAACTTCTTCAAAGGACTGACTAAGGCGAATGAAGCAAGAACTAACCGCCAGAAAGCAGGATCAAAACGAACCACTAGATAGATACACGAGAGATCTGCAACTCGTCTTTCATGATAACTTCGAGCTAACTGAGGAAGAGAAAGTGTGGTTAGCTGTGGTTCTTCACTCAGGGCCTACACACTAATACCTAAAGAGGTGTTTTTGACAACCACGAACCTTCCGTGAGGCTGAAAATTGCACTGTTTAACTCTAACAGTCCAGCAGTCAATCAAAGAGTTGCAAGGTTAAGTAACAAAGTATACAGGAATGGACACTGAATTTGAACTGGAGTGACAAAAAAGTAAAAACAAAGAATTGACACGGTTGCTTTGAAATAAATTCATTGTCTCGGACTTCAGTACACGTTTTTTTCCTGACTTTTCACGCGCTTATAACATGGTTCAAGTTATCGAGGGTAAAATTATATAGAAATGATGTGCGGAAGGGAAACAAATAAAATTACTTCGAGTTATCGAGGGTTCGAGTTACCGTGGGTAAAATTACAGTAAATGTATGAAGGAAATCCAGGGGAAATCGACTTTGGTTAGAGTTAGCGCGAGGTTCGAGTTAGCGAGGGTTCGAGTTATCGGGAGTCGACTGTATTTGCTAAATTCGCCCTAAATTTGGTCACTTTGCCGGTCTTTTACTTTGCTAAAATTTGTTTTCTTGCTATATTTGAGATTTTTGTCAAAGCGTTTCTTTGCCTTTGCAGATTTAATCCTTAGTTACTTTTGCTAAATACGTGGATTGTCGAGGGATCGGACTTCTTACCTTTCTCGACTTTCTCGTTTGCCTTTCCTCTGACTTGCTATATTTGTTATGTTTGACACGTCTTTAGCAGTTGCAAGCAAATTGTTTGTTTCTTTTTATGACTTTTCTTTTCCTTGTTGCCTCTGTTTTTTGGGGGTCAATAGAATTAAACTAGCTTAAGTCAAGTAATGAGGAAAGTCTAGTGGAGGCTGAAGATGATAAAATTAAGCTAAAAAAACATTAACATCTTCGTTTTCGCTCTAGTAAATGTTCTTCGAACATTGGTATTAAAACTCTTGAGAGCAATCGCGTATAAAATTCAGATACCGACTATCATACGAAACATTACTATTACGAGCAATCATGAACCGTTTGATCGCAAGAAATGATCATAGTGATAGTAAACGATGGTTGACCTTAGTTGTAACTATCATGAACTAATATCATGACCGTGTGGTTGCAACTTTTAAAAAAATGGAGAGAGGACAGTAGAAAAACTTGAGTTGTTAGACTCTGAAACTCATCTTCATTTCTAAGACACCTGGGTAAAGTTGAGTAAATTATGCGCTCGTCGAGAAACGCATTGCTCAGTCGCCAGTTCCAGCGTTAAAGATAAGTATGGGAACAGCGCGACGAAACAAAGAGCTCCTTTTTTGCTTTTCATTTTCTTCTCGCTGCTTTCCCACTATCTGAATGCTTAGAACACGCTAACATGCACCGGAAAAGAAGCGCGGAAAAGTTTTCAGTTCTTTGAGAAACGCAGGCCAGGCTGGAAAAGGCATCAGATAAACTGACTACTATGGATCGAAGCCGGGACGAGGCTAGGAAGACATTTCAGAGATTAAAAAGGAGTTTTATCAGTTATTGACCTTGATTGTGGGAATTTTTTTACTCAGAATGTAGAATGCCGCTTACCAGTATAATTATAGAAAAACACTTTGCTTTTTGCCAAAACGAATTCGAATATTCTTAGTTTTAGAGCTTCTCCTAGTAACCTTTTCCTTTGCATCCGAAAACGTGGATGAATGCTATTTATTATAGACGGTTGTCTCGGTCGTCTTTTCAGGGGCTATGGCAGCAGATTGATGAACAACAAAGGACACAAGGGCAAGAAGAAACGGATAACAAAGTGCTCAACAAACAGTTCAAATGGGCGCTAACACCGTGCTATTCACCACCTCCCAAACGCCGGTCGCCTTCTTCTTTTTCTTAATGTACGCCTGTGCCATCGTCCGTAGAAGAGTCACGTGATCTCCTTGAGTAGATCCAACAATGTTTAAAGGGTGAGCATCTCAGTAATGTAGTTGGCTAAAATTTGGATGCTAGAGTGACAAACTGGTCCGTGACAAAATTTCCTCTTGAGTAGCTATATTGGCTTTCAACTGGGTGCCTTAGATTGAAAAACACCCAATTTGCCACTGACCGGATTGTCACACCCGTCCAGTTTGCGCATTCATCGGCAAAATATACGAGGAAACAGAGGGCTGTAAACAGTCTAGAAAGCGGGAATTCTTATGTCAAAGGCACAAGTGCGAACTCAGAGTATGCAAATATCTTGAGTGTGCAAACTGGTGGATATAGCACGTACTGCGAAAGATACTGGAACAGTCTGGCTCGCATGACTGGCACTTAGGACTTTAAAGGGTCAGCACCATCAAGATTTGAGGCTATTAAAAATCCAAGATTTTGTGTCAATGGAAATCCCTTAAGAGTGGTCTGGTCTTGCAAAAATTTACTATACTAGTGCATGAAAACTGTTAAAAAAGTTACTTTTGGCGGACAGTTGGGAGGCTCTCTTTTGCAAAAAAAAAATCCATAAAAATCAGGTATAGTTTGCTCACAGTTATAGTTACAGTTTGTCTTTCCAGTCTTGTCGTTGAAGGGCCATTTTGTTCATCAGCAAGTGTATCTTTATTTTCGTTTTGCGTAGTTTACACAAAACGTTGGAGAATTCTCGTAATACTGCCCCTTAAAATGACATTTTTCGAAGTAGTTTAATTGCTTTGTGTTTGTGTGGGGGTGATGATGTTTTCAAAGTAGTTAAATTGCTTTGCGTGTGTGTGTGGGTGTGTGCGTGTCTGATTGTTTTGAAAGACTTCTTTTCACAATATAAGCAAGTACATGTCATGTAATTAAGTAAAGGTTCACGTAGAGAGACGGATATTTATCTCAATATTCCCCTGTTCTCCTCTCTCAAGTTCCACTGTTTGGAAGATATTGCCAAGGGCATTTTGTTTTGGTAAGCGGTATAAAACCTTCAAGGCCACTTAAATTGTTTCTATCAGAACAACAACTTTTAGAATGCAAAACTGTTAACTTGTTACTTAGTGGCGATCTTGTAAAACTATTTAATGCAGATAGGCAAACGCGTCACCTATTCCTAAGGAGTCAACCATAAGTTCCCGCAATCAATTACGACCTGTATCGTTAACTAGTAATATATAGTTTTAGCCAGGGCTAAAAGCAAAGCCTCCGTTTAAATACTTATAATAAAAGCAATTAACTTTAAACTAATTAACTCTCTAAGCCACTTAAAAGAAATCTTCAAAACCCTACTTAACTTTAGGAGCCTTTGGCATCAGTTTAACTTTTTAGGGAGGGGTTGGGTGATAAAAAAAACAAGTAGGGAGCTAGAGCAACGACGACGACGGCAAAGAGAACGGCAAAAAAGCAATTGATTTGATTAGAAAAAACAACTTTAATTTACGGCACGTGCATCACGCACAGTTGTACATTCCTTTGCGGTCATTGCACGACTACGAAGTGAAGGTGCCTAATTCCACGTTTTGTGAAAGACGTGAACACAAGGCAGCAACTTTTTTTTTTATTTTTCTGAACTTCGAAAAAGTCTTAGAATTCAACTCCAAAAGAATTTCGACAACATTTGTCGAATTGAACGAGATGGAATAAGCGCGATAAAGTTTGAAGCAGCGCTTATTCACTTTTTAAGTGACGTTTTCGTAGTCATCGCCGTCCTTGTTGCGTAAGTTCCCTAATATCCCGCAAACAAACCTGAAATGTTACTCAGAGTCTGAAGTGAACTTCCACACTTTGTATAGGCACTGTAATTTGTGATATTGCACTTAGTAAAGTTGATGATTCTAATTTTAAGAACTGATGACTTTGACTTTTAAATGGACCCACCTTTTACACCGGTTACTTAAGGTACCTGAGGTGACTTTTCAGGGGCATCAATTAGTTGTCAATAAAGATTTGTCGGAGTAGTTCTCACTGATCTTTAGAATGTAATGTTGCAAGCAATTTAGGACATCCAATGAGCAGCATTGAGTGAGTCATTAGAGTAGTTACCATCGACATATACTGATTAAACTCAGAGACACTCTGAGTAGTCTGTGAGCCCCTTTGAGCTTAACTCAGAACAACTCGGAGCAACTCTTAACAATTATTCCTCGAGCCTGATCGCGAATTGGCTCTGAATCAATAGCCCGTGAGGCCGAAGGCCTCATGAGCTATTGACTCAGAGGCCATGAGGGCCAGAGGAATAATTGTTTTAGTAAAATCCAACTAGTTGGTCAAAAATATCGAGATTAAAAAAATTCTAGCTAGTTAAAGCTAGACTTTAATCCTTTTTTGTCGCCAAAAAGCGGGCGCCTTTCACTACTAGTGGGCTATAACATATAGCCTGGTAGTAGCTCAACCAATCAGAGGGTAGCATTGATAATAGACCACTAGTTGGATTTTACTAATTTGAGTGAGCCCGTCAAAGCTTGAGTAAGACTACATATTGGAAAGTGGCCGCAACCCTGACGAATGAGAAGGATACGAAATGTTTATGGAGAACATTTCAACTATAATAACACAGACTTTAAAGTCGCATGATATATTAGACAGTGGGAATCATATTAAGTTGAACTATGCCTGTGTAACACGCTCTTGTGAATGCAATAAAAGTCTCAGATTGTTTGAAAGATGTTGTTAGTTAATGTGCTTTCTGAGGTTAACCATAAAATACCATATATGGAAAAAGAACCCTTTTTCCACGCCTGGATAATCTGTAAATCCATTGATGGTTTTAAAGTTTTCCAAAGTTAAAAATTCTTTACTGATCACATCATTATGGTGTGTGGAAATTCACATATCCAAGATTGGAAACTAAAAAAATTAGTGACCACCTGTGGATTTGACATTTCCATGACAGGTTTATCGTGTGGTAATCACATTACACAAGGTTTTTGCAATTTTCCAAAGCTGGAAATTTTTTTTAATTATATTTTTTTCCTGGTAAATTTTATTTTCCCTTTTTTCTTTGGTATGGTAATTTATGGTAATGAGTACGTATTAGAAACATTTGACTGGAAAAAAATAAAATGTAGCACACGAAAAAATATCTACTATACAGCATTCATGCAGGGTTGACATTTCAGAATTCTCTATTTCTAGATGTTTACAGAAAAGACATTTTTCGACTTTTGTAACAGTCAGTTGCCCATATATAAGCAACGTTCTGTAAAACGAAAAAGGGAATTAACACAAAGACCATATTATAAAAATTTACCCATGGTGTAATTTTGAGTCTAAGGAATCAGTTTACAAGTGATTTCTGGAGTCAAACAAATTAACAAGGATTTTGAACTCTTGCCACCCTCCCATCTGAGTCATGCATCAGTGCAGTGTACTTGTAATTAAAAGGTTGAAGCCTATAATATTATTCCATTTTATTCCACTGCCCTAAAATCATGGCGGGCGCTTACTAATAAGAATGCACCATTTCCATTTCTAAAAGGTTATACACAGTTATTAACCCGCCAGTTTTATGTTTTTACGTTCCAACAACTGTTGTAAAGGCAATGCCAATTTCTGGTCTTATAGAATTATTAATATGTATTGTCAGTGATCCTGGGAATTATAGCTTAGTGATTGGTTTTTATTATTAATGAAAAAAATTGAAATTTAACATGAATGGTTTAAGTCGAATGATTCAGCCATATGTGTGACAGATAGTGTAAAAATGCAACATAAAGTTAATGACATTGTGCGTGTTTTCTCCCTTGTCTATTTTAGTAAATATAATATACAGAAAAGCGAAGCTCCCACTAATAAATTTATAATTTAAATCAAACAATAAACTTGTATTTCACAATTCAGTTAACTTAAGAGCACATTCATGTGACTTTTGAGGGAAAGGCTAGGTGATGTTAAAGAAAAATAATTTGGAAACAGGCCCAAGAGTGAACCAAATCTTACATCGAGTTGATAGCCTCATGTTCACGCCCAAAAAATAGCAATCATCTTCGATCACATTTAAGAGCCATAATGGCTCTTGATCACCGTAGATTATTTAGGCTTGGGGGAAAAAATCAGGCCGAATTTTTTCCGTTCCTCAAGTTTACTTTACAAAATCTTACCAACAAATCTGGGTGCGTGTAAACCAACCTTTTATACCATTTATACATCACAAGTGAGGTGAAACACGAGTACTGTGAGACACTGTTTTCATCAGACAGACGTCGGACAGAATGCAGTATTTCAAAATTTTGCAATACAAATTGCAACTGACTCACTGACTCACTCAATATTCAGGACGATCGAAGCACGCGTGGACTTTAGCTAAACCGTTAAAAAAATCTCCAAAATCACCTATACGGCCAGCCGGTTTTCACTTTTGCAGGGCGAGATGTGGTCGAGTGTTTGAAGTTACGGTCCAACATAATAAAGAATTTATTATGTTTATTTTTTTACTGATTTAATGGTTTTATCGACGGTCAGTATAAAAAACGGATTGCGGACTAGGTATAAAACACCGACTAGGTATAAAACGTGGACTACGGACTGAGTATATAAAAACAGCTTTAGAAAGGTAAAACTGAGAGAAACGGAAAGCGGACTAACATAGAAAAGTAGTCCCAGCTCCTTGCCTCACACACAAACATTCCTCCCAGATACGTTTGAGGACAAAACGTTATGAAATGCGTTCCAAGTTTGGTCGTAAATAACTTTCTCAAACACCTTCGATAGCGAAGTTAATATTGAGACAGGGCGGTAGTTTGCTTTGTCTGTGTCAATCCCCCGTTTAAAGACAGGAGTAAGGCGCGCTTGCTTCCATTCAGACGGCAATGAGCGATTCAGAATATAGAAGTTGATCAACTTAGTCACCTTTTCGGCAAGAACTGGGGATCCCAAACGCAAGATTCGTGGTGAAATGCCGTTTACCCCAGCTGCCTTTCTCGGATTGAGGTGGTCCAAAATGTTACTGATATATGAAGTACTGACTGGGGAGTAATTAAACTCGCTTGAGAAACGTAGATTGCTTATTGCCTCAATACTAGGATGGTCAGTGTCAGATCTATGCTCTAACTGAATAATATTGGCAAAGTAATCACTAAAAGACTTCGGCCACACACCCAGGGTCGGAAACAACACTACTGCCCTCAACGAGGATGACGCCTTGTATGTTTTTACCAGAACTAATTGGCAAAAGGGGCTTCATTTTTCTCCAAAATTCGCCCGGATGTTTAGCACTCAAGGAAGAGTCACAGCAGAACGTTTTCAAAGCGCTGCGCTTTAGCGACGTAACCTTGTTATGTTGCCGCTTGTAATCATCCCAAGAAGTAGATGTAGGATTTCGCTTGCGGCGCTTGAATAATTTGTTTCGGGGCGAAATTTCACGCAGCAAATCAGGTGATATCTATGGCAACTGGTCGCCCCGAATCCACTTTTTCTTTAAAGGCACGCGCTGGTCACGAACATCTTTGAAAAGTGTTCGCCAGTGAGCCCACACATCATCGGCATTGTCGAATGTGTAGGCCGAAGACCATGGGACCCTTTTTAAGTCAGCCAAAAAGTCAGGCAAGTTAAAATTCTTCAAGTTCAAGTTCAAGTTCAAGTTCAAGTTCATTTATTCACACTTATTCAATTACAATACAACAACAATAAGGAATAAAAAAAGAAGAAATAAAAAAAACAGGGCTAACTTTACATCGAATTAAACATAACAAAGGAAAAGAGTGTGTAGCAGCCAAAGGAGCCAAGCTTTCGAGTTGGCTACTACCACATTGCAGTTACAAGTGGGTGGAGGTTATACAGTACTACGAATAATAATGATAATGAAACTATTTAGATTAAATAATTAAATAAATAGAACTAAGTAGCAGATTAGAGTTGTTCAAGATGCCTGACTGTTAAACTTTCCACGTGTTTACCTCTCCACCCGCCATCTTGGTCGTCACGCATCATAGGGCTAAATCTTCATACTCCTAAACTCGATCAAGCGCGGCTTTGGCTTTGAGTTCTTATATTTTCGCACTGTAAAGATTAAGTCGTGATCGCTCAGTCCAAGGTGTAAAGAACCACTTGTAGCATAACACTCTGCGTGACTAGTTAACAAACATCGATGAGACTTTTAGATGTTTTAGTTACTCTTGTCGGTTCATTGATTCGGCCTTATGTCAGGAAAACGGCCTTCACCTCTGTTCTCATACATGTCCATATTGAAGGCTCCAAGTAAAGGCAGCTCCTTTCTGGTGTTATACATATTTTCGGCAGATGTTGATAGGGAGGCGAGAAAATCAGATTCCTTGCACTTAGTTGGACTTCTATAACAAGCACACACTATAAAGCGACTGTTATTAGAGTCCTTGACATCCTAACAAATGGATTCAATATCGCTACTTTCTAGTATTTAGCGTCGATACGCCGAGAGGTCATTCCTGATATAGGCAAGCAGAACTCCAGCCCCCTTCTTACGATCTTTGCGAATAGTGCGAAAACCTGGGTGTGAAACCAAGTGCGATGAAACAGTAATGTCGATCTTTGTTTTATATTAAGCAACTCTTTGACCTCATCGATTTTGTTAACTACGCTGTTAATGTTTAAGTAACCGATCTTGATATTGAACTTATAGTAGCCACTTTTGTTCGATAGGTACCAGTCCAAAGAGTCGATATCGTTTTCTTCGAGTTCGTCATATTGGCTGCTTCTCTTACTTTTATTTAGCTCTGTATCCGAGTCAAAAAAGGAATCAGATAGCGGCGGAAGTTCACATCAAGTGCACCTCCAAAGGTTAACATCTAATTTCAATTTTCCCGCTTCGCATTTGTAATGAAAAGATACAGAACATAGATTGCATGTCAATTCCTTTCCGCATGTCAGTCACTAAAACACAGCCGAAACGACTTCAATTTAAGTCTAGTATTGGAGTGACAGAAAAGCAAATGCAAGGGGTGGGTGTAAACATATGGGTGCTATGGGCATGTTAACCCTACTGTCCTACTAATGATTTGCCAGAATTATCATCAAACTTCAAGCTTTTCAGTAGCCCGTAGGTAATAATCTAAATATAAATGTTTCATAAACACACAGTTCCCTCACTGGATACTTGTAAAGGCGTACATTGCCAAAAGCTTTGCCAGGTTTGTCCTGCTTAAGGTGTTCAGTTAAGGCAAAATTAAAGCATGTATCATTCTTCTGCGTATATTGTTCACATCTGTCCAAAAAAGTCAAAATCTGACACCTCTGCCCCGTAGTCAAGGCAATCAACATGACTAATTTTAGGGTGAGTTCCTTCAAATTGATCTCGTGCAAAGGCCAAAATAAACTCAAGTAATCAAGGACAGTTTCCACGGACCAGATATTGTTATATTTCGGCACAGGCTTGAGCTTGTTGAACACACCTTTAAGGTAACGGCAAACAAGGAAATGCTTTCCTATAGGTGTATGATCTGGAGCATCACTGTCATTCATATCAATATTAGAAACTGCAGACCGAGCTGTATTCAGCGCAGAATAGCTCAAGCCACCCTTGAAAAGACTGCGGAAAAGACAGTGCAGCCGTTACAGTGGGATGCAATGGATCATGTGACTTTTCACTGCAAAATTGCAGCCACTTGTTGATATACACTTTATATTGTTTCTGTGTGCTGTCTCTCTATGAAAGCATGATGATGTCGACAATGTCTGGCGAAATCTCAGACTCTTGCAAGGATCGCCTGATAACTTGCATACCATCAACTGCAGTCGTTGGTGTAAGGGATGAGGACCGTCCAAAGTTGGATGAATCAGATTCTGAACTGAAGCATTTAATACACGTGGCGTTTCTGTTAGTAGGCTCAGTACAGCCGTAAAATAAGGCTGAGTTGTCCACAAGGGAATTACTAGAATTCCTGGTGCCTGGTCGTGAATTATTTTCTGTACACACCTTGAAACAAGACAAAACGGAGGAATTAAGCATAGAAGAAAAGTTGTGACCAATCAATGGTAAAACCATCTACATACTTTGCCATTGGATGTGGTTTCCAGGAAACATAATCCTCCACCTGAGCATTAACTGTACTAGCAAATAGATCTATATCTGGTTTGCCAAATAAAGCTACTATTCTCTGAAAAATAGGAGCTGAAAGCATCCATTCCATATCCATTTTCAAATTCCGAGATAACTGATCAGCATCAATATTGCTTGATCCTGGAATATGGGCTGCTGATTTAGGGAACGGTGTTGAGCCCACCCCCCCCCCCCCCCCCACAGTTTAAAAATTGTCAACATTGTCATGTGATACGATTGCATCAGAAAATTGGAAGGACATGCATGTATGACCATGAGAAAAGGGAAGGTGTTTTTGAAGAATACAAAACAAACTGAACAAGACAATCCCTGCTTGTGGTTTCCTCTTGTTTTTTTACTTCGCTTTCTACAAGAACCTGGCCGTTACATTTTGGCGACCCTACCAGGACTTGTCAATGTGTGGATTTATTCGACTTTATACATTCGCAAAAGATGTTTACATGTGTTAATAGAATATGAAAACTTCGAATGTGCAGCTATCGCTTGCTCGTGGCCTCGACACTTGTGCGGATGACTCATTCATTCTTGTGAGAACTGACTTGCATTTGGAACGGAAGTATTGTTCTGATGCGTGTTGCTCTCGCTGAGTTGTTTCAGTTTTGTCCGAAATTACTGAATTCAGGAGGGAGTAGGAGATATATTTTTGTCGAGTTTGCGAAGAGGAAAGTCGAAGACTATGGCCGCGCAATCCGAAGTGGAAGAGCTCCAGCTTCAACTTGAATCGAAGATTTCCTTGTGTGAGCCATGAGTTTGAGACAGCAGATTATATTTGTGTCCAGGGCAAGTGATAGTCCTATTGCGTATGAGCCTTCATTGGTTCAGTCCTTGTTCCTGCATGTGTTAGAGACCGGGTTACAGGATGAAGCTGTGAGGGCAAAACTACGTCCTTTCCTTGAGAAGACTATTGTGAGTGATGAACAGTTGCTGGAGAAAATAAATCAGATCATGTCAGCAGAAATGGAACGCTGCAATAAAATGAGTTCAGGTGGTAAGAAGGGCTTGCATGTTAATCAAGTGGGGACTTCCTCTGTATCCAGCAACCCTGCCCCGGGACAGCCACGTCAAACGCCTCAGAGCGAGAGTGCTAAATCAGTGAAAAAGGAAGCCAAGCCAAACAGTTTGGTTACAGCACTTGAAGCTTTACAGTCTGACCTTACTTCACTAAAGCAGGCTTTTGACAAGGCCCACACCTCCTCAGAAAGAACTGCAAATGAAAGATATGGATCGGCTAACCAGTCACAGTTTAGATGTCGCAAGTGTAGTGCATGTTACTCAGCCAGTGTAGAGAGGTGTGACCA
Source organism: Porites cylindrica (assembly GCA_964035525.1). Taxonomy (NCBI): domain Eukaryota; kingdom Metazoa; phylum Cnidaria; class Anthozoa; order Scleractinia; family Poritidae; genus Porites; species Porites cylindrica. The sequence continues at coordinate 23,508,492 of OZ037785.1, forward strand.
CTGTTTCAAATGTGGCTGAAGCGATCACTTTGCAAGAGGATGCAGAAAAGGACGTGGTTCGGGAAACGAGCGGAGGCTGTACCCACGGGACAGGGTGTAGCCGGGAAAGCCATGTCCCATGCCTGTCGGTTCTGTGGGAAAACAGAGGGTGATACCCCTTTCAAACAGTGTAGTGGTTGCAAGGCTGTGAGATATTGTAGCAAAGCATGTCAAGCAGATCACTGGAAAGAACATAAGACTTTGTCAAGCTAAATCAACTTTGGCAGACCAAAATTTTTGAGAAGACGGGGAGCGATCGCAGACATTTGTCAGTCATTTATCACCGCAGGAACATGCACAAGTGATTCGTCTTGTTGGACGGAAGTGTACAGTGAAGTGTCTTTTCAATGGGTTGAAACCGAGGCCTTATGGGATACGGGAGCTCAAGTGTCAATTATCCCAAGTAACTGGGTGAGGAAATTTTATCCTGGAACTGATGTTCGAAATATCGCAGAACTATTGGGCATGGGTGGGCTTGACCTGAAGACAGCAAATGGAACTGACCTGCCCTACAAGGGTTGGGTAGAACTTACTTTTAGTCTTGCCGAGGAAAACTCACAACGTTCATTACAAGTACCGTTTTTAGTTGCCAAAGATTCACTTGACATGCCAATTGTTGGGTTTAATGTTATAGAGGAGATCACTAAACAGCCTGTAGATTGTGCATCAGCTGGGGTGGGAGAATCAGTGGTGGATGCCCTTAGCTCAAGTGTAACTGGTGTTGAAAAAGAAAAGGTGGAGGCTCTTGTTAATCTCATTAAGACAGAGTCTGCACAAGAATTGTGCAGTATTAAGTCCAGGAAACAGGACACGTTGATCCCTAAAGGGCAGTCAGTTATTGTTTCATGTCGCGCAGCAATTGGTCCAGTTGGCAAGGTCCCAGTGTTATGTGAACTCGATCCAGACTCGTCCTACCCTTCTGATCTTGAAATACCAGAAACGCAATAAACTGTTACAGGTGCTTCAACATGTAGAGTTAATATTCGTGTAGACAATCCATCCAAGCATGATGTTGCTTTGAAAGGTCGGACAGTGTTGGGACGCCTACAACAAGTAAAGTCGGTTACTCCTCTCGAAGTTAAGCTGAAGGAAATACCTGCTCCTACTGCTGATGGTCCTTCGACAGTTGATATGTCGAGTGAAAGTGGAAGTAGTAGCAACTGTTGTACAGAACAGAGGAAAGAAGAGGAAGACTTTGAGATCAAAAAGCCGCAATGTAGTCACATCCTGGGTGTTGACACTGAGGAACTTTCTGAAGAACAGAAAACCATTGTTAGGAAAATGCTTGAGGAGGAAGCAGAGTCATTTTCACAGACAGATGGTGATGCTGGACGCACAGAGGAGTTGCAAGTGAACATCAACCTCACTGATTCAGTACCAGTGCAGAAAAGATACAACTCCATTCCCCGACCACTTCATGCTGAGGTCAAACAGTATGTAGAAGATTTGCTGAATGGAGACTGGATTCAGAAGTCAAGATCAGCATATTCATCTCCAGTTGTGTGTGTTCGTAAGAGAGATGGCACTTTAAGACTATGCATAGACTACTGGCAGTTGAATGCAAAAACAATCTGTGACAGCCATCCCCTACCCAGGGTGGAAGACACCTTACAGAGTTTGGGTGGAAATCAGTGGTTCTTCTTACTTGATCAAGGAAAGGCTCATCATCAAGGTTTTGTAAACCCTGAAAGTAGGTACAAGACAGCTATTGTCACGCCCTGGGGACTTTACGAATGGGTTCGGTTGCCTATGGATTTGAAAAATGCACTAGGGGAATTTCAGCGGTTTATGGAACATTGCCTTGATGGTCTTAGAGATGAAATGTGTATCCCGTATATTGACGACATCATTGTCTATAGCAAAACATTTGAAGAACACGTTGACCACATCCGACAAGTACTTCAACGACTGCGTGCACATGGGATAAAACTTAAGCCAAAGAAATGCAAACTCTTCAAACGAGAAGTGAACTACCTTGGACAGATAGTTTCAGCTTCAGGTTACCGGTTAAACCACGCAAATGTTGAGGCAGTCTTATCCTTGAAAAAGAGTAATCCGAGTACTGTGGGTGAGGTGAGAAAATTGTTGGGTCTTCTGGGTTATTACCGCCGGTACATCTCAAATTTTGCACGAACGACGTATCCACTCTATCAGTTGTTGCAAGCAAACCCTGGCAATGTGGCCAGAACAGTGCGCGGAAACAAACAGCACTCCAAACGTGGATCATTACCTTCTTCAAAACCAGTTGTTTGGGGAGAACAACATCAGAAAGCTCTTGGGAAACTGTTAGATCACCTTACAAGAGCTCCAGTGTTAGGGTATCCAGATTTTAGTCAACCATTCGTTCTACATACTGATGCATCTCAGGAGGGACCTGGGGCGGTCCTGTACCAGAGACAAGATGGGAAAATGCGTGTTATCTGCTATGGGTCACGGTCACTTACCAAGGCAGAACGAGATTACTATCTGCACTCTGGCAAACTCGAGTTTTTGGCATTGAAGTGGGCAGTGTGTGAACATTTTAGAGACTATCTTTATTATGCTCCTCATTTTGTCATATATACAGACAACAACCCCCTTACATATGTGCTGACGACAGCCAAATTGAACGCCGCTGGTTATCGCTGGGTGTCAGAACTTGCCGATTTTTCTTTCACCATAAAGTACAGACCTGGACGTTCAAACAAGGACGCAGATGCAATGTCAAGAATGCCAGTGGACATTGGTTCCTATGAAAATTTGTGTACTGAATGTGTTTTTCCTGCTGATATTATGGCAGTGTTTGTTGGATTAAGGGCACAACAGCATGGAGAAACAACTTGGGTGTCGGCAGTGAGCCTTGATGACAGTCTTTTAGACTTTCATAACGTGTCCATAGTCACTGGTGGGAGCAAAATAAGCAAAACTACACTGTGGAATGCCCAAAGACAAGATCCCGCCATTGAAAAGGTTCTAAAATTCAAGGAAAGTGAAAGGTGGCCTTCACCATGGGAGAGGAGAAGAGAATCGCCAGCAACAAGAGTATTGCTGCGACAGCGCTCTAAGCTCTATCTGGGAAAAGGTGGACTGTTGTACAGGAATAGCGGAACAAATGCACAGTTGTTGTTGCCCAAGTGTTTTCATAGTAGTGTCTTTAAAGAACTACACAAGGAAATGGGACATTTAGGTGCTGACAGTGTGATTCAATTGGCTCGTGAGCGCTTTTATTGGCCAAAAATTGAGAGTGATATTATCCACTTTGTGACTCAGGCTTGTCCATGTCTCAAGCAACGTCAACCTAACTTGAGTACCGTGCACCACTTACCAGTGTTACCACTTCATCGCCTTTTGAACTAGTGTCAATCGACTTTCTGCATCTAGAGCAGAGTTCTGGTGGATATGAGTACATCCTGGTCATTGTTGACCATTTTACCAGATTCGCACAAGCCTACCCAACTAAAAACAAGTCAAGCACTACTGTTGCTGATCGCCTATACAATGACTTTGTTCTACGATTTGGTTTCCCTGCAAAAATTCTCCAGTGAGTAACTGCATCCAAGATAAAAGGATCTGATGTGATAGTCTTCCATACATGAAGACAGTCTCGCAGTCCTCCTGCCTTAAAAGGAATTTGATTTGCAATAATAGTAGCAAGAATTGTCTGACTTACCTCAGCTGGTGATCCTACTGGGTCTTGGTTGCCGAGGTCTTGGGATTCTGCTGGGGCCGAGCATGGCCCCGGCCTTGACCAAAAAAAAAGAATTACAGGAGGCTCTTCCCCTGCCAGCACTCTGACTGAAGCGGCTACGACCACGTACACCCCTTGAGGCTGAGACTTTGTAAGGTTCCATGCGTCTCGTAGGAGTCACTTTATTGCTGAGCTTTTGTGGCATTGTTAACTCTTCCACTTCCTTGTTTACGTCATCTCCAAACAAGAATGTTGACACAGCTGTAGATGGGTTGCATAAAGGAGCATATTGCTTATTCAGGTCAGGACGAATGAGATCTCTTCGTTTCAGATTAAGCTCTCTATTTGCTGACAACAGCAGGACTGCCGTATGGGTCAAAACATTCCTCTGATCCCCATTTGCACTGTTACACAGCTGAAGTACAGCATATAAACCTGACAAGAGCAAGGACTGTGCCTTCTGAAAAGCTGAATCATTGTTTCTGGTGTCCTGTCGTAATTGTTGCCAAATTTGTTTGTTTATCTTGGGTGCAACCAAATTAGTGCAGTTTTAAGGTCTAAGGTACTTGTTCTGTACCTCGGCCAACTTTTCTTTTGTGAGCTATTCTGAAAGCACTCTTCACTGTTTCTGCCAAATTTGGATCTATGGCTGGTGAAGTTTTCTCTAGAACGCTAAATTCATCAGCGAGTGATTTAAAGGAATCGCCATCCAAGCCTTTAGCTTGGTCTGAGGTTTTTGGCTGGATAAAATCGTTTATTTTAGTTGCAACAGCCGTTGCAACAGCTGTATCCGAACACTCAGTGCTCGCTTCACCGCTCTCAGGGCCGGTCTCATAATCTTCAAATTCAGCATAAACCTTCTCCATGGGAGTCTTGTACGTGAGCCATGATATCTCTTTTGGCATCATCTAAAAGTTCGGCAAACATCGCCTTGAGGTCCACAGGTGAAGTAACTCCAGAATTAGCAATTTTCTGAGATTCCTCAGTCATCGTCTGAAGAAATTAAGATGGATTAAGAAAGCGTCAAGTTTTTTGCACTATAAAACGGCGGACTCGTCTGCCACGTGGTATCAAAAAATTGGTCCACATAACCGGCTATATAGCTAGTCACAAACTCGTTGAGACTCGTAAAGATACGAGGAAAGGGTATAAACGCGTTACACCACAATTGTTTAAACGCTGGACACGTCCAGGAGTCTTCCCATAAAATTGTAATTCGGCACAAGAGCCGAGTCCGCCTGTGAGCGCGTCCACTGTAAAAGAAAAATAAACGAAAAAGTAACTGTTAACTTACCGTGATAAGCAGCTGCGAAAGGCGGAGAAATATCGGAGAAAAATAAACACGACTAAACCCACCGCGAACGATACCTGCACTGACCTGCGGCGGTGCGTGCGCATCTCATGGTAACCCGGATGTACATAATGATTTGGTAGAATTCATTTTATTGTTCTAAACAAATAAGAAGCAACGAATAAAAAAATAGTATTGGTCAGTTAACTCAGAGTAAAATTTTTATAGTTGTCACTATTCCGTTTCAAAGATAGCCTTGGAAATATGAGGAAATGGAGAACTTAGACGAGAAGGGCCAATCTAGGGGCATTCCGCGATGTAAAAAAGCAGTATTTAGGGTACACGTGAATGATATCGAAATGAATTATCCAACGTTATATTCTAAACGATGATTATGATGACATGATTTACGTGACGAGCTATGAAGGACAAAAAAATTGTATACAAATTAGCTGGCTGCACATTGAATGTGCAGCCAGCTAATTTGCATAAGTAATTCAAAAACTAAGGTCTGACAGCTCTAGGCTCTTGAGGTGTCGGCTAAATACCGTAGGACTTCCGTAAATTGCCCACAACAGAGTAACTCAAGCTGTCATAAACTGAAATGAAAGTAATCGCAATATCCGATTAAAGCAAGGTTGAAATGTTTTTCTGCTCGCTAACCGCTCTTCCGAGGCACCTACTATTTCGGTAATAATAAAACGGCATAAACATTTTACATAGCGCCTTTTTCAGTCTCGGGCAGTAAGATAGTGTGAAATGGAGGTAAACTCAAGGATTCAGTTTTGTGACTGCACTGCAACTCTGAAACTATTTAAGCCGTTTCCTAAAAGGCCGGGAAAATGTTTTTCGTAAAATTCGTAAAAGTAGCTCCTTATACTCTAATTTAACATTACCAAATTTAACAAACCCGCTAACTACTGTATGGTCCTGTATCAGTATGTAAAGGCATCAAATCCTTATAAATCCGACAAAAACAATTAACAGACAAGTACCAATATGATTTAAGATTTTTTTGTACTGCTTTTACATCAAGCAAATGAAATAGTCCTGGCGATATGTCATCATCGCAAAATCGACAAATTCAGAGGCTCCCAGATCACTAACACAAAATACTGTATACTGCTCTTTTACTCCTCTTTGTTCAAGGCATTCGTGCCAAAATCAAGTTACCTGTCTGGAGTCTGGAGTCTCTTCCTATTTTCGTGATTACTGATGTCACTGATCTGGGCGCCAAACAAACAAGCGCGGTATGTATTTCCTGCAAGAGCAAAATAGGAAAGCGCCAAATGCTAGAGGCTAGCGATCGTTTGTTGGGCGGCGTGTGATAGAGTAAATGTGAGAAATCTGGACAGAATCTTTTTGTAATACATTATTAAAAATTATGTTACATACATCATCCGAGAACACGTGCAAAAAAAAATAATTTCCGCTCGATATTTTTTCTCGGTATTTTTCATCAACAAAAAACTGAAATATTAAAAATTACGACTTACCAGCAATTGCCCGGCTAAACAAAGCTAAACTTACCAAAGTCGATAACCAAGTAAGCATTTCCTTTAGAAATAATTTGCCTCTCTCGTTGTAGTAGTCGAACTTGACGTAGGTTGAAACGGATTCGTTTTGCTGGCATCTTCCCGTTAAGTAGATTTAACACTTGCCAGGAGTAATAAGTAATCTAGCCATTTTGCTCATAGCTTCGCAAATGCAACCAACGTTATAAAGCGACAGAAACTTTAGCGAAATATTCACACGGGACAGTCGGGGCAACCTCAGTAAATCTAACAAATGAAACAAGATACTGAGAGAAAAAAAAGGCTTCATTGATTGTTTCCGGCAGGCGGTGACAAGTAATGTACAAGATTAGAAGACCTCCTGGTCAGAATGTTTTTGTAGTCTAAGCCCGTCATGCCCTGCTCCAAAACCCCCCGGAGGGGGGTACTTCTAAGAATTCTGGACGGGGGTGTGCCGCGCGGTTCTCCAAATCCTGACCCTATTTCAAACCAAAAAATGTCATTTTCTACACAAGTTTTCAGACCAGACCTCTGAAATTCATACCTATTTTTAGACCTGGTGTACTTTAGCCTGTTCCAGGCTCTCCGATAGTGGGGGAGACTCCCAGTTTCCTCCAGTTTTAATTCACGTTCGCGCTTTCTCAATTCAGCGGACCCAACTATCTCGGAGCCTGGAACAGGCTAGGTCTGATTAGGCATAAAATTAGGTCTGATTAGGCATAAATGTCATCATTATCAGATTAGAGCATAAACAAAAACGTGAATCCTTCAAATGCATTTCGAATTCACATATTTCTATTTCGTTCTTATTCATTTGGAATTGAAACGATATTTACGTTCATACATGTACACTCCCGTAGTTTCCTCGAAAACCATACTCGATTCCAGCGCGACATGGGCAAAGTGTTTTCAGACCAAAAAGGCCCCAAAATCCTACCGCACATACCTATATGTCTTATATAAGGGAGTACCTCCCCGGGGTCCTGACCCCTTTCATGATTGAAACAAATGGGTGTAGAAAATGAGACAAACTTAAAGCAAGGGGCACACATACACCAACCCACGGCCTGGCCAGTACCTCACCCATGCGCACAGCCATATCACCAGGGCAGTGGCAGCCATGGACAGCTGTTTCGCCCTTATTGGGGCTCATCAGCATGGCATAACCGTCGGGTCAATGAGCGGGGAAAATCCCCGTGTATCAAAGACCCTTTACTGCCGAGGCGAGTAAAGCACTCCTTTAAGCGACAGCTCCACACAAAATATGTGAGAACTGTTGGCTGGGAACCGCGCGACAGTTCTCCCACGACATGCGCGGGGAAGGCGGATAAGGAGTTACCCTGATCTGTGTGCCAGTAAATAAGGGCGAAACAGTTGTCCATGGCTGCCACTGCCCGGGTTATATGGCTGTGCGCATGCGTGAGGTACTGGCCAGGCCGTGGGTTGGTGTATGTGTGCCCCTTGCCTTAAGTTTGTCTTCGTGTAGAAAATAGCATTTTTGTCAGGTTCATGATGCAGAAAACCGGGCGGCACACCTCCACCAAGAATTTCCAGGAATATTTATAACTTAAACTCACGTGCCTAGCTATTTAGCGATTTCTGATCTTATTTTTCCTTACGTAGCTAGAACCAATTAGCACCGTTTTTACCATCGCAGTCCGTAGTCCGTATTTTATACCCAGTCCGCAGTCTGCAGTCCGCGTTTTATACCTAGTCCGTGTTTTATACCCAGTCCGTGTTTTTTACCTAGTCCGTATTTTATACCCAGTCCGCAGTCCATGTTTTATACTGAGGGGTTTTATCGATTTGTAATGTTCAACGTTTGATACGAGCGGCATTTTGAGTACTCCTGCAAGCATTGTCATTGAGCGACTGAAAACAAACGGCACAGCGATTAAAATTACAAGAGAGACTACTAACAATCAATAAAAGGAATATAATTCGCTCAAACATATACAGAGACAACAATTCTTGTTCACGAAGACAAGTCAGTTAAAATGTCTCTAAAAATCCTGAGTCTTCAAGCTTGAAGCTTAAGTTCATGTTTTAAGCCGGCTTCCCGGTGTTTGCTTTTTTCAAAGATGAACTCGACGCAAGAAAATCGCTAAAAGCTTTCTTTTACAGCTAGAATTATAACTAAATATTCTTTGGAACGTTTTCTTTCTATTTGCGGTGAGAAAATTTCTACAGGCTTTCCAAAGCGAAAATTAAACGTGCATAAACTAACTGGCCGCATAAACTACTCTCGACTTCATTAAATTAGATATAAAAACAAACAGCAAATGCAATAATTACTCAGGCTTACCATTCGAGATGCTGCTCCTGAAAGTTGGGCGAAAAGCGCGCGTCTTTGTCGTGGGTTGAGGTCATGCGCGGTGCTAGTCCGAGTCTTTCTATCAGAATCCCGCGTAATCTTTGATCTCGATCCTAGACCTTTGCCAGACTGACGGAATGAACATGGCGGACTCGGTATGTCGTTTTTACAAATCGTTGCGGTTCTTTTCTTTCTTGTCTATTTGTTTGAGGGAGACGATTCTCTTAGTTGCCGCTATTGCGAGTTAACCGGCACCGCAGAAATACGTTTTGTCAAGAGACTATAAAGGGGACAGAGAGGGCATGCTCCATATACACCCTATTCCATAGGTAATTCGTCTCGAGTTATTTTTAACACCACAGATCTCAAGGGAGATTAGACAACAGCCAATCACATAGCGCGAATGTGTTCCGCGTGGATGACCCACGCTGAGAGCCACGCGTCCTTCACGAAATGACGCAGACAAAATGGGGGAAGACGCGGAGAGCGATTTTGCTATTCCTTTTGTCGACGAAAAGGACTACAGCGAGATTTCTGCGAAAGCTGTGTCAGCGAAACCGAAATTAAAAAAGAATCGCCCTTCCCCTCTTGTATAGAGCTAACAGTAGAGCAGGGAAATCCTTAACACACTGAATATTCTCTCAGGATCACTTATAATTTACAGTTTGAAGAGAGCAATTTCTGGTTTGATGTTTATTTTTTTCAGTCTTTATAGCGATTATTCCTACCCACTTACTTTGTCAATTGTAGGCGAACCCTCCTAAAGCTGAATTTCAAGGGACCATATTCAAGAAATAAAATTTTGTCGTTGCTTATTTACGTCCTCCATAAAACGCGAAATTAGGCATTTTCACGTCGTAGTCGTGCAAAAACGGGAAAGAAATGAACAAAAAGGTGTGTTGCACGTGCGAAGTTGTTGTTTTGCTAATTAAACCTATTGTTTTTTTGACGTTCTATTTGTCGTCCGCGTCGTTGGATCTTAAACTCCCTAAATTGTACAAACGACCGGTTTCAATAGACCGGCGAAATTTCTCATTTTATTAAAGCACTGAGGTTACGACAACTTCGAGTTAAACTGATTTCACGGGTTGTCGAAGAGTCCAGCGATTCCTTTTTCCCAGGTGAGCGCCGACTCATTTCGCTTCAATATTCAGGAATGCTCTCGATCTTTTTACGCTTTCATTGCCTCTCGCCCGACATGTTTTGCACGGTGTTTGGTCATGCGAAACCTCCACGAAACATCCACGCCTCGCGCGAGGTAACTTTATCCCGATTCTAAAAATAACTCGAGACGAATTACCTATGGAATAGGGTATATGTGGGGGATGCCCTCTCTGTCCTCTTTATAGTCTCTTGGTTTTGTGACATCACAGCACCTGGTCAGTGGTATTTGAGTTCGTTCTTGTCCTTCGCTGCTTCGCCTAGATGTGTTTAAGAAACGTGGAGGTCGGTTTTATCCTGGAGTTAAACAGGCAGTCTTCGCTTTTTTGAGACTTTCTTTAATAGATCGTGAACCGAGCTAAAGGTCTTGTAAATACAGTTGAAGCTAAGTAAGCTTAACTTCGTGTAGCGTTGCGTCGAGTCAGTTTGAATTACCTTCGGAATAATATACCAGAAGCTACAATGGAGAGCCAGAAAAGCAGAAGATTTTGAACACTGGTAAGGTTTTTAAGTGTAGCATTTGCATTCATAACTTGCGATAGAGATAATTTATTAACAATTTTATTTAAAGGTGCTAAGCTTACTCAGCTCAGCTGCCGTTTTCACCATCATTTTACAACCGTGATATTTTGTCGTAAGTTAGAATTAAGCTTTCATAACCGTGCTTTTGTCGACTTGGTTTAGCCGTCGACTTCTTTTTTCATCGTTCAATAAAGATAAACAATTAATTAAAGGCCCATGTTCACCTTAGATGCATTGCGCGCCCTGTACTCCAGAAAAAAAACATTTCGCATTGTGTAGAGTCAATCTTTGTTAATCTTCCACAGTTCGCTAAATCGGGTTTAAAAGAAAGTCTAAACAGGTTCTTTTGGTATTTTCTTTACATCTTTTTGGGTATTTTGGTCTGGTATCGAGACTTTTCTGTGAGTGTTCTGTGAGTGTTTGTTTGACTTCAGTACTTTCGATGGCGGCGCCATCGAAACGTACGGTTGGAAGACCGCGTCGACGGGGGTCGCCGAAGTACATTCGTCTCCGTGAATCCGTTTTTTTAATCTCTGGAGAGATGAGAAAGAAGCTCTTGGCTGCATATTCTACAGACAGCGTGTTTGCCGAGTTCCTTCTACATCGAATGTTGGTATTCAATTGTAAACAAAGGTCCCGTTGAAATCAGTTGAAAGTAAAACAAGCGAGCCAATCTAACATGAACAATGCTTTATTTAATTTAACCTATAAAGCGAGTGATATCCTTAACGTAAACTTATCGTCTGGCATATCGCTCTAAGTTAGCGAGAACTATTATTAGCAAACCAGGCCTTAGCCAAACCTAAAGGAACTGTAACACAGCGATTACAGCGACAAGTCAAGACTGTACGCAGTGCTGATTCGACGCTTTGCAAACACAAGTTCTCGCTTATTCTTTCGAGAACACATACCTAAGCTTCTTAAGAATTAACACAAAATAGTAGATTGAGGAATCAAAATATTTCACAGTCGAATCGGGCTTCAGGAAAATCTCACCTGGTGCTTAGACGTTTCGTAATTATATGACCTTCATTGTGTTCATCGGACTCAACAAAGCATCCATACGCATTCACTAACAGTTTAAATTTTGAACTGCTTTCTCCGGTGACATTTAACGAAGTCGGCGATAATATATCTTCCTCCAATTGGAAAAGAATTAAAGTCTTACTGGCCTCTTTGATACTGTCTCTGTAAGCTTCGGTCAAGCGTGAAAAAAGTTAGTTTCCCTCGCAGTCGTTTTTAGTGTCGTCACGAAACGCTCCTCAAAAGTGGAAGCCAATCAAAACACTGCGTTTGACAAAAGAGTCGTTTCAAAACAAAAACACAAGCGCACAAAGCCGTTTGGGTGAACATGGGCCTTTAACCACAACGTGAATTCAGTAAACATATATACACTAGGCATGTTAAGAAAGAAAAAATGACTACACATCGATTCAATGACCACACATCAGTTCAATAATCAAGCCAGTAGCGTAGGGTTCCAGGTTCTATTTTTATGTCTAAGGGTAGTGACAGTGGTTTTTATGTTTCTTGGAAAGGAGGTGGGGGGGGGGGGGGGGGGGGAGCGAAGAGGGTTTTACCATACAGTAGTCGTTCAAAATAAAGTACATTTATAACAATTAGTCCATTTCATTGCTTGTTATTCAGCCATTTCTTCCTCAAGGAGCATGGAAGCACCTTATTTAATTAGTCAGCAGCTAAAAAAGGGGTGTATAAATAGTTGCTTGTCCATATCTGTTGTTCAATGTCAATTTCACCTTGACAGTTCGATAATAATTATTTAATTTAGACAGCCATTTCTTAATCACTGTGCTTCCATCCTGCTTGTACTTCCAAACACATCCAGAATTTACTAATGACTCTCCCAATTCCAATCTTCTGGATGGTTTACCGTATTTCCTTGAATGATAGTCGGAGGCGATTATTATTTTTTTCGCACAAAAAGGGGGCGATTATTCAAGGGAAGGCAATTATTTGAGGGCGGCGATTGTTTTAAACATTGCTCACTGGAAGTTGTCCCCTAAAATTTTGTTTCATTTTCCCATTTAATCAACAAATGATCACATAAAAAAAAACTGAACATGGGCTTTTTTAGTGCTCCAGATTTGGTTCTTTGATTACCTTTCATTGTCAATATCCTCAGCGTCAGAGCTTGAATGGTCACTGATGAGTTTTGCCACACCAGACTCCACTTCACAATCATGGCTTCCACTTGTCAGGGAGGAGGGGATTTAAGAAAGAGAAGATGGCAAGAAAGGTTAAGGGGGGGGCGATTATTTTAAATATTTCTGTCTTAGGGGGGCGATTATTCGAGGTGGGCGATTAATTGAGGGACGGGTATTATTCGAGGAAATACGGTATGCGTTGTTTGTTCTTTTTTAGAATGAGGTTGGGGCAAATGTTTTTGCACATACAACAATTGTGCATCCACTTTTAATAGGATGGGGTTGCGGTGATGGTCTTGTACAGGAGGTGATTAGATGTTAGCGATTTATCAGTTTTAACTTGTTTTATTCTTTAACTATATTTATCAACGTGACGTTTAATTTAATTTTTATTTTGCTTTACAGAAAGTTGCGAAAGAGATTCAAAGGAGAGTGGAGGTCATATCCGCACCTTTGCGAGCAGCAGTAGATGGAAAAAGAATGCCACAAATTGAAAAGAGAGAATGGATGTATGTAAGAAATAAGCATATTGCGTTTAGCTTTTTTTCTTTTTCTTCTGTTTCTATAAACTTCTAGTCACGTCAGTCATGCTTTTCATTTCGTCCATATTAACTTATGACTTTGCTTAAATCATGAACTTGGTGTTTGAATGTTGGTTCTGTCAAATGAATTGATGACCCATTAGAGTCGTGGCTTATACATGAAATATTTGTTTACAAACAGAATTTTTATGTCGTTACCCGAGAAGTAGTGTTAATCATTAAAATTAATATGAGTTTTGCACATGAATAAGTGATTATCAATTCCGGACAGGGTGAGTGGTTGGGGGCAATCCTCTGACCCCCCCCCCCCCCCCCCCCCCCTTGCACTACCACCTATAGAGCGCATTGTTGATCACATGGGGACGCAGAGTTATGTGTCATTCTGCCTTGTTACTTCAGTGTGAAAGTACGTCGAAACCTTTTTCCCACCTTCTTCCCTTTGCCTTGTCCTTATTTCTTTTATTTGGCCTTTTATGCCCCCACCTTTACAATGTACTGGACTGAAAATTTTTATGTAGCCAATGTGGTAAAAATACCCTTGATAAACCTGTTTTGTACACAAGTTATGTGATTCTGTTTATTACAATAAAATTAAAGCCGGCTATGGGCGTTTCCCAAAGCCATTTTCACCCATATGGCATCTGTGTCTTAATTGCCCAGTAAACAGAGCTCAGCCAATGTAGTATCCCAGTTTTTAGTAATATAAACGAGGGAAAGACATAAATAGCATACATCCTTAATTATTTTTTACAAAACATATGTACATTTAGTTTATAAATCCTTTAATAATATTGAGCAGTACAGAAAATACAGAGGTAACAGGTATTTTAACAACACGGGACCAAACTGGTCCTCTCTGATCAATCAGTAGTGTGAACTCTGCTGATGGGACACAAGAGTGGAACATGTCAGTGTACGTAAAGCTAGAGAAGCATACCTCATCGAGAAACGTAAAACTCTTGAACCATTAGGTATGAATAAGGAAGATGAAATATAATAGGTGGTTTTCACGTTACGTCATCGCCGCCATGCTGGTGGACAGTAAACAAAAGGACGCTGATTAGCTCGTTTTGTTTGTCCACCAGCATTTGTTCATTTCACCATTGTTATTTGTGTCTCCTGAGACTGGATGAAAACCACCTATACATTCTTTATTTCTTCTGTTTGTTATCATTTATTTATTACTATTTTTACATTTCAAATTTCTTTCAAATCACTACTTCAACGGGTTTTGTTTTCACATACTTTTAAAGTTCACTTTTTTCTCATTTAAATTTTCACGTGTTATTATAGTATCTTATTATATAGACACGTCGAGTGTTTTACTGGAAAATATACCACTCGTAAAATTCATAAAAACTACATCCGGGACCCGAGTGGTTTATTTTCCATAATCTTACATGTGAGTTTATCGATGAAGTAATTTCGGTAATTTCCCTCCAAAATTTGTAGGCGTCTTGCGTCCTTAGAATTTTAATTACACATTTTTCAAAGCTTGGCTCATATTTTGTCATTGTAGAGCCCTATTCAGCTCAGTGTTATTTCTCAAGATTATTGTAAACAATGTCTTTTATTGTTGTACTGTAAATTTGAGCCGTCACAAGTACTTTTTGGCGAATATAAATCTATTATTTTATCGATGTCTTTTTGTCTATATAATAAAAAGAACATTACACGGCGGCTTGAAGATATGAATTTTATTTTCGAGTGGCAAAACAATATTTTACGAACGAGCGCAGCGAGTGAGTAAAATGTTGTTTTTGCCACCGTGTAATATCCTCTATGTATGTCAGGAAATTTATGTCAGGAAATTTATGTCAGGAAATTTATTAAACTTGTGAGGATATTTTTTGTCATACCACTTGTTATGACTCTGGCTCTGGCACTTTGGTTGGTTCCACATATATAAGTGTGTTTTCTCCTTCAGAAGCCTGAGAATGATAGTTGAATAATTTAAGCTAGATTCTAGAACAACTGTGTAGGACAATAAAGTTCTATGCAGAATTTCATAATATATGACTCTGATTCTTCACCTAATCTTTAAATTTAAAAAACCAGTATGTCTATATTTTTCCACATACTGCTGTTTGTGGTTCTGGTGCATAATAATTATTGGTTTATTCCACACGGACAACTTTGTTTCCTCCTTCAGATGGTTATTTACTATGCTTTTTACCACCTTTCTTTTATTTATTTTGTGGACTTTTTAGCAATTCAGCATCTTATGTTATTTTTAATAAAACATTCACTCCAAACAAACCTCTTGGTTGCCACTGTATTCATAACCAGAGGACCATCAGCCTTCTCTGCTTCACATCACTTCAGGCACAAATGAGTGGACGGCATTAATGGAAATTACAGAGGCATTTAATTTTTTTACAACAAAACTCCCTAGGTTCTCACAAAACAAACAACTCTTGTTATTGGTAATTTATGTGAATAATCCTGTCCCAGAACATTAACTTGTGTCAATAAGAAATATTTACATGCTCACTTAAAAAGTTAACTGCATTCATAACAATGGATAATAATTATTTTAAACTTTGATAACACAAAAAGAATTTCAAAACAACTTTGTAAATAATTTTCAAACTTTGTATTATCAATATTATAGAAAAAAGAATCCTTAAAATAAAATAAATAATGCATTGAAATACTTATCCTTTATACATAATCCAGAGTTAAGGTTTCATTACAGATTTCTTTCAGTACAGCATGAAACAAAAAAATGGTCATACGAAAACTTACCTCCTTGTGATCTTTTTTACGCTTTTTTGTCGCGATCTTTTCGGTTTTCTTCTCACTTTTGGCCAGTTGTTTGACATTTTTGGGGCTTCAATTCGTCACTTATTACACCAACGAGTAATTCGGCAGCAAAGCACCAGCTTTATATAGAGTTTCAAATAACTTGCTCGGGATGTTATGAACGTGCAACTTCGCATTGTGTAACCAAGTTGAAGGGCAAGAACTCCTGCGGTCGTCTTGTCTTCGTATCAAGTCGAAGTGACGCTGGCAAACCATTTCAAACAGCTCCAGCTCACCAGCTCTGCAAACTTGAACGTTGGTATGTCTTCTATAGGGCACCGCTGCAGCCTTGAAAATATGCCCGTTTTTGGCCTTTGCACAGAACATCGATCATCGTCTCACGAAGACTATCACGCCGTATACTTTCAAAAAATTCACTCGCTGTGCAAGCACAGTTATATAATGTGTGAAAAGGAAGAAGGAAACGACAGGCGAAGTTTAAAGATTAAGTTTTCAGTTTTCGCTGTAAGTTTTGATTTTTTTAATCGCCTACCGGGCTCGCGTTGAAAACCAATTTAAAGTTACCGGGGTTTTGAAAATAAAAAAGGCGATGTCACTGACCAGCAAGTTACTGTATCGCGCCTTCAAAAACGTATTTCTGCGGTGCCGAGTTAATCGCTGATGCTAAAGAAATTAGCAAGCAAGGAATACCTCATGTACACTGTCCATGTGATAAATGTAATGGTCGGGCAACATAGCGTATGGCGGTATGGAGGCACATGAAGTCCGAACGTAAACAGTCATCTCAGCCTTCACCTGTTATAAAGCACGTAAAACGTTGGAAGAACTAGACTGCTCAACTTTGGAAAATCTTGTGGAATATGAAGAGCACGAATTTGAACTCGAAAGTGCTTTTTGTTTTGAAGGCACTTAAGGTGGCTCGATACAGTTTTTCAAGGCCAATACCTCCCAAGTTTGAGCATAAACTACGTCGCCATAAACAAAGTTTTGGAAAAATTGTCACCACAGTTGTATTAGATAAAGATGAAAATTTGTTATGATCAGGGTTGCAACGGCATCGGAGTTGTCATAGCAACGAAATGACGCTATTACCTATTTTACTTGCAGCAGTATATCTCAGCACTGAGAACTGTTCTTCCAAAATCGTTCACGGGAGCGTTTTCCTCCAATAGCGGGCTCGACGTTCGTAAAGTTTAAGCGATTGATACATTGTAAGGTAGTAAAATAAAGGCTACAATTCGTTACTTTTCTATCGGAAGTTTCGTTATTACAAGTGAAAACCTCTCATTATTCAAGGCATTGTCTCCAAGTTTCATTTTCACGTGAACAACAGTAACTAACAATGCATTTGACATATGCAAAAATGCTAGCTATTGTTATGCGCGAAAATATGAACCTTGGAGACAATACCCTGAATAATGAGAGGCTCACATTTGTAAACACAAAATTTCTGCCAAAATATTGGCGAATTTTAGCCCTTATTTTACTGCCTTACAATATATCAATCATCTTGAAACTAAAAGGTCATATAAAAGGAAGGTTAATCTCAAGAATATTGATTTTGTAAAAAAATCTATCGAGCGGTTTAAAAATTATTCGCTAATTTGTTAAAGTAGACCAAAATGTTCAAAAACCGCTAACAAAAGCGCCTCGAAACATACCAATCAAAAC
The DNA here is from genome assembly GCA_964035525.1 of Porites cylindrica. NCBI lineage: Eukaryota > Metazoa > Cnidaria > Anthozoa > Scleractinia > Poritidae > Porites > Porites cylindrica. The sequence goes on from OZ037785.1 coordinate 23,526,144, forward strand.
CGTCTTTCTAACAATCGGCTGGAGATATCTCCACGGTCTTTCACACACGTTTTTAGAAAGATTGAAACTACTATGAGGTGAAATTGCATGTAAAAAGCGCTTCATTTTCTACAGATAACAGCCGAACATCAAGATTATCCATTTTTTACCGTATTTCTAACCATAAAATCTTTATCCCAAAATATCTCGATAACGCTCTTACAGATTTCACTTAAACTTCACGAACATCGAGGCCGCTATTGGAGGAAAAAGCTCCCGTGAATGATTTTGGAAGAACAGTTCCCAGTGCCGAGAAATACTTCTGTGAGTAAAATAGGTAATAGCGTCATTTCGTTGCTATGACAACTCCCATGTCATTGCAACCCTGATCATAAAAGTTTTTCATCTTTATCTAATACAACTGTGGTGGCAATTTTTCCAAAACTTTGTTTATGGCGACGTAGTTTATGCTCAAACTTGGGAGGTGTTGGCCTTGAAAAACTGTATCGAGCCACCTTAAGCGAATTTCCACACTCCAGTGATGTTTGCGCTGTGGCCGATTGCGCGGGTCATGATTATGATCATGATGCAATCACTGACCATAGTAGTGCTGGTTGTTCAGGACTGAATTGCTTTGAAATTATTGAGGAGAAGTCAAGCAAAAATGAAACATAAACTGTCCTCCACGTTTTTGTGATTGCGTTTACTAAACAATGGATAATGTTTACCGTGAACAATCCAGATTTGCTTCACTGTTTCCCTTTTAATGGATGATTTGCAGGCTATAAGTTATTATACAACGACTTACCATCAAAAACAAATTTGAGTTACTGTTGTATTTGTAAATGACTGGTTTATCAGTCACCTAAGAAAACAATCCACGTCTGGTTATATAATTTTTATTGAATATTCATTATCCTGTGCTCGAAGTGATTTTCCAATAAATTGCCATCAAAAATAGCTGGGAGTTGTATTGGTGAATTACTGGTTTATCAGTCACATAACAATCCAAATCTGCTTTTATGGTTTTTTTGTTGGATTTTTATTTTGGATGGTTTCCAATAATAATCCATTTTGGAAACTCAGAATTCTTTCCTGTGCAAGATTCAAGATGCTGCATAAATTTTCCGCAGGAACTCAGCTGTCAAATTTTGACCAATCAGAGCATAAAAATTGGACGTAGAGCGTGACCAACGCGTGACCACGGTGAGAAACGTCAAAAGCAACTGTCTTCCCTACTTGTATTGTAATAGCTGGCTGAATTTTCGCGTCAGAGGTCAGTTTGAAACCAAAATTTTAATTGTGCGGCACATAGACAAAACATATTTCATATGAATTTAAAAAAAATAAACTTGAGCCTGCGATCATTTGAAAACAAGCAACTTGTCATGGGATAACTTCAAAAAATACGGTAGGTGAACGCACCGTCCTGTTACACTTGGGTTTCCAATTTAGTAATTGTTCCTAAGAAGTCGGGCGATATAAGGGTATGTTGTGACCTCAGAGAAGTTAATAAGGCTGTGTTTAGGGAACCTAATGTGTTACCTAAGATAGACGATACTTTACATTCTATGCGCGACTCTAAGTATTTTGCAAAGATCGATGCCAAAAGCGGATTCTTTCAGCTTACGCTGGCTGAAGAGTCACGTTACGTTACCGCGTTTATTACGCCTTGTGGTTATTATAGATTCAAGCGAACTCCCGTCTTGTTTGGCATTGAAGGTGTCCGCATTTCAGTCGATGATGTAATTATCTATGCCGAAACCATGACCGAACTTCTAAGGCGCATCCGCAAGGTTTTAGATCGATGTCGTCAGTACAACCTCAAGCTCAATCGTAGCAAATGTGAATTTGGAGTGAAACAAATAACGATTTTGGGGCACGTTGTTCCTGAAAGAGGAATTGAACCCGATGAGGCGAAAACGGAAGCCATCAAAGCTGCGCCTCCTCCTAGCAATGTCTCTGACCTCCGATCGTTTCTTGGGACTTGTGGCTACGTTTCTGAATTTATTCCAAGTTATTCCCACATAGTTGAACCGCTTAGAAAGCTTACTGGTAAGGGGCAGAAATGGACATGGGAAAAAGAACAAGCAAAGGCATTCAAAGCCTTGAAAGAAGCGCTGTCAGACGCACCAGTTTTGGCATGTTTTAGCTTAAATTTCCCGACTTACGTAATCACAGACGCCAGTCCAGTTGGTTTAGGTGCAATTTTATCGCAAGACCAAGTCAACGGTGAGCGTAAACCGATCGCCTAAATCAGTCGATCACTCACATCGACGGAACGGAGCTATTAACAAAATGAGCGCGAAGCGTTAGGTTCCGTATGGGCTGTCGAACGTCTGCACAATTATTTGTTTGGCATTAAGTTTACTTTGTTGACCGACAACAAGCCTCTTTCGTCTATGTTTGATCCATATTCGAGCAAAGTTTTACCTCCTCGTATCCAGCGTTTAGCTTGGAGGTTACATCAGTACAGTTTTCGTATTCAGCATATTGCAGGGAACCGCCAACACGGGCAGATTCGCTGTCGCGATTGCCATCCAAGCAAAATGATTTCTCAGATACCGGTTTCGTTTGCGTAAATTATGTACGATTTGTTTACATGTCAAATATGTCAGATCTTCAAGCGGTCACTCTTTCTGACATGAGATGCGAAACTAGCAAAGACGTCACGCTGTCCAAATTACTTGCCCAAATTCAAAACGGAAAATGGTCCCGCGATAGTGACCTTGAACCGTATAGCCTCATAAAGGACGAATTGTCTATTTTTGAAGGAGTAATTCTTAGAGGGAATCGAATTGTTGTTCCACAGTCTCTATGAAAACAAATTCTATCACTAGCGCAAGAGACGCATCAGGCATTCTGGCCCGGCATGGACGATGCAACAGAGAAAATGATCAAAGATTGTCAAGCATGCGTGGTGAATCAACCCTTGAATAAATACACGCCGCTTCAGCCAACGCCTCTAAAAGGGGCAGTGGATCTCGTTGGTCCAGTCGACGTAAAGTTCATATTGACCTACATTGATTATTATTCGTCTTATCCGGAAGCGTACATCCTAAAAGAAATCACTTCACGCGAAGTCATTAAGGCCCTAACTGATATTTTCGCTAGATTTGGGTTTCCAGAGGAACTCGTTTCAGACAACGGAAAACAGTTCATCAGCGAAGAATTCGAAGCGTTTCTCAAATCGTGTGGAATAAGGCGAATTCGTGTTTCTCCGTACTATGCGCGAAGTAACGGAAAGTTGGAGAGATTTCACCGATACTTAAATAAAAATTTTCGAGCGGTGATCTCTGAAGGCAAGTCCTGGCAAAGGGAACTACCGAAAATTCTTATGACTTATCGCGCAAGTCCGCATCAAATTAGTGGAAAATCGCCTAGTATGCTGTTGTTCAAACACGAAATTAGTACGAAGGTACCGCACATGTTTACTTAATCAGCTATATACAGTGTAGCTTCTGGAGAAGCGACAACCACAAGCTATAAATGACATCCAGTATTTTCATTGATAACATTTTTAACCAAAATCTTCTAATAATCTCTCAAGTGTCCATGCAAAAAAATATGTAGTGACTTTGTTACCCTCTGCATCCAGTATTCCTGATGCATAAAAATCCCCAAAGATGCAAAATAATAATATTTATGGCATTCATTCCAATGGATGCAAAAGTCCATAAAAACTCTGAACATGTGTATTTGTAGAAATATCCCGTCTGTGTATTCTGTGGCAGTTATTATGGCTGTTGTTGAAGGATGCATATTTCCTTTAGCCTTTAGAAGGACTGTATTTTAATGTCAGTTTACAACAGTTTATTTTCTACTACTGTAGACAACTAGAAGAATTTACAAGAAAATAATTATAAATAAATAAATAAACAGAACATACAGTAGTGGAACACCTAAAATAACTAAAAAGCTAAACTAGCTAGCTAGATCACAGTTAATTTTTATCTTTGTTTCGGAAAGGCCAATAACATCAAATTAATGTTGCAGATCTGATAACAGCATTGTCAAACCATCATGGTTAGCAGAAAGGCTTCTTATGTTGAAATGAATAAAAATTGTCGTAAAGAAAGGCATAGATTTGCTCTGAGAAGGCATAGATTTGCTCTGATTTGCTCTTTGTACTGCAGTAATACAGAGTTTTGGAGTCTGTCAAGCTAATAAGTCAGATTAACTGTCTGGTTACACAAAGGCCCAAGCATTTTCAATTACAGGTTTTTTTTTTTACCTGGGACTCGATGTTTCTGGACTGGGGTCTCAATATTTTTCACAAGATGAGTCCCAGGACTCACCATAACTATTTTTAACCAATATCACTGAATATATATTCACGTCTTCAACTTTTCCATTGAAAAGCAATACCGCCCAAACATTTTGTTGCACCATTATTGTAGTTAACTCTTTGAAAATATACAAGTAATGTCCTTTTCTGACAATTCCAAAGAACTGGGTCGGGTTGTTCAAAGCTGGGTTAAGATAACCGAGTGTTAATGCGAAATTTGAACTCAAATATGAGAGCTTAAAAAGCAAATTCAGTTTAATTCTCTTTACCTACAATTTGATGATTGGATACTCTAAAAAGAATAGAGAAAATTATCCGAGAAAGTGCTTTTGATAACAAGGAAAAGAAACCCGGGTTAATATTCAACCCCAGGTTAGCGCTAACCGGCGTTCGAACAACTGGGCCCTGTTGTTTATTTAAGCTACGCAGATATCCCTGCCAGTTTCTTTGTATAGCTTGTACTACAGTGTATCTAGCATCAATTCTGTTTGCCTTGTTCATATTCCTTCTGCACTAAAGAACGGTAATGTATCAAGTCCCACAGGCGGCCCAGACGTAGTATGTGTCACTGAATGAATATATTAATATCCACATGGACAAATTAATGCGATGAGTCGTCGAAACTCCCATGGACTAAAATAGTCTAAAAGTCAAAATATAACAAAACAAAGCTAAGATACCTTCAACTGAACGTATCCTTGTCTTTCCTGGCCGGTTTAAGTGGCATTTTGTTGAGTTTTGAAATTGTAGGTACTATCCACTAAAGAAGAATTAAAGGCTGGCTACAAAACAAACAGACCATCTCCACGCGCCTTCACACAAAGCGCTATAAATTCGAGAATAATCGACGAATCCGCTCCAAATAACCATCGGCTAATCTGCAGGTAACGTGTGCTCCTGCTTCTGGCTCGCTTGCTCCACAAAACCCATCGCAAGTGCACAATAATTGCTCGCTCATCAACAACCACTGTTGACCTTTACGCTTCGATATGACCGCAAACGACCAGGTTTAATACGCGACGTGAATATTCAAGCTTAGCGACCGCGTTCGCGCAACAATGCAGCACTTGCTATGGGAGGGATGGTACTATTGCTTCCAGGTCAATCAATCGGGAAAATAATATTGAAACTCCGCTATAAAATTCATATCTTTTCGGTGATCCTAGGGCAAATTGGATCTTTCTATCCAATTTGCCCAAGGAGCACCGAACAGAAACGAATCTTATAGCGGAGCTAAAAAAAATGAGCGGCAGTGGAAAAAGTGAACAAGAACATGTATCACATTTTCTCCATAAAAAGGGAAAACCAGGAAGTTTTCTGGACGTTTCACGTTACAGTCATGCAAATCAACGGCAAGGAAATGTACAAGAAAGTGTGCTGCAATTAGACCTATTGTTGTTTTTCACAGTTCTGGACAAGGGCATCCAACTTTTAATTTTTCACATTTCACTCACCGGGTTAGGCTATTTTTCGTAGAGAGTAAAATGGAATCCTAAAATTTTCGGATTCAAAAATGTGATGAAAGAAGGTATCTGAAAAATTATCTCCTTCGTAATACGTTAAATTGCATCTAAAATTTTCGGGAAAATAATTCTGAATTCCTCGTAATTTCGAAAAGACTCAAGTTCCTCTAGAATGGCCGAACACTGAGATGCAAATTTTATAGCGCCACTTAGAATGCATTTCTATAGAGCTAAAAGTACTTTATGAATAGCTACAGAAGTGTTTTCAATTGAAAGTATTTGAGGAAACAGTCGTTGGGCGGCCCTGTCTCGTTGCCTTCTCCGCTTAGCATTACACGATATATTTTATATTTAGTATGAGCAAACTATAAATCATTAGCTTCGCTTTTAGCCCTCCTGACTAAATTTATGTAAGCGCTGTTTAGAATGCATTTTTCGAGCAAAAGTACTCTGGACAGCCTTAAATATGTTTTCAATGCATTTAGGGGGAAATCATCGTTGGGTGCCCCTGAGTTTTGAGAATAATAATAATAATAAAAAAAGATATCGCGCACATAAATTTTACTTTACGATATCTTCAGCTGTATCTTCTATTCAGCTGCATAGCGGGGGCCAGATTTTGCCTTTTTCCTGGGCGGAAAATTCTCGTTCTCCTTCACCAGTTTGGACAACATATTATGGAGTAAGACGTTGTTAATCTAAGCAAATATGTCTGGTAGAGTCAAGAACCTATGCAAGCGGCTGGACGAACGATGTGACAGCAGCTGAGACAGCGAACGTTAGAAGAATTCGAACTTGAAAACCAGGGCTGCCCTGTTGAAAACTTACGGACGGTCCCGCAATCGCCTTTTGTTTTCTGGTCAAAACTAACGCAGCTAACCTTCGGTCAGTCGATTGACCTAGAAGCAATAGTACCATCCCTCCCATAGCAAGTGATGCATTGTTGCGCGAACGCGGTCGCTAAGTTTGAATATTCACGTCGCGTATTAAACCTGGTCGTTTGCGGTCATATCGAAGCGTAAAGGTCAACAGTGGTTGTTGATGAGCGAGCAATTATTGTGCACTTGCGATGGGTTTTGTGGAGCAAGCGAGCCAGAAGCAGGAGCACACGTTACCTGCAGATTAGCCGATGGTTATTTGGAGCGGATTCGTCGATTATTCTCGAATTTATAGCGCTTTGTGTGAAGGCGCGTGGAGATGGTCTGTTTGTTTTGTAGCCAGCCTTTAATTCTTCTTTAGTGGATAGTACCTACAATTTCAAAACTCAACAAAATGCCACTTAAACCGGCCAGGAAAGACAAGGATACGTTCAGTTGAAGGTATCTTAGCTTTGTTTTGTTATATTTTGACTTTTAGACTATTTTAGTCCATGGGAGTTTCGACGACTCATCGCATTAATTTGTCCATGTGGATATTAATATATTCATTCAGTGACACATACTACGTCTGGGCCGCCTGTGCAAGTCCTAAACAAAATGTTTTCTTAGGACCTACACCTGGATGAGAGTGAATCCTCACTTTTTTCTCTAAATTCAAACAATTTTATACAGACACCCATTCACTAATAGTTATTAGGACAATGCTAGTAATAATAACTTAAGGAATACAAAAACCTTTTTTCAGTCAACAGATTCTGTCCCAACTAATCTTGGTTAATCTTACTAATACGGTTTCTTTCTTATCAACTGTTTGCTGTAATAAGACCTGCAGTGTACATGTGCTTTTTTCAAATTGAAAAAAATAACACTATTATTTAATTGAAACATCATGTCAATGTTCACAGTTTGTTATGTTTAATGATGGTAGTGTCCTGTTTTATTTCTCTGGCAGTACTTTTTAAAATTTTTTTTATGGTCCCCTCAGTGTCTGTATTAACAGAGTTTCACTTTTTGATTAAAAGTAATATATGTCAAACAGTCATACAGACTTCTTGTGAAAGTAGGACAGTATCATGGAAATTTACACCAAAAACAGACTGTGATGTACAATTAAGAACTCAGATGCTATCAATACAGTGTAGATTATATATTTTGTACCCTAACCCTCATTCCTGAATTAATGGTGGAGGAAAATTGCCTGTCCCAGCAACAGTGCAAGTTAAAATGATTGTTGGATAAGGCAGCTAGAAGGCATCTTATTATATTTCGCTTAGTTTTGCCAATTACATGTACAGTTAACAATTAATGAATGAGGCGGAGAATCTTATGAAGAATTATGGAGATCTCGGAGGGTGTTATCCGCCTCGACGGATAACACCCTCCTCGATCTCCATAATTCTTCATATGATGCGAAAGCCGAATTCAATAATAGTTTTATTATTCATTCAAAATAATTCCTACTTTAAAAACATAGCTAAAACATGCTAACTTCCATCGATCCATCGATGTTAAGTTCATCATCGATAGTGAACGTTTAGGTTTGTCCAGCTCCACAAATATTCTCCAAATAGCAGATGTCGCCCTTCGAGTTGTCTTCTTGCTGTTCTTGCCACGTTTTTAGCTATGTTTTCGGCTAGTTCTTTCTCTTGAAACGAGTGAAATGTCCGCCATTTTTCAAGTTGACAATCAAAACAACTCAACCTCGACCCAGGTCTTCTCGGTTAACGGTGCCTTAACCTGCGAAAACGCTGCATTTTTGATGTCATTTCCGTCATTTCCTCGTTAAAGGCAAAATTCTTCCAAATTTGGTCATCAGTAACTGGTTATGGTGAATTAAACGAGTGCTTTTAGCCAATCAGAGTCAGGAAAATATTTTGAATGAATAATCATACTTGTTATTATGAAACTTTGCCTTAGAGAAGAAATTACCTCTAAGTAATATTAAATCACACTTCATGAAGAACAAACAAATATAATTATGTCTTTCCGGCATTCTTATTTATTTCAGTCATACCAGTGAAGTCTATTCTAGTTTTTGTTAATTTGGCCTCTCTGTTTCCAGATCTGTAGTTGTTGTTTCATTTAATGATCCTCAGCGTCCAAAGAAATTAGTATCTGATAGGCCAGGGCTAGTGGATTTTGCCATCGGGCTAGTGATTTTTGTTCTTAACTTGCCCGACAGGCAACTGCTGTTTTTTTTTTTTTTGGGGGGGGGGGGGGGAATTCAAATTACAGAAGTAACATGAGTACATGCTAGCTACAGCTTGCCCGAATGGCAGACTGTAAAACTGACTTTCTTTGCACCCTGGATCCTTTACTGTTTTACTAGGCAGTTATTACTGTACCAACTACTTGTGACCTTTGTTTTGTTCAAATGAATTTGGCTAATAGTTGTATTATAGTAGGAACGCAAATAACCTATATCTTCCTTTAGAAATCTTTATTAAACCTTTAGTTAGTGATTTCACTAAACAATTTTAGAATACACTTTTCTAGTAGTGTTTTAATTTTTAACAAACAATCATACAACTGTATGTGAATATGGTGAGTTTTAAAGAAAATTCCCAAGACATACATGTACGTGCTTTAGACAACTCCAGATATAAGTGATATCATTTTTAAAGGGTTTTTCAGCTGGCTTTTAAGAGTGTTTTTGAAAACTTGCTTCTATTTTCAATTTTTGTTACAAAGAAAATGCTTAAATTTTTATTTTATTTGTAATTAAGAACAGGTTAAAATACCATCAAAAACAGGTTAAAACACCTTTAAAAGCAGGTTAAAACACCTTTAAAAACAGATTAAAACACCATTAAAAACAGGTTAAAACACCATTGAAACAGGTTAAAACACCATTAAAAGCGGGTTAAAACACCATTAAAAGCTGGTTAAAACACCTGCAAAAACAGATTAAAACAACATTCAAAACAGATTAAAACATTAAAAACAGGCTAAACAGGGTTAGACAACATTTAAAGGCAGTTTAAAACACCATTCAAAACAGGTTCAAACACCATTTAAAGCAGATTAAAACACCTTTAAAAACAGGTTAAACACCTTTAAAAACAGGTTAAAACACCATTAAAAACAGGTTAAAACACCTTTAAAAACAGATTAAAACATCATTATAAACAGGCTAAAACACCGTTGAAAACAGGGTTAGACAACATTTAAAGCCAGGTTAAAACACCATTTAAAACAGGTTAAAACACCATTTAAAGCAGGTTAAAACACCTTTAAAAACAGGTTAAAACACCATTAAAAGCCGGTTAAAACACCTTTAAAAGCAGGTTAAAACACCATTAAAAACAGGTTAAAACACCATTAAAAGCAGGTTAAAACACCATTAAAAACAGGTTAAAACACCATTAAAAATAGAATTTATGACCTGTTTTAAATGACGTTCTTAAATACAATTAAAACAGTTTTAAAAATATATCAAAAATATGTTAAAAATAGTGTTTGGTTTGGTACGGGCGACTTTTTCACAGCCATAAAATGCATTTGTTAGCCCTTTTGAAACTCATTACCGACCCAAATGACAGATTTTCCTACCCCTATACTTCAACAAGTGAAATATATACCCTTTCATATACCTGAATCCTGAAAATCGTACCTCTTTTGGGCGGAGCCTCTCCGTATAGGCTATTAAACGGCTGTACCACACCGGGAATTTTACCCCCTCGATCCTCAAATCTACTTCTTGGGTTAAGCTTAGTTGATGAAAGTTTATAAATACGTTTGTCCGTCTCTTTCAGTCAAGAGCACGGAATCAAGCTTTTGCTAAAAGCACGGAAATGTTTAGGGTAAGTACTGTATGAGTGGTACAACCTGCGATCATGCTCAATCAGGCGTTCTTCTCTTTCTGACATTTCTATTCCGGGCAAGGAAGGACCGTCTGATGGCAGGTTACTGTTACTCGCGCCCCATATTTCTCTGGCGTAGAAGTTGTTAAATTTCTGATTGTTTTGTGTAATACTTGGAGATATTTGCTGCTACTGCTGATCATCAATAGAGCTTGACCTGATCACTACTTCGAGTGAAAACTTCTAATTCAAGAAAAAAGCACATTCGCAAAACACTGAAAACAAATAATGTCAGACTAGTTCTAGTGCAAGAGTCGAAGGTCTCCTGTGCGACTGCCCTCTCCCACCTTTATGTCTCGCTTGCAGTTCTTGCAGGAAAGATGGTCAGCCATTCGCGCACGGGTCCCTGCTTCTCAGATGAAATCCGAGACTGCAAAACGGTCCGTATTTTTGCGTGAGTACACGCGAACAGTCAAGCAAAAGGTCTAGAGCGAGGCTGAAAACGGAGAGTGAGACTGGGCAGAGACAAGAGGGCGTGTGATGCTGCTCTTACGCTGCACTAAACCGATTTTGAGAAAAAAAAAACAACTATTTTGCAGTCTAATGAAATCCTTTTTCAACGGAAGCGAACAGATATCAAGGGAATAATCTGATTTCTCTGACGAGAGTAAATAATGCGCTGATAAACTGATTGTGATTTTAAGAGAAGGTTTTTAAAAGTCGAAAAAAGGTCACCTTATCAGGAAATTTCAATTTGCACGCAAAACAAAAGAATTCAAATTTATTTACTAATTTCACAACAAGAACAAATATTTACTTGGATGCGTCCCGCTTCGCTACTTTGCGCGCCAAAGTAGACAATCGAAATCATTGAATTTAGGAACAAATGTAAGACAAATACGACCGCCTTTACCCTCCACGGTTGTGTACTTTATTTAAGAATTTCATGTTGCTCTTATGTCTTTATCCTGTTTAATTTCTTTCTTGACGTAAGACCGTTGTCTCTTTGCCACATCACTTACTTGTTCAAGGATTTCTTTTTTGACATTGCGACCCATTTCAACAAAAGAACTGTAGCATCATTAACATAATGTTTTCTTGAACTATGACTTGTGCGAACCCTGCACCCAATTTTGTCAGCGGGCCAAGAGGATAAATGTCGCAAAAGGCATCCAAGGGCGACTATAAAAAAAATCGCAGGTTATTGAATATTATTTTTGCGCACTCGTCACAAAAATATGTTCCTGTTCCTGGTTCAGTTTACCTTTCATTCCTTTACGTTAACGTCAAGCTCGGCTAAGCACTCTGCAGCACTTGCAATGCTAGCTTGCATAAATTATTCTTTCACGCTTTATCTAAATCCTGGTCTAAACGGTCCTCGATCTTTTTTTTCCGTAGGTTACTTGAATTTAAAGTCACAGCTGAAACGTTGTCGGAAAGCTAAGCATTTACTGTTCCGGCAACATTAAACATACATACACCGTTGTCTCGAGTTGGTCAGATCTAATAGAAGATACGGCACTGCACATAATCCAGTAGTTATCCAGTTGCGTACTTTGCGCGCTCAAAATCCGGACTGACGGAATGAAAGACATTTGACCCAGAAGTGCCTTAGAAATTCTCTTCGGAAACCTGCCGCATCAAATCTCGACTATCATCTTCAGGCTTTTTATGTGAGTAAATGGAAAAGAAAGTAAGTTGTAGGAAAACTGGGTTAGTTCAATTTGCGCGCAAAGCCAATTGGAATTACTACGGTCAACAAAAAAGGCGATTTTAATCTCAATGTCGGTCAATGTGATGCAGTGCTGGCTTGAAAAAATTGACTGTTATACAGACACTAAAGGAATATAAAAAGATCATTGGCTTTTATAACAGTTGGTGGCTCCTAAAGGAGCCTTTGGTTTTGGCGGTAAACTTACACAGTGAATTTACTTGCTGCTGGTGTACTTGGTCACTGCCTTGGTTCCTTCACTGACAGCGTGTTTTGCCAGTTCACCGGGCAGAAGCAGCCTGATGGCGGTCTAGATCTCGCGGGAGCTGATGGTTGATTTTTTGTTGTAGTGAGCAAGGCGGGAAGCGTCGGTGGCGATGCGCTCGAAGATGTCGTTGACGAACGAGTTCATGATGCCCATGGCTTTGCTGGAGATTCCAGTGTCAGGGTGAACCTGTTTCAACACCTTGTAGATGTAGATAGCATAACTTTCCTTTCTCTTTCCTCTCCTCTTCTTCTTGCTATCAACATTGGCCTT
>OZ037785.1:23543803-23548803 GCA_964035525.1 Porites cylindrica
CCAGGCACAATCATTGTGTCTATTTATTTAAATGATGTATTTAAGAGACTTGTAAAAATGTCAAAGTGTGTTCCTTTTTCCTTTTCTTCTGCATGTAGTGATTACTGTTTGTATCTTCGTCCCGGCAAACTGAAAACTGCAGTTAAACCTGCATAATGAGATAAATACTTAGCAATCATTGAATGAGACTTAGTTTGACCTGATGATGCACATCGAGGAAGGTGTTTTGCCGAACCGGATAACACCTTCCGAGACTGATCTGCATAATTCTTGATGTCATATCAAAGCTGAATCCAACAATTGTCTTATTATTCATTCAAGTTAATTCTTTCTTTACAAACATGTTTACCTCGATGTTACTTCCGTCTTCATTTGCCCCTTTCTTAGCCTACTACGCAAGCTTCATAGGGGAGTCGTATTTCCTCCCTCCCCTAAAAACGCCTGCGTAGGAGTCTACCCCTTCTTCGGCAAATTCAGGACATACACAGACAATGTTTAGTCGAACAGATACTCTTCAAATAGCAGTTGTCATCGGGCGATTTGTATTTTTGCTGTTCTTCGCATAACGTGTGAAATTGTCCACCATTTTTCTCCAGCTCTAGCATAACAGCTGATCTTGCACAACCCCATCTAGAGGGCTTCTCGATTGCTGTGCCTTTTTCCGGCTAGAGCCTGGATTATTGACGTCATTTTGTGGGATACTGCAAACGTTTTCCAAATTTTTGTCAACGCTACCTGGTTTTGAAGAATTAGCCGGGGTGTTTGAGCTAATCGGAAAGGGAGAAATATTTTGAATGAATAATAAACGGTTTTATTGGTAGCGTATCCACAGTGCGACTGTTGATCTACCTGCAATACAATATACTGTACTCCGTTACAGACACTGCACCAAAATGACCAAATAAAAGCCCCAACTGTTATGGTTTTCGTACCGGCGCAAGAGCTATCCGGTCATGATAGTGTAAACATAGCATAAGACATATTACAATACAAGGTTATATGATACATGCACTTGCACGACATCGCAAAATAAATTACTTCTCGTGCGTCACAGGAGGAATTTTTTCCGCTTTTGTTTGATTGGACTGTCCTGGGTATTTAATACTTGTTCTCAGATAAACAGATACGGCGCCATTTTATGCTGCTTGTACCATCGCTGAAAGAGCTTTGTATTAGGGTTGATACCTTTGTCAATGTAAGTGTTAAAATGAGTGTTAAAGCGACTGAACATACATGTTTATAACATAGCTAGAAAATTCGCCTAATCAAATTCAATAGCGCGAGCGTGCTTCATATTCCTATTGAGCACGCTGATGACGTCAATAAACTATTCGTAATTCCTCGAGTTGTTGTGAGCTTAGCAATCCTGAGTCTCCTGAGTGAATCCATAACTCAGCAATAGACAATGAAGCGTTTACCATGTGTTTTGTAAAGAAATTTAAGAGGAAACGTTTGAATTTGTTAACCGATAGTAAGGAAAAGAGGTGAGTGTTGTTGTTGTTGTTGTCATCTCCGCGAGCTGTGCGGGCTATGGCGTGAGCTCATTCTTTGCAAAGTTGTTTTCTCTCAATAACAATTTTTCGGGAAATTAATAGTTTTCCGACACCTAAATATGGATTTTACAATCATTTTAGAGTACACTTTCTCTCAGTTTCAGGATAAAAACATAAGATTAACTGTGAGGAAAAAAGATATATTCACGTAAACATTGACGCGTACTGCTTTGAGCGCGCCCTTCAATAATAAAATTTTCAGTTAACTGCTGCATTGATCGCTTTGATAATGTTATAAAACAATTAGTTCATGCTGCAGCTGTGCGTATGTCGAGATATTGAGCACTTGGGAAGTTTGGAGAGCACTCAAGAGGCTAGAGTTGCACTCGGCTGCGCCTCGTGCAACTCTTACGCCTCTTTCGTGCTCTCCAAACTTCCCGCGTGCTCAATATCTCGACATACGCACGCTGACGCATGAACTAATTGTTAAGTGAAAGAATAGTTATATAAAAAAAGTGAGCCTAAATTTCATCCTATTTTACACCCTCAGTAACTGAGGGAGTAATAACGACTCGAAGTAATCGGATGAAATTCAGACTAAAAAAAAGTAAGCTGCTGTAGTTTCACGATACAAACGTCTAACTCACAGCCAGGTGCAATGACTAGACAGAATAAAGTCAGGGGCACCCAACAACTGTTTTCTGTAAAATATCTGTTCGGAAAAGCAAATATTGCCTACAATTTTCTACTATTTGAGGACGGCTGAAAATTTCTAGATGACCGTTCCATTCATGTTCAATTTTCGAAGCTTTTCCAATAAATCCGCTACGATTTTCTGAAGTTTAATTTTTCACATTTTACTCCCCAGGTTTGGCTATTTTTCGTACTAAAAAGGAAACCTAAAATTTTCGGATACAAAAATGCGATGTAGAGAGGAATTAGAAAAATTCTCACTTTCGTAAAACGTTAAATTGCATCTGAAATTTTCGAATACTGAAGCCTTAATAATTTTCGAACAGACTCAAGTTGCCCTAGGACGACTGAACAGATTTTATAGCGCCACTTAGAATGCATTTCTAGAGATCTAAAAGTACTCTGGATAACCTAAAAAGTGTTTTCAATGTATGTAGGAGGAAAACGTCGTTGGGTGCCCCTGATAAAGTGCTGAAATTCAGAGTTTTGTTTACTAAAAATTTTCCACACTTTTCCTTTAAGTTTCGTTGTTTTCACGGTGTTTCAGCAAGTGGTTTTCTTAATGTATTGTTATTATTATATTGTCGTTGCGGTTGTTCACACACTCGGATTCAAGCGTATTAAGCCCTACATGTTCAGTTAAAGTGCTGATATTTTAATAGACGAACGCAACAATCTCTCTTACCTGGCTAAGGACATCCAGTGTAGAAGGCACAAGTGTAATAATTGGACCCAAGTGTAATAAATGTCCCATCTGTTATAACATTTGGACCCAAGCGTAATAAAAGTCCCATCGGTAATAACATTTTGAACCCAAGCGTAATTAAGGTCCTATCTGTAATAACATTTGGAGCCAAGTGTAATAAAGGCCGTATTTGTAAAAGTTACCTTTATACTCAAACTGGTTATATACCAACAACAAATTATGGCCAATAAGATGTAAAGAGTGTAAAATCACGTGACCTGCGGAGGCCAACCTCTGCCATTTAATTTTATCTTCATGGCTTTCACATCACTGTCAAACTGAATTTTACACGTAGTAGTTTGGCTAGAAAAGTATTTACTATTAGCTAAACGGCACTGGCCATTAAAAAATAAGGCCATTGTCACTAAGAATTATGAAACAAAGAAATTTTGTGCTCAGTACTGCTTTACTGCGCTCTTACGAGAGTGTTTTTTGTTGTTGCGAGCGACTAGAGGAGCCCGTAATCCTAATATCCAGGTTATCATTACGCATGCGTGGCATGTATGTAGACAGCATTCGTTTGGACTTCCACCAAGAATGAATGGAATGCACAGAAAGAAATTTGATCACGTGCCTTTGGACCCTCTATCACTCTTAATCTTATCACGCGTGTTTTGACCATCTGTCACGTGAAACGTACGCAAAGCACAGTGCTGGAGCAAAAGAGTTTTCACCTTCGATCGTTGTCGCCCGCACTCCGTAACCTTTGGTTATTACTAGTTATGACGTTAAAATTCTTATGTTATTTTTATTCGTTCGATCATCGATTTAAGGAAATTCTCAATTTTTTAAAGCTATATAATTTGTATTCAGCAACGGAATATGCTTTATTAGATTTCACTAATGTATACGAAACAATTTTAAATTAAAGGTATTCCTTTTCAGTACAAGTACAGACAGTCATGAAATCCTATCAATAATATTGAGCCGTGAGTGAAATACTGAAAATGAAAAGAAGACAGAGGGGAAAAATAATAACAGATTCCACCGGGCTGAAAACTGTTTAGCCTGACATTTTATATAGGCGAACGCGAATGACATATTTATTTGTTCGAGAGCGATAAACTTTTTTAAAAGTATGTTTCATAGCCAGTTATAGATTTGCCAAAACTTAAACTGAGAGCCATGGCTAGATTCTTTCCCTTTTTTTCCCGTTCCTTTTTTCCTCGTTCCGTTGGTCACATGACCCTTGATGTCAGCCTTGTAAGTTAAGATAACCATGACTGATGTATAGACTGTTGTGGACATGTCTCATATTATTTCAGTCATAACAAGTAAGACCTTTATTACACTTGGGTCCAAATGTTATTACAGATAGGACCTTTGTTACGCTTGGGTCCAAATGTTATTACAGATGGAACCTTTATTACACTTGGGTCCAGTTATTACACTTGTGTCTTCTACATCCAGAACCCGCTACAAAATATCACGCTTGCTTTCATTGTTGCACCGCCAGCTATTCTCATACTCGGGCATTTGGTTACAACAGCAGCCTGATCAGTCGCTGGCGGGAACACACTCTGGCTACAATCAGGGACAAAAGTAGTTGACACACTTGTTTAAAACGGGTGCTTTTAACAAACATTTAATTCATTTATTATTTCATTCTTTTTAAACGCCGTAAATCCCCTCACCCCCCGAATCAGTGTTGTCTGAAGTAAAAAAAGGACTTGAGGGTCCAAATTCAACATTGATTTTGGGGGGAAGGGGTTGGGGTAGACAGGGGGAGGGGATAAGTATATCCGTTATGCAAAAAGGGGCCATTTTATGGAAGTGTGTCAACACTTTTGTCCCTCATTGTCTGAATGCAAAATTGTGCTACTGCACACAAGTTGAGCTGTGCATGACACTGATTTTAACTGACATTAAAGGAAACAATGACATAATTATGTTATTGGTGGTGGGGGTGTCATTGACTTATTCGCGACCGAATTATAGAGACAATTCGAATTACGTGATGACGTAATAGAAGGGCTGCGATGTCCAGAATTAACGTCGATATGGTTTACAAGCTGAAAACTGACGCTAAAACTCGCGCACATGAACAACTTTTGATGAACTTCAAGGGT
>OZ037785.1:23553803-23581303 GCA_964035525.1 Porites cylindrica
TAAAACTGAAAGGACGTTTCAGTCACGAATGTTGACATCTTTGAGAAACAGCAGTTAAGTTTCTAGTTTTTCTCGGTGTATGACATTTGCAGACTGCAGACCGCAGACTGCAGACTGCAGACCACAGATTGCAGATTGTAAATAAATGACACCAAAAATCCTCCTAATAAAGGTGACCTCATCAAAAATATAACATTGTGTAAAAAGTGAGAAAGTGGCCTGGGAACAAAGTTGATATTTTTGCGCAAAGTTACATTGGCCTCATACCCAAGATGCTGTTGGCTATTCTTCACCGACCCTTTATCAACTCACCCGGCATATCACTAATTGCGTTGATTCTTTATGTTTCTTTGATTATTGTGATAATGACAAGTAGCAATAGCGCAATGCTCACTAATGCCTGTCTAAATAGTAGTCTTCTGTAAAAAAGTTTTTAGATTGCGAGAACTTCGTGCTCACTACAGTTACGTTGACAAAAACAACTAGGATAGATCAAGGACATTTAGTGCCTTTTAAATGACGTATTTCATCTTGGTAGTATTTAGGGATGTGCCAAAAAATCTAAAACGAACAGATCCTACCAGGACTGAACGAATTACCAGAAGTGCATTTTGAATTTCTAAATAGGAAAATTATACCACGTGTCTTCTGTGGGGCAAGAGTCCAAGTGTCAAGTTGATGTCTCGCAGAGAAAATAAAGGATTGGCCAAAACCAACCTCAAAAACATGGACAGAACCATGCAAGGGTCACGGCTTAAAATCAGAGTGCGCGGGTATTTTCCATCAGAACTTTCTCTGGTTGTTGCGGCATACTGAGGCCGGAGCCCCAAAAAGGACGAAACAGCTGTCTATGGCTACAATCCCGCTCTGTTTTGAGTTCTTTCGGTGTCGTGTTGATGTCTTGCAGAGTTAATTTTCACGTAGTACGATCAGCATTGCAGTATTCTGATTGCAGAATTTAATATGTCTAGTAAAATACGTTCATCAATGCTATGTTTAAGTGGTTTTGAACTATATTCTCGTTGGGTGCCCCTGTCCTATGGATTCTACTGAAAAAAATTAAGGGGGTTACATGCGCTAGAAGACCTAGAACCACTTTTTAAAATTTTCTATACATTTGTCTGTAAGGAAGTCCCGCGAAAAATTACAGACAAATATATGGAATATCTAAAGCAAGCCTCTGGAGAAATTTAATCACAGGTACGCCCCCCAAATTTTTTAGTACAATCCTTTGTTTTGTAGCTTTTGTTTACAAGTCATAGTTTTTTTGAGAACAGCCATTTTACGGAAGTTATTCGACATTAGATTCTCATACAAACACTGTAATTTCTCACACGTTTGCCTACTGGTCAAGATGGCGTCGAAAACCGTGACAAGTTCTATTAGGACATTTATCGGTTCGAATATGATCAAAACAACTACCTTATTATAGGAAATTAACGCTCCATGAAATTAACGCGAATCGTTAAAATTCGCCTTAATTTAAGTCACGTTAATTTTGTTGAGCGTTTATTTCCGCGACGTTAATTAAGTGCAGCGTTAATTTCCGCGCTCTTTAATCATTTCCATAATCCTGGCAAATTAACTTTCGTAAACGCGAGAGAAAAAAGGGCGGCTATGTCCTTTCAACGTATCCACCGCGCACGATCTTGCGAGAAGTCTCGCGAGTTAGTTCCTTGATTATATGAGCTAAACCGTGATTGGCGAAGAACGTTCACGTCACGGAAAATCGTTTTGCCGCTCGGGTTCGAGGTAGAGAAGCCGGAAATGCATCTGATCTTCGCGGGCTAACATGAGCGCTGCACGTTCCTCCTCACTGCCACCTTTAGAGGACGGATTTTCTGACATTTTTTCGAGATTAGACAGGATTGAAAGTTCTCTGAAGTGTCTTGAAGATATAAAGAAAGTTTTGGTTGAAATCGAAGGCAACACTTACCCGGATAGCGATGGAATTTTAAGTGTTTATCGGAAAATCGTGCCTGAGAAGGTACTATCCTGAGTACGATTAGAAGATTGACATTTCTTAGAGACTGTAGTAATTTCTCTTTTGCAAGGTCCTGTTAAAAAATGAGGCTTAGGTTTCTTAAAGGCCTTGATTCATGTTCTTATAAGCGTAGTAAGCTTACTGTATTTCTTTCAGCTTCTTTCATTGGTAAGCCACTGTGACCTTGCATACATGTAAGCTTACAACTCAAAACTTTAAGTTAAATGTGTAAGCTTTCGAGCTAAATTTTTTGCTCACTTCATAATTATCCACAGTTTACAGCTGGAATGGAAATTGCCTTACTTTAGGATAACAGGTGATAAAGACAAAGTAAACTTTATTATATTGATGGGCATGTCTTTAGGTCACGTAATAGTGACAGCTGTGAAGTCAAGCTGCCATTTTAATCGTCATGAAAATACAGTAGTTTGATAGCAATAGAAATTTGGTTCGATTTTGGTGTATGGGTTTGGCCCTACCTTGTTCTATTATAGATGTCACAATTAAGTGTTTGTTAGACAACGTGACTGTCAGTGATCAGGGGCATAAAACATAGCATTGTTGAACGTACCGTAAAATTCCGGAAATAAGCCCCGGGGCTTATATTTTTCAAAGGCACTTTTTGAGGGGCTTATTTTTGGAGGGGCTTATCTATGGAGGGAAATTTGCGTTTCAAAATCGATTGGGCTAGCCGTATAGTTGGAAATAAATTTACCGTTTTTGCTTTGTTTTACTTTGTATTTGAGGGCAATTTTCCAAGTACAAGCCCCCAGGGGGCTTATATTTGGAGGGGTGATTTAACGGAGGGTTTTTTGCGTTACCAGATTGAGGGGCTTATATTAATTGGAGGGGCTTATACATGGGGGGCAATGTTCTGAACAAATGTTCTGAAAATTTTAGATCTCGAATCGTCTTCCGAACAGGTATTTTCCAAAAGTTGACGTTGGGTGCCCCTGAGTGATCAAGGAGTGTCAGTGCAAAGGTCACTGGGAAGGGTGGGTGAGAAAAGTCAAGATCCCCTGCATGAAACCAAAATTGCTCCACTTGTTCTTGATTACAAATCTGCTACGATCAAGAGGCAGTGTCTGGCCTCTATCAATCAATCAATCAATCATTTATTTACCCATGTAATGTCTAGTGAGCTAAAACGCTTGTCAAAATATGTATGTACTAAAAATAAATAAATTGTTATGGGCAATGTAGTCACGTATACATTTCAAGACAATCATAATGCATGGCACATGACATCATTTATGCAAAAATACCCAATGACTCCAATCGTTACAAATTTGCAATGACACAAAACGCACGCAAAGATGTTGTTGGCATTGTAACATTTGACCTGACTGGTTTACTTGCTACCAATCAGAATTATTGCTTATATATTACAGTGGCATACTGGAGTTTATGAGGAAAACTTCGATGTTAACATTAAAATAGCTCAAGCATCGCAATTAAATATTTGAAATTTTATTGTCGGAAAGTCGAGTCTACATACTGGAGAAATGGCAAACTTCATGGGTTGTTCGGGAGATTTCACACTCTAATCTGGAGACTGGGAGATTCGGTCCAAAATCTGGAGTCTCCCAGATTATCCGGGAGAGTTGACAGCACTGCCTTTGGTCATTTAACTGATATATAAGGATATTAAGGGTAAAGGCTAAGATATATACACGGCTGCCAAGAGAAAAAATGAAAAAATAATTGCAGTCTCAAGCAATTGAAACAGACCACCGGGTAAAGTGTGAAATGTTTGAAATGAATATGAGAGGCGCTTAATAGGGAACTCAATTTCAATTTAATTCAATTTTTATTAAAGAAAATACAGTGTAAATGTACTGAATGATTAACTTTGATAATTTTTGTTAGGCTAGTGTAAAATTGAATATCACTTGTTTGATGGCATATTTTTCCCTTTGTCAGGTGACTGTAGGAATACGAGCTAATATCATATCAGTTGGTGACATTGACACTGTTGGACAGCAATTTAAATGTGATTTTTATCTTTCTGCATGTTGGCCAGAGCCACAACTCCAAGGACGAAGTTCAACAGAGGTAAACTTTTTAAACTATGGTTGGCACAGTCTTGAAAAGTCCTTGAATTGTAGGGAAGTGTAGGGGAGGTCCTTGAAAAGGCGTTGAATTATCTTTAACTTTGAATAGTGGCCTGGATTTCAAAGTCAGAGTATAAGTCATAGCTCAGAGAAGTTAATGATGATTTCTACAAAGCATTTTTTGTTTTATGCAACAGTTTTGAAAAAAAAAAATGTAGCGAAGTTGGTGGGTCAAACAGTTCAAGCCTTTAAAGTCCTATTAGAATGGAGTCACTGGAAATTATGTGCATTTTTATACAATCTGTGAAATTACATTCCTGGTGGTCCTTGAAAATTGAATGCGGTCCGTAAAAATTCCTTTAAAATGGTTGCAATTTTTTGTATGAACCCTGCAAGCTGTTAAACTTTTTTGACCTTTAACATATCATTCACCGTTTTTTCTTTTTTCACTTCAAGCAGCCACTTTTTAAAGTCGTTACCTTGACTGAGTTATCGTGCCTCAATCTTAACTACTTCACTGCCGTCAACGTGTAACAAAAAAATGTGATCCTTTTTTTTGTATTTCGATCAGGATATAGATTGGAACAATGAGTGGCATCCAAGGATTGTATTTTTTAATGCCTCAGAGATTGAAAAAATGCAGAAAAATCATTTTTTGTTTTATGAAGAAGGCAATCCAATACCATTTGCTCTTGAAACATATAGAATAAAGGGAAGTTTCAGAGAAAACTTGGAGTTGTGGGATTTTCCTCTAGATTATCAGGTTTGGAAAGTTTTCAATTAATATTATTAGTTTTGTATTTGTTTATATAAAAAATTAGGTTCTGAGTAATCGGTTATTTTGGTTCCTTTTTTAGTCCTTAGTCTAAAAATTTCCACAATTTGTACATATCTTTCTTACGTAGAAATGACTAGATAACATCTACCACGATCTACCGTCCCAAAAGTAGTAATTTGGGTTAATGAGGCTCTCTTCAGTGGCATTAATGAAGCACCTAGGGGCTGGTTGTTTATTGCTTGTGGTGAGGGTTGGAGGGCTGGCCATTTTGAGAAGGCATGCTAGATGATTTCCAAACTGACTCCCCACTTCATCCTAGCTTTTTAGAAATGACCCCCCATAAATTTTGCAGTTTGTGAAACAGTACACCTGGTTGGAGCAGACTACATAGACTAGGTAGGATGAAGTAATGTAATGATAGGGCATGGGATTGTCATGAAAAAGGAGCAGGAACAGGGGTTCAGGACCCTCCAGTCCAGGCCATAAGACTATATATATATAGATCTGAAGCCTGATGTGTCTCTATCACGCCATCACACCTCCACTTCCCAAGAGCAAAGTGATAAAGATATATTTAATGGTTATTTAGGTCAATTGTGAGTATATCTCCTTAAGCTGAATGTTGGTGTATCCAGTTAACTTATATTTCAACATGATTTTGCCACTTTTTGCCACAGTATAGTCTTAAGTTAGTGCAGGAGCTCATGTAATTGGCATCACTTTTAACCCAGCTTAATAACTATCATTTTTGCAATATATTGAGTGACTCTATATTTTTATTGTGGTAAATAAATAAACTGAAACTGAAATTCATGCATAATCCCCGATCAGAGTTTTAGATGAGAAAATATGTCACAATTTATTTACATAATTATATTAATATAATTTGGTTGGGAAATGTTTGACTTTTGACAGGAATTGACCATAACACTCATGTCTGACTGGACAAACCTGATGGTTGAGTTTGAAAACGATATGAAAAAAGCAGATACAATCCGCCCTGAAACATTCACCGCTGATCAAGAGTGGTTCCTGTGCAGGCATGTGGTCACGGAAGCAACAAGTACAGTCAACACAGAGGGTAGTAGTGCAAATGACTACCCTCTGTACCATATAAGGTGTCATGTCAAAAGAAAAAATGGATACTACTTTTGGAATATTGCCATGATCATAGTAAGGATATAAACAAATTTAATGCTTTTCTTTAAACCAAAAGTAAGTAACTTTATTTATTCGATTAACCGCCCAACCTAGAATAAGTGCCCACCCCCTACTGCACCCCCTCCCCCACCCAAACAAACAAAAACTGACTTACTGACAATTTTTATGATGAGGTTGACATAGACTAATTCTGTAATTGCAGAGTCTTTTCTCACAAGGCAGGAGGGCAGGGTGAGGGAATAATCTACAGCCATGTTAGTTTGTGACACAGTCATTTTAAATCCTACTATCTTTCTCTTTTCGTTTTCAGTTTCTTATAGATATCCTGTCATTCTGTTCATTCTCGGTGGATATATCCTCACCTTCAGATCGACTAAGCGTCACTCTTACCCTTCTTTTAACTGCTGTTGCTTTCAAGTTTGTTGTTTCACAGAGTTTACCAACTATTTCATATTTGACATTATTGGTGAGTATTATTAATAGTGTTTCATCCACTTAAAGGCAGTCAATTACTTTCTTTATAGGTTCTGGGCACCATTGATACATTTGAATTTGAGTTGAATTTTAACTTTTTTGTTTGTTCCTAGTCTTGCTCCAAGGGTTTTACTCTACATTTGATCTGTTTTTTTCCCCTGCAATGGATTTTCCTCTTCTCCAAATGGGTCCACCACCCCCTGGGGGGGTTACTTTGGGAATTTCTGGGTGGGGATGTGCCGCTGGGACCCTGGAACCCTTAACCTATACCAGAGCTAGTTCAGCTGAATTTTGCTACCCAATACTAGAGTAAACTCCCCAAATCCCCCCTATCCTAGAGTAGCTGTTTTGTAGAAATTACTGAGGTTATTAGCACGGTAGTCTAGCCAAAACAAAACCTTATACCACAGTCCCTAGTCTAGATGAAATCTTCAACCAACTGATCAGTTTCCTGAAAAATGATACCCTATTCTACACCCAAACGCTCTGATTTATATACCCTATCCTAGAGTAAACTGCTTGAAAACCATACCCTTCACAGCAGCACATACCTATATAGCCCATATATGACAGTACCCCCCCCCCCCCCAGGCCACCACCTTAACTTGGTCTGACATTAATTTTTGCATGTCCCAGTGACCCCTATAGAGCTATGCTAGCTGAAGTCTTGCTCTCCTGGTGGGCTACCCATGCTGAACAGTTGGAAGGGTTGAGACCAGACTAAGAGTGACCCCCTGGCAGGCTTTTAGCCAGACATTGAAAACTGGCCGTCCAGAAGGTATGTTTTGTCATAAAATTATAAGAGATTAAGTGAATTTTCCTCTTATTTATTCCAAAAATGGGCATCGATAGGACGGCTGGACTCCCTTCTGGCTAAAACCTTGCCCCCTGGTCCTCCAGGTTGGGGGTATGGGTGTAGAGCTAATGACCCTTCCTCATTAAAAACTAATCAAATTGTTACAGAATTAAACCATAAGGGCTGATAGCCATAATACTTTTTGGTGATTCTCTAACGCATAGCATTATAGCACCACAAAAAGTTTGCCTTACTTCAATCCAATGTCCTAGCTTCCTTGCGATCTGTAGCAACACACAACAGGAAAAAAAATGCCTAAATGTAGTCTTAAATTGAATTGATGTAAGCAAAATAAGCTTTTAAAAAAGAAAGCAAATATCATGGCAAAGCCCCTTAAAACTGTTATTAGAATAAAGAAGGAAGAGACTTCATTTACCTCCAGGTGAAGTATTAAGCCACCTGGGTTTTTAATGATGGGAAAAATACTTGATATATTTTTATCTCATGTATATTTTGCAGGATAAGTATGTTTTGTCTGGGCTTGTCTTTTTGGGCTTGATGGCAATTGAAAATGGAGTGGCTGCTGTTATTCGTGATCCAGATGCTCAAAGGCTGTTTGATCGAATTTGTCTTTATGTTAGTGTTGGCTGCTTCCTTTGCATCCATGTTGTAGCACTAACATTTGTCATTATTAAGGTAACAAATTTTATTTTATTGTCAATTGAAAATGTACTGTCCAAAATTAACATCATTCACTGATCATCATCAACAGACTTGAGTTTTTTTATATTGGAGCTTTTTTGCAGAAAACGCTTCCTGCTATGTTAGCTTTGTGACTTAACTATTCCAATTCTAATTGGGGCCAAAGAAAAAAACGCACACACACACACAAAACAAATTTCGTTCTTTCGTTCTAACAAGGAAGGTTTGGCCAGAGGTTTCATTTGAATGTAACCCACCACATGATTTCGTACTTAAAAGATATAGTGACAAACCCCCCTCGGCTATCCAGCTGAGTGTTTCAGATCATCATACATAAGACAGTAGGTGAACTCTCACAAAACCAGAACCTTTTATTGACTTTTTCACAGCCATAAAATGCATCTGTTAGCCCTTTTGGGTCTTATTACCGACCGAAATGACAGATTTTCCTACCCCTATACCTCAACAAGTGAAAAATATACCCTTTCATATACCTGAATCCTGAAAAACGTACCTCTTCTGGGCGGAACCTCTCCGTATTGGCCATTATACGGCTGTATCCCACCGGGAATTTTACTCCCTTGATCCTCAAATCTACTTCCTGGGTTAAACTTAGTTGATGAAAGTTTTTAAATACGTTTGTCCGTCTCTTTCAGTCAAGAGCACGGAATCAAGCTCTTGCTAAAAGCACGAAAATGTTTAGGGTAAGTACTGTATGAGTGGTACAACCTGCGATCAGGCTCAGTCAGGCGTTCTTTTCTTTCTGACATTTCTATTGCGGGCAGGGAAGGACCGCCTGGTCGCAGGTTACTGTTACTCGCGCCTCATATTTCTCTGGCGCAAAAGTTGTTAAATTTCTGATTGATTTGTGTAATACTTGGAGATATTTGCTTTTGCCACTTCTGATCATCAATAGGGCTTGACCTGTTCACTCCTTCGAGTGAAAAGTACTAATTCAAGAAAAAAGGACATTCAGAACACTGAAAACAAATAATGTCAGACGAGTTCTAGTGTAAGAGTCAAAGGTGTCCTGGGCGACTGCCCTCTCCCGCCTTTATGTCTTGCTTGCAGTTCTTGCAGGAAAGGTGTTCGGCCATTCGTGCACGGGTTGCTGCTTCTCAGATAAAACCCTAGACTGCAAAACGGTCCTTATTTTTGCGTATTCAAGTACGCGCGAACAGTCAAGCAAAAGGTCTAGAGCGAATATGAAAAAGGCGAGCGAGACTGGGCAGTGACGCAAGGGCGTGTGGCTGCTCTTACGCTACACTAAACCGATTTTGAGAAAAAACCCGACTATTTTGCAGTCTAATGAAATCCTTTTTCAACTGACGCGAATATATTTCAAGGGAATAATCTGATTTCTCTTACGGGGGTAAATAATACGCTGGTAAACTGATTGTGATTTTAAGAGAAGGTTTTTAAAAGTCGAAAAAAGGGCACCTTATCAGGAAAGTTCAATTTGCGCGCAAAACAAGAGAATTCAAATTTATTTACTAATTTCACAACAAGAACAAATGTTAATTTAGATGCGTCACGTTTCGCTACTTTGCGCGCCAAAGTAGACAATCGAAATCATTGAATTTAGGAACAAATGCAAGACAAAATACAACCGCCTTTACTCTCCACGGTTGTGTACTTTTTTTTAAGAATTTTATGTTGCTCTTATGTCTTTATCCTGTTTAATTTCTTTCTTGACTTAAGACCGTTGTCTCTTTGCCACAGCGCTTACTGGTTTAACGATTTCTTTTTTGACATTGCGACCCATGTCAACAAAAGAACTGTAGGATCATTAGCATAATTTTTTCTTGAACTATGACTTGTGCGAACCCTGCACCTAATTTTGTCAGCGGGCCAAGAGGATAAATGTAGCAAAAGGCTTCCAAGGGCAACTATAAAAAATATTGCAGATTCTTGAATATCATTTTTGCCCACTCGTCAGAAAAATATGTTCCTGTTCCTGGTTCAGTTTGCCTTTCATTCCTTTCCTTTAACGTCAAGCTCGGCTAAGCACTCTGCGGCACTTGCAGTGCTCGCTTGCATAAATTACTCTTTCACGCTTTATCTAAATCCTGGGCTAAACGGTCTTCGATCCTTTTTTCTATAAGTTACTTGAATTTAAAGTCACAGCTGAAAAGTTTTCGAAAGGCTAAGCATTTACTGTTCCGGCAACATTGAACATACATACATCGTTGTCTCGATCTGGTCAGATCTAATAGAAGATATGGCACTGCACTTAATTCAGTTGCGTACTTTGCGCGCTCAAAATCCAGACTGAGGGAATGAAGGACATTTGACCCAGAAGTGCATGCCTTAGAAATTCTTTTCGGAAACCTTCCGCATCAAATCTCGACTATCAACTTCAAGCTTTTTATGTGCAGTAAGTGGAAAAGAAAGTAAGTCAGTAGGGAAAGTTAATTCAATTTGCGCGCAAAGCCAACTGGAATTACTGCGGTCAATCAATGTCGGTCAATGCGATGCAGTGCTAGCTTGAAAAAATCGACTGTTATACAGACACTAAAGAAATATGAAATGATCATTGGCTTTTATAACAGTTGGTGGCTCCTAAAGGAGCCTTTGGTTTTGGCGGTAAACTCACTCAGTGAATTTACTTGCTGCTGGTGTACTTGGTCACAGCCTTGGTTCCTTCACTGACAGCGTGTTTAGCCAGTTCACCGGGCAGAAGCAGCCTGATGGCGGTCTGGATCTCGCGGGAGCTGATGGTTGATTTCTTGTTATATTGAGCAAGGCGGGAAGCTTCGGTGGCGATGCGCTCGAAGATGTCGTTGACGAACGAGTTCATGATGCCCATGGCTTTGCTGGAGATTCCAGTGTCAGGGTGAACCTGTTTCAACACCTTGTAGATGTAGATAGCATAACTTTCCTTTCTCTTTCCTCTCCTCTTCTTCTTGCTATCAACATTGGCCTTTTTGCCTGCTTTCTTTTCACCTTTCTTTCCAACTGGAGTTTTGGGAGCCATATTATCAAGATTGCTGCTGCAATGTAATGAATTATCTCGGCGACGATAGCGCTATTTATCTTATAGATAATTTATGCGCGGATCGAAATCCCGGCTGTTTGATTGGACGAAATGTTGCCTTTCTTTGCCTTGATTGTTTTCACTTAGTGGTAAAATTTGATTGGTGGCTTGCTATCCACCGCTACTTTAGTGTTCCACCGGACTGAATTTCAAAATTTTCGTTCGTTTTGTAGTAAAGGAAACGCTAATATTATATTGTGGATGTATTCCTTGACTTCTTTGGATGTAAGCAAATAGATTGTAAGAGTTCCATGGATAGTTGCACCCTTAAATACTGCTGGCCCTTTGTTAGATAACCCGCTACTGAAATCAATCTAGATACAGTCTCTTCCTATGAAAATTATTTGAAATCTATTCTTGGTTCTGGGTCATACTGAGTCATTTCTTTCTTGACTTGAGGCCGTTGTCTCTTTGTAACAGTGATCACTGGTTTAAGGTTTCTTTTCTTCTTTTTCTGATATTGCGAACCGTTTCAACAAAAGAACTAAAAGAGTCAGGAAATTAGCATAATTTTCATTAGACTATGACAGTGTGAGCCTAAACACCCAAGCACATCAGCGTGCCAAACAAGGACAAATGCAGCGAATGGCATTCAGGGGCAATTTAAAAAACACAGCTACTTAAAGATCCTCTTTGCGCTCTCGTGAAAAGAAATTTGTTTCAGTTCGTCCTTCAATTTGCTTTTCATTCCTTTTTTAGCGTCACGCTTTGCACCGATGCGGCGCGCACCAAACGGCAATTTATTCTGGGCTTGCATAATTTACACTAACTCCATTTTCTTCGCCCGTTGTCACGCTTTACTTAAACCCTGGCCTAGACGGTCGTCGGAACTATTTTTCTAAAGGTTGTTGAATTTGAAGTAAAAGCTGAAAGTCTTTTTTTTTTTAAAGCTCACCATTTTACGTAGGTACATGCGTTGCCTAGGTCTAATAGAAGGGGACGTACGGGTTTGCGGTCTTGCGGGAATTTTTATTTTAAGTTGCGGTGTTGCGGTTTTACAAAACAAGCGTCTTGCGGTATTCAGAAATTTTCGGGTAATTTCAATGCGGTTTTCTTATGTTATTTTGTGCGGTGTTTATACATATTTCTGTGCCGTTTTGCGGTATTCGTACCCCCCTCCTAATAGAAGACCCGATGCGGCTCATAATCTAGTTGCGTACTTTGCGCGCGCAAAACCCAAACTGATAGAAAGAGAGAAATTTGGCTCAGAAGTGCCTTTGAAATTCCTTTTGGAAACCTGCCGCATTGTATTTTGAATATCGTGTTTAAGGTTTTGTAGTGAATTGTCGGGAAAACTTAGTTCAATTTGCGCGCAAAGCCAATTGGAATTATTGCGGTCAACCAAAAGGCGATTTTAAACTCAGTGTCGATCAATGTAATGCAGCGCGGGCTTGTGAAAATCGACTGTTGGATAGAAACTTTAGAAATACGAAATGATCATTGGCTTTTATAACAGTTGGTGGCTCCTAAAGGAGCCTTTGGTTTTGGCGGTAAACTCACTCAGTGAATTTACTTGCTGCTGGTGTACTTGGTCACAGCCTTGGTTCCTTCGCTGACAGCGTGTTTTGCCAGTTCCCCGGGTAGAAGCAACCTGATGGCGGTCTGGATCTCGCGTGAGCTGATGGTTGATTTCTTGTTGTAGTGAGCAAGGCGGGAAGCTTCGGTGGCGATGCGCTCGAAGATGTCGTTGACGAACGAGTTCATGATACCCATGGCTTTGCTGGAGATTCCGGTGTCAGGGTGAACCTGTTTCAACACCTTGTAGATGTAGATAGCATAACTTTCCTTTCTCTTTCCTCTCCTCTTCTTCTTGCTATCAACATTGGCCTTTTTGCCTGCTTTCTTTTCACCTTTCTTTCCAACTGGAGTTTTGGGAGCCATATTGTCAAGTTTGCTGCTGCAATGTAATGAATTATCTCGTCGATGACAGCGCTATTTATCTTACAGATAATTTATGCGCGGATCGAAATCCCCGACTTTTGATTGGACAAAATGTTGACCCTCTTTTCCATAATTGTTGTGTTTCGGTGGTAAAATTCTCTTAGTGGCTTGCT
The DNA here is from genome assembly GCA_964035525.1 of Porites cylindrica. Lineage (NCBI taxonomy): Eukaryota > Metazoa > Cnidaria > Anthozoa > Scleractinia > Poritidae > Porites > Porites cylindrica. The sequence continues at coordinate 23,566,844 of OZ037785.1, forward strand.
ATCCACCGCTACTTTCCATGACTTATGTTTTCCACCGGACTAAATTTCGAACTTTGCTTTCGTTTTCTAGTTAAAAAAGGTAATATGTTATGGGTGTCTTCCTTTACTTCTTTAGACTTGAACTATATTCCAGGCCGGATAGTTGATTACCCGTTAGTTGCCAGCCCAGGGTTAGGTGTTACCGTCTAGGAAATCAATCTAGGCAACATAATACGTCGGTCTACCTTGTCTCCGCACTTGAGCCTTCTTTTTAGCTCTCTGTCCGCGTAAGTGAGCCGGGAGACAATTGGTTTGTACTGCAGTGCTTATAGGACCTCTGCCTCGCTGATTTGTTTTTATTGTGCGGCTTCGCAAAATTCAGAAGACTGGCGCACCCACTGAAATAAGGCCGCTTTACATGCTACGATTTCTCGGCGAGGCCCAACAGAACAATGTCCGATTTACGCGATACGAATCTTAATTGCGCCGATCTCTCAACTAAAAAGAGCATCCTTAAATCGGGCCGTCAGAATTTTGAAATTGGGCCCATAAATGTGTACCCTGCGTTGCAGCCTGTGAAAGCATCGTCTAAACCATAGCCTGTTCAGATAGTGGGGAGCTTTTCGTCGCTCCTCACTATCTGAACGCCTACAACAGGCGATCTAGACCATTTTGTGTTGGTGTGTTTGTGAAGTGCACTAGACGACAGTGTTGGAAAATTATCGCTTCTTTGATTGGCTATTACGAGACTGCGCAGGAAAGGGTTCAAAATTCGTCCCCCAAAATAGACTCAAAATAGTCCCACACTGCAGTTCGGCACAACTTCTACCAAGGAGGAATGCCCAGTCTTACGTGGAGCCTCGACCTCACTCTAAATAGTGTAAACCTGCCTTTATCCATAGAACGAGTGGAAGGTATTATGCTAAAATGGTTTTTGCATCATTTCAGGAGCGACAACAGATGGTTAACAATTATGCAATTGAAAGACAGAAGAAACTAGAGCTTAAACCAATCAACGAAGAAGAAACACCACAAAAAAACCAACAGGTTGTGTTTGTAGAGCCTTCATGAAAGAATTGGTCAGTGTTGATCGTGGGAGTTTCGCTGTTTGCCGGCTACGTCTCTCGGCAACTACGTCCGATCTTACGATCCCGATCGAATCAGCGATGATAAAATCCGTCATTATGATTTGGAAGCATCTGGCTCTATCCACCTGTATAGCCTTGCTGATGTGGACCCTTCGTGCTTATATCTCAGACGTTGGAAAATTACGGTGTTCACAGTTGAGCCCAATCGCCAACTAGACTAGTTATAGCTATCGCTAAGTGCCAACAAGCAAAGATTTTACCTATAAGCGCGCGCTTTTTTAATTTATTAAGAAATGTCATGAATTACCTTAGTTTATGACAGTGCTTAGGCCCTGTGTACAAGAAGGGAGGGTAATCCTGGTGCTAGGGTTACCATAGTAAGAGGATTACCCTAGCACACGCACATTTCTTTTTTTTTTTACACGACGTGTATACAAGGCAGGCAGGGTTACCCTACCGCTAGGGTAACCCTACCTGAGTGCTAGGGTTACCATAGCAAGAGGGTTACCCTACGTGCCTTGTAAACGCTCTGCAAGGGATAACTCGCCTACCCGGGACAACTTTCCTACGTCATCCGTGACCAGTAATTTTGACAATTTGAACGGAATTATCCAATTTCTGAGCTAAATTATAAACATCTGAACAATACAAGGTATTTTCTGTATACGGTGATAATATTTTCCCGTTTTGTCGTGAACTTAACGTGTTTTCCATAGAGAACTTCAAGTTTTATGTCAAGTGTTGGACGTTACAAACGATGTCACCCATGACGAAACACGAAAGTAAAACTGGTAAAGTTGACCGGCAACCTCGTTCCCAGGGTTCTCTCCTACCCGCCCTACGGAGCGATAGAGCTTGCTCCGTAGGGCGGGTAGGAGAGAACCCTGGGAACGAGGTTGGTTGACCGGGTGATAGGGTAACCCTTCCAGTGAAATTTGCTTGTAAACCAGAGCTAACCTGAATCCGCTTGGTAGGGTAACCCTAGCACAAGGGTAAACCCTCTCTCCTTGCAAACACTCATTTACTGTCATGTAGCGCACTCATGCATGGAATCGTTCTTCGTTGAATGCCTCAACTAAGGACAACGGGGTTGAGTTGTCAAAAACCGGTTAACACTCAACTTGCGGTTAAAATGTAACGTAGGAGTTTCGAATACTTAATTTCAAACTGTTTTATGGAAGCAACCTAACTTAAAATTTTGGAGGAAACGAATTAACAGGAGTCGTCATCATAAAGTTTTAAACGAAATTGAAAATCGGCAGTAGCCTATATAGGATTAGCTTAACCTTGTTTAGAACAAAGCGGCCTCGGATTAACAAATCAGATTAGTTCACGAATTAACACTTTATTCTTTGTTATACAGTGCACAAAAATGACCAAATAAAAGCCCCAACCGACATGGTTTTCGTACCGGCGCAAGAGCTATCCGGTCATGATAGTGTAAACATAGCATAAGACATATTACAGTAAAAGGTTATATGATACATGCACTGGCACGACATCGCAAAATAGATTACTTCTCGTGCGTCACACGAGGAATTTTTTCCGCTCTTGTTTAATTGGACTATCCTGGGTATTTAATACTTGTTCTCAGATAAACAGATACGGCACCATTTTATGCTGCTTATGCCATCGCTTAAAGAGCTTTGTATTAGGGTTGATACTTTTGTTAAGGTAAGTGAGTGTTTATGCGACTGAACATGAATATGTGAAAGAATAGTTATGTAAAAAAAGTAAGCTGCTGTAGTTTCACGATACAAGGCAAACGTCTAACTTACAACCAGGTGCAGTGACAGTAGACAATATTAAGTGATGAACATGAAATTCAGAGTTTTGTTTGCTAAAAACTTTCCACACTTTTCCTTAAAGTTTCGTTATTTCCACGGTGTTTCAGTAACACACATGTCCAATATACACAAACGGATACGATTCGTCAAACTGATGGTCCATTGGTACCAATGGTACGATTGGTACCAATGGAAAAGCACCCTATTCCAATGGTTCTATTGGTGAATATGCATCTCATTAAGGGGACTTAGATTATTTTCACATGTGACCTAGTTGGGTACAGGGCAATTCCAATGGTCCATTGGTACCAATGGTGCGATTGGTACCAATGGAAAAGCACCCTATTCCAATGGTTCTACTGGTGAATATGCATCTCATTAAGGGGACTTAGATTATTTTCCCATGTGACCTGGCTGGGTACAGGGCAATTCCAATGGTCCATTGGTACCAATGGTACGATTGGTACCAATGGAAAATGATGCCATTCCAATGGTTCTATTGGTGCAAAACAAGTTCACTTTTACACCAAGTAGAAACGCGCTAATAATTATTATGATCGTTCTTCCTTCTATAAGACAACCACGCAAAACAAGTTCGCTTTTACATCAAGTAAAAGCGCGCTATAATTCTTATGAATATTCCTCGTGCTAGTATAAGCCAATCACGCAAAACAAGTTCGCTTTTACGCCAAGTAAAAGCGCGCTATAATTATTATGAATATTCCTCGTTCTTTAAGCCAACCATGCAAAGCAAAACAAGTTCGCTTTTACACCAAGTAAAAACGTGCTAATAATTATTATGAATATTCCTCGCGCTATAAGCCAACCACGCAAAACAAGTTCGCTTTTATAATTACACCAAGTAAAAACGTGCTAATAATTATTATGAATATTCCTCGTTCTATCCGCCAACCATGCAAAACAAGTTCGCTTTTACACCAAGTAAAAACGCGCTAATAATTATTATGAATATTCCTCGTTCTTTAAGCCAACCACACAAAACCAGTTCGCTTTTACACCAAGTAAAAACGTGCTAATAATTATTATGAATATTCCTCGTTCTATAAGACAACCACGCAAAACAAGTTCGCTTTTACACCAAGTAAAAACGTGCTAATAATTATTATGAATATTCCTCGTTCTATAAGCCAACCACGCAAAACAAGTTCGCTTTTACACCACGTAAAAACGCGCTAATAATTATTATGAATATTCCTTGTTCTATCAGCCAACCATGCAAAACAAGTTCGCTTTTACACCAAGTAAAAACGCGCTAATAATTATTATGAATACTCCTCGTTCTATAAGCCAACCATGGAAAACAAGTTCGCTGTTACACCCTATAAGCCAACCACCCAAAACAAGTTCGCTGTTACACCACAGTAAAAACGCGCCATAATTCTTATGAATATTCCTCGTTCTATAGGCTAACCACCCAAAACAAGTTCGCTTTCACACAAAGTAGAAACGCGCTAATAGTTTCAAAGCGAGGGCGACCTATATATCTGAGGCCTTCCAAGGGGTAAAAGCGACATGCGACACGGCCCTGAAAACTGGCGACATGGGAATTTTTAAAAAGCGAGAAGTGACATGCCTACGCTGCTAAAATGCGACAGCGACATACTAAACAGTGAAAAACGACGGTGACATTGGAAAGTTGTGCATTTTATCAATAAAAGTGACTCAGAATACAGGAAATTGCATTTCTGAGGGTTCAGATTTTCCAAATTTTCCCGCAGGAGCCTACCCTTAAAGAAGAAGAAGAAGCGTTCATCCTTCGCCGCTCACAAAGTTTTGCCAACTGACCACCATGAAAATCCTGTTATAGCCCTGTTGCGAAACAGTTTCTCGCAAAACAAAAATTACTGGTACAGTTATGTACACTTCAAAAAACGACAGCGACATTTGCAGCTGTAGATTAGGCGACAACGGTCTCCTAAAGCAAGCGACATTGCGACACAGCTACCCCCCTTGGAAGGCCTCATATCCAGCGCTAATAATATCCCAAGGTGCTGCGAGTATAACAAACATCGTACGAACATTAAAATTGAAAGGTAACGCGTCACTGTCGTATTCGTTCTGTTTATTGTGATTCACGAGCAAACAACAACATGACATATGAATGTCTTCTTTCCTGTACGCAAGCACTATTTTTTGGTAATTCATACTTGTTTAAAAGAACCCGAAACAACGCGGAAAGGCGCGAAACTAGCAAAGTGGTATTGAGGCAACAGGTTTTAACAACTGTACTCAACTCACTGTGAAATTAACTTGTGAAATTTCTTAGCGCAATTTCATTATCTACATGGAAGCGTTTAAACCAAAACAAGTTTTCAATGAAGATTGTCCGAAAAGGGTGGTTATATCATGCTGTTAGTTAGAGCGGTTTTCACTTGACTGTCGAAAGGGATTGGTTTTGGTTTTACTACGCCCTTTGGTTGGCTAGTGTATTTACTTTGGTTTTGGTTTTACGACAGTCAAGTGAAAACCGCTCTATGACTTTGTATTGTATTTGGTGGCTCCTAAAAGAGCCGTTTTATATTCAAGTGACTGAAGTCACTTTTGACTGTTGACGTGGGGTTTGTCGTGGTAACCCATTGAGGTACAACAGTTTGCTATAATCAAGGTTGTAGTAAAACCATTGATGTCTTTTATTGTCAAGGTTGTCGTTGACAAATTGTATTTGCCGTGCTCTTTTCTCGGCTGTAGCTTGCGATGAGGCCCAAGACTGAGCTAGAAGAATCCATCTACTGATGATTTCAGGATTGCACCCGTTGCCGTGAAAAAACAGCAGAAGTTTGACTATTGGAATTGCCCTTTACCCAGCCAGACCACATGAGAAAGTAATCTAACTCTCTTAATGAGATGCATTCCATTGGTACCAGTCGTACCATTGGTACCAATGGACCATCGGAATTGCCCTGTACCCAGCTAGACCACATGAGAAAATAATCTAAGTCCCCTTAATGAGAAGCATATTCACCAATAGAACCATTGGAATAGGGTGCTTTTCCATTGGTACCAATCGTACCATTGGTACCAATGGACCATTGGAATTGCCCTGTACCCTTGCCAGACCACACGAGAAAATAATCTAAGTCCCCTTAATGAGATGCATTTTCACCAATAGAACCATTGGAATAGGGTGCTTTTCCATTGGTACCAATCGTACCATTGGTACCAATGGACCATTGGAATTGCCCTGTACCCAGCCAGACCACACGAGAAAATAATCTAAGTTCCCTTAATGAGATGCATATTCACCAATACAACCATTGGAATAGGGTGCTTTTCTATTGGTACCAATCGTACCATTGGTACCAATGGACCATTGGAATTGCCCTGCACCCAGCCAGACCACATCTGAAAATAATCTAAGTCTCCTTAATGAGATGCATATTCACCAATAGAACCATTGGAATAGGATGCTTTTCCATTGGTACCAATCGTACCATTGGTACCAATGGACCATTGGAATTGCCCTATACCCAGCTAGACCACATGAGAAAATAATCTAAGTCTCCTTAATGAGATGCATATTCGCCAATAGAACCATTGGAATAGGGTGCTTTTCCATAGGTACCAATCGTACCATTGGAATTGCCCTGTACCCAGCCAGACCACATGAGAAAAGACTCTAAGTCCCCTTAATGAGATGCATATTCACCAATAGAACCATTGGAATAGGGTGCTTTTCTATTGGTACCAATCGTACCATTGGTACCAATGGACCATTGGAATTGCCCTGTACCCAGCCAGACCACATGAGAAAATAATTTAAGTCCCCTTAATGAGATGCATATTCACCAATAGAACCATTGGAATAGGGTGCTTTTCTATTGGTACCAATCGTACCATTGGTACCAATGGAAAATTGGAATTGCCCTGTACCCAGCCAGACCACATGAGAAAATAATCTAAGTCCCCTTAATGAGATGCATATTCACCAATAGAACCATTGGAATAGGGTGCTTTTCTATTGGTACCAATCGTACCATTGGTACCAATGGACCATTGGAATTGCCCTGTACCCAGCTAGACCACATGAGAAAATAATTTAAGTCTCCTTAATGAGATGCATATTCACCAATAGAACCATTGGAATAGGGTGCTTTTCTATTGGTACCAATCGTACCATTGGTACCAATGGACCATTGGAATTGCCCTGTGCCCAGCTAGACCACATGAGAAAATAATCTAAGTCTCCTTAATGAGAAGCATATTCACCAATAGAACCATTGGAATAGTGTGCTTTTCCATTGGTACCAATCGTACCATTGGTACCAACGGACCATTGGAATTGCCCTGTACCCAGCCAGACCACATGAGAAAAGAATGTAAGTCCCCTTAATGAGATGCATATTCACTAATAGAACCATTGAAATAGGGTGCTTTTCTATTGGTACCAATCGTACCATTGGTACCAATGGACCATTGGAATTGCCCTGTACCCAACTAGACCACATGAGAAAATAATCTAAGTCTCCTTAATGAGATGCATATTCACCAATAGAACCATTGAAATAGAGTGCTTTTCCATTGGTACCTATCGTACCATTGGTACCAATGGAGACCCTTCTTATCACCACTAACACCAATGGAGTCTATTTGTGAGTATTGGATTCAAGCGTATTAAGCCCTGCATGTTCAGTTAAAGTGCTGATATTTTAACAGACGAACGCAACAATCTCTCTTACCTGGCTAAGGTCAGCCAAAACCCGCTACCACCATCTACAGCTGCAGCTGTTTTCGCTTGCGCGAATACTCTCTGGCTAGCTTGGACGCTGACCCGGAGGAAACGATATTTCGAGATTAATCCGGTTGTACTCTGATAGCAGCTGAGAAATAGGTCTTGCATCATTCTCAACGATATCTACTGTGCGGTGATTAGAACTGGAGATCAGTGTTATGAATTTTAACCTTGGATATATTGATGAGACTCAGTGAGGTGGCTACAAACAAAAAACAACAAATAACAAATTTTATTGAGCACGCGTGGTTTTTTTAAAACGTTAGGCAAATTAGAAAGCGAGGAAATGCAGACAATTTAAACTGCGGCAAGAAAAACATTTGTTGGCTGCAACTTACTCTGAAAATAACTTGATTGGTTCATATCGACTTTATTTAAGTTAGAGGACTATTCGGAAACTAAAGTTTACAAGACGGATACAGAACGGAACAAACGGAATTAATCAATGCAGTCCTTGAGCTTACAAATAAATAACCTGCGGTTGAGACGGCAAGACTGAGGACTGTTACCATTTGGTCAGTAAACCGAAATTCAGTGGATATAACTTCTGGGTCCATTACAGACTGATTTTACCAACATCTAAATGAGGACTAATAATTACTATGAAGTTAGCTCTAGTTAGTAAACTACTCAGTATCTGGACCGTCCGTAAACAGGAAGAGTTAACTCAAGCAAAACAAATTTCGAACTAAATGTTCCTTATAAACCGAATGCTTGTTTTGCCGACATAAATATTACTACAAAAGAAAAGCTGCTTTGGACAGTCGCGACTGAAGATGTCAATGATAAAATTATTCGGTAAACACATGATCTCCACTAACCAGTGCAACTGTGATTCGCGTTTGAAGTTTAAGACATTAGCGAAAGTGTGCTAAATGTAAGCCCACTTGAAGGTGCTTGATAGACATCCTAAACGTCACAAGAAAACATTTTTCCACTCTTTATTTGATTGGACTAGATATAGCTTTCTCTTTTATTAAAAGGCAATGCTCATCACATAGCTGTCTTATTTTACTGTACGTTTTAGCTAGCGAAGGAACGTATTGAAGAAACAAGTTAATGCAAGGTAAGTCTGTTCGTTCTTGCGAAGGAAGCTTTTTACCAAAATTAGTCAAGAACTTAACTAAGGTTCGTTCAAAAGTATAGCAGGTAAAACTGAGAGCGTCATGCATTGAGTTTAAGATGAATCATTTTGGAATGCACTCGGGTGTACTAAAGACGGGGATAATGAAAAACACAAAATCTGCAGTTTTCTAGGCCATTTTATATACACGCAGAATTTATCTTAAGCGAGTCTCCTAAACTAGGAACTAAATCTTATGTGATTCATTTTTGCATTGTGCCATGAAGTCAGTGTGAAAAAGGCTACCCTTTAGCGGCCCGTTTTAAAGGTTACCACGTTCTGATTAAGAGAGCTTATAGCTTGCAGACTAGTGTTCAAGTACTATTTTTCAAGTTTTAATTTGCTTTATGGACAACTCACTTCCATGCACCCCCAGTGAAATACTAGGTCATCAGAACCTCTTCAGAGTATTTATACCTTAAAACAGGAAGAGTTAACTCAAGCAAAACAGTGTAAGTCTCTCTTTATGCTGTTTATAAATGTATTATCAATTTAATGTCCGAGTAGTGCACTCACAACTTTGTTCCCATATTGCTGACCCACTTGAAATTTAGAAATGTTGCTTTCTTAGGGTGGAGAGAACCTTATGGCGTCTTTTGTAAATCCAAAAGAGCCAGGTTCTTATTTTTGTCACACATGTTTTGATTTCTCTCTTTTTTACAGTTCCCTTATTGTCTTATATCCTGTCATTCTCGGTGGATACATACAACTCCCTTTGTTTTGCGACACTACTGGCGGTCGTAACTTTAATCCTGCTCAGTTTCAACAAATAAGTTTCCAGGTTTTTTTAGGCGCAGAATTGAGAGAATTGACCAGCTACGTATGCTTACATCAATGGTAGGGCGTAAATCGTGCCTGACACGCAAATCAAAGTAGTATGTACCAGGTCACTGTTAAATGAAAGTCAGTATATCTATGAGGCCGAATTCTTCTCTTCAATTCATCTTTAATTTTGCTTCCTTGAAACGGTATGTTTTAGTCTCTAGGTTATCTGCCTTTACCAGTTGAAGACAGAGTAATAATTTCTCACACTGCTGATCAACCTAAGGTTTTAAATGAAAGTCAGTTTAATATTTATTGCTGAAATAATTCTTATCCTTAATCCGAGTATAAAGCGTAAATTTGTTTTCATAACATATAAATAGCCTTTAGATTTGCATTTGTTTCGTTTTTAATCAGTGGTACATATGATTCTTTAGTAAAAGTAAAATATTTTCTGTCGGAGCAGTGATAGAAAACCCTTACACGAGCACAAACTCAAAACTGAAATGTGAAAAATCAAGAGAGATTGGAAAAATTTGATTTGGAAAAGGTGATCGGAAATCACACAGAGAAGATCCAAGCCGATAAGGGGTGGCCTGCAAGTATTCATTAGAGAGGCTGCTGGAGAGAGCAGCCAATAGCTGCCAATGCATGGCCAAATCTCGGGCAATAACATTTTTTATTAGGGTCAAAGGTCTTCCGTATCAATGATTTAAATACTCTATCCGTCCTGTCACAGACCAAGCAAGGTTGAAAACTGACCTTACCCTTCACAGAGCTAGGCACCTTAATGATCACATAGCTTAAACCTTCGAGGGGTAAGACAGGCTTTTTGCAGTGTAGTTGTCAACTCGCAACATTGTAATATCAGTTTTTCTTTATTTCATTTTGCAGGACAAGTATGTTTTTTTCTCTGGGTTGGTGTTTTCGAGCTGCTTGGCCACTGAAAATGAAGTCGTGTCCGTCATTCCTGACCCAGATAGTCAACAGCTATCCCGCGATCGAATTGGCCTTTATACTGGAGTTAGCTGCCTTCTCTGCATACTAATTGTGGCCTTAATACTTATTAAAAAGGTAACAATTTGACAATGATTTTAAAAATGGCATATGGTATCTGTACTGAGATGATAAAGTCTAGACTAAGAAATTGAACTGGTATCCCTGGTCTCATTCCATAGATAAAATACCATTTTAGAATGATACGCCCTTTGAGTGGATAGACATTTTCTTTTTTTTTTCAGTTAAGAGATCCTACATCACCTTTGAGATACCCCATAATAGTAAGACCGAACCTGACGCCAAGGTCTGAATTTCATGAAAGCTTAAAGGAGGCCTTAGGGAGTTATTTAAAATCTGAGTTTCTCTCCCGTGATTTTGCTGTTACTATAAGATTATCTATTGAATAAGCCAAGAATGGTGGTATTCATTTCCCTGCGTGCCAGAGACTTTTCATGCGCGGGTTTCCGCTTTCGGCCAAGTCTTCAAGATCAATAATAATGTCTTTATATCTTTATTTTTCTTACCGTTAATCTTCATCCTCGCTTTCATAAAGGGGCAGACAGTTTCTTAGTTTTTTTTTCATTTTTTTTTTCAGAAGAAAAGAAAGGAGAAAGCTCGGGACAAACGCATGATAAATTCAGTGTTAGTTATCCAGAAGTGCTGGAGACGTCACCAAAAGCACTTAGAGAGCAGAAGGAGAGTAAATGCAGCCGTGAAAATTCAGTCTGGTAAACTGATAAAACTACTAAGGTTCAGCCCTGCCATACTACATGTATTAGCTCGTTATTGCCGCCACTCAGTTTTTCTGCCCAAACAAGAGTCCAGTGAATTTGTTTTGAAAACAATCCCGTTATTTTCGACCAACGACCACCTTTTGGGGTCTTCAGTCGTCATTTCCTTGAAAAGTTTTGGCAGATTTAACGAAAACAATGCCATGTTATCAAACGGTACTGAAGATGACTTGTGGCTTTTTCATAGTTCAAGCCGGTTTGTAGATGTACCCACCGTTGTCCCTGTCGTTGTGCTGTTTTTGCTAAATCTGCCTCTTTTGGTCGTTTTCATTCTTTCTTATCCCCAAAGCCACTCAGCTTAATTTGAAGACCACGTGACCAAAAGAAACCACAGCAAGCTCAGATAAAAGCGTTAAAAAGGTGTTTCCACTTTCCGTTGGCCTTTATTTGAAAAATCCCTTGACTGGGAACGTAACAAATTTTCTTCTGAAACACCCTTGCATTGAAAGAAAGATCAATAAGGCCATAAAGATAAAATATTGTCGTACTCTTGTCTTGCTCTCGTCACGGACAGTTTAAAGAGTTTACATCCACGCATAATCGTCGAAAGCCCGAGTGCTTTAACGGAAATATTGTCGAGGAAATTTGTTACGTTTTCACTCAATATATATCTGTGTGATTTTGCTAAAAGGTGCCTGCTAAGTTCTCGCTTGAACACGGGCATCGCCCGTGTTCAAGCCAGTGTAGCCGGAAAAAAACCAGGGGGCTTGCCGTCTTGCTAGGAGTCAGCTGAGAGCGCAGGCCCAGACCTATCCGTGGGTGGGTGGCTTACTTGTTTTGTGTGAAAACCAGGGGGGTAGGGAGGGCATTTTTTGTCACTTTGATTGGAGTTTTATGTCAGAAAACAGTGCAAAGTCAGAGAATTTTTCCTGTGGCCTAGGCCAGCCAAATCAATGCGGTGACTCTTAATCATAACACTACTAGCAGAACTTGGGGGAAGTGATTGACTAGTCATAAGCTTCATGGGTTGGGAGGGTGAGTAATGGCTCCTTAGACCATCCAGAGACTCAGTACAGGCACCTTGTATGAAATCCAGACAGATATATATATATATATATATATATATTTTTTTTTTTTTTTTTAATTAAAAGCGTTAAAGTTTGAAAAAACGCAAATTTATTTCTAGCGACATTTTCACTGCCGTCGTCATCTTTGTTGCCTGTTACAGACCTTACAGAGACTGATGGTGTCATTGACTCGTCAATGAACCAAAAACAGAACTCTGCGGTCGCCTTTATAAATTTAACGTTAATGTTTTGATTGATTATTTAACAAACAGCTTCACTGTAATCCTTTCGTTGTAGTGTGGCGAGGATGGAAAGCGAACAGAAATTTCAAGAGGGTTTTAAAAGCCGTGAAAGTCATTCAACGCCACGCGAGAAACTATTTAGTATTGAAGCGACTGCTAGAACACCTTTTGCAGACATTTAATAGATCATCAGGTATAATATCACGCAGATACATTGAAAAGGTAACACACTTTATTGTTGTCTTTTAGTAACTGTAAGTTCATGATAGTAAACGGTACTCTAATTTGCTGTATTATGAACATACTTGTTTGTCAACCGCCCCCCTCCCCCCCCCGTACAAAAGGCAGATAACTGCTATCAACTGGATGATAGCGCAATTGGCTTCACTAATACTTATCTAATGGAGCGCTACCAGCGTGTGAACAAACGGGTCATGGGGCCGTTTCTCGAAAGTGCCCGAACCTAAACAGGCCTGAATATCAAATATTCAAATCAAAAACTAAAGAAAAAGAGCTCGGATCCTAGCGAACAAACTTTGCCATTTGGGTTTGTTAACTGATAGTTTTATCTTGTTATCTACAAAACTGTTGAAACCTCTATCCCGAATGTACCCTATACCGCGAAAATGTAGGCCCTGCTCGCAGGGTATCCTGAATTTTAACAGCAACAGCGAGAAAAAGCTCTTGGACGTAAAAAAACCTTGCTTACTTCTCTTAAAACTGAGATACTTCTCTGAGTTTGTTCAGAACGAGTGTAACCATCCTTATATAGTTCATTTTTCTTATCCCATGGCAGCACCTTCAAAAATTTCTTCTTTTATCATATGATCTTGTTTTCTAGGTTCCTGTTAAATTTCACTGCAGAGTGACCGCTCTTCCGCATGCCTACACCAGACCCCTAGCTTTGATTGACACGGTAAATAGCTTGCTAAAATATACCCCCACCCCACCCCCAATCAGATATGAAAATTACCTCCAATAGACCACGTTTGATATTATTAAAATTCTAACATGACTCCGAGGCTTTAGGGACAAAATTGCAGATTGTTTATGACTCTATTGTCTCGCAATTCCCAGAAGAGACTTGAACACAAAGAAAACCAAACCAAATATAAAAAAATAACCAGAAAGCCTCGTAGTCATGTTAGTATAGTTAATAGCATGATTTGTAGTGATATTTGGCATAAATACCACGAGTGATATTTTACAATTGTTATACGTAATTTCACGAGCCGCTAGGTGAGTGAAATTTGAGACAATTTTGAAATGTCACGAGTGGTATTTATGCCAAAAATCACGTACAAATCATGTTATTATTTGTTAGTACTACTACCCGCAAAGGTTTTGTAATTTTCACATGTAGGTATTTCAAATTAAGCTGAAATACCACTTCTCTAAGCCAATCAAATTGCAGAAATTTCTCATGTAGTAGTATAACAATATTAATATATTGAACGTGGGCTATTGGATCTAGGCCAAATGTTGACATAAATAGTCCATTACATACTTGTACCTACAAAGTTAACAGGACAACGTTGCTTCCTTGATGTCCTGAAGATAATTGGACTGTTGTTCTTGACAGTGACTATGGGACTTAAGCACCAGACGTTCTTGGTACCACGGACGCCAACCGGAAGTATTTTTGCAGCATGACAGCCACTGCGCATATCAAGATGTTCTTGAGCTGCGGTCACTACTGGCTGGTAGTGGATGAATTTTGGTTACTGGTTTAGAATTTCTTTTAGAACCAGTTTTGTTTTTAAGATAGGAGAATAAAGAGTGGTACGTAAGAATCAGATCAATAACTTGGTGCCGTCTCAAAGGCGTAACAGCAAATTTATCGGCTTTCCTCTTTATGACTTCTTTTTTCAGTTCAGCTAATGTGAACGTATTAAGATTACGTCGTAGTTAAATTATTTCGGGATCCATACA
>OZ037785.1:23586303-23666303 GCA_964035525.1 Porites cylindrica
AGAATGACAATGGACGTTTGAAATTCCTGACCAAAGGCAAGCGATTCACGACAATGGGGTTGGACGAGTTTAAACTCACTTATATGTGTTGTCCGCGACTGTGCTCACACGGCGGGTGGCTCCTCCTAAAATGTTCTGCAATTGGGGGCACGCATTTTAGGCATCCTACTGATGAACAGTTGGGACACGTAGATATACTTTTTAGCAACTACTATAATTTGCAGTCTGTCTACTTTGAATTGCTCCATATCACCATACAAGTTAAAATACACAGTACTTTCATTCTTCTTTTTACTAGCTTCTAAAGGAGTCATTTTAATGGAACTGTGTTTGGTGTTATTATACTGGCTCAGTATTTTTGGTAGTATGTCAAGATATTGGGTATTACCCTGGACAGTAAACTGCTTCAACATTTTGGTTTTAATTGTACGGTTCCATCTTTCACAAACACTAGATTTTTCCTCATTCTCGGTTGAGTATATAGTGTTATGTCATTCTTTTCCAGCAGTTCCTTCATATTTTTGTTATAATATTCTTTCCCTTTATCAGTCCATAGATATTGTGGTTTATGGCCCTCTTTGAAGATGGTTTTAAATGCTTCTGTGACAATTTCTCCCTTTTTATCTTTCAATGGGACAACCCAGCCATATTTGGAGAACAAATCTAACATCGAGACGATATCTGTTACCCTTGTTCTATTTGCTGAACTGTTGCATTTCAGCTAGATCTGAGCACCAAATTTTGTCGATACCGTTTGTAATAACGCGCCGCCGAGTAAAGTTGCGCTTTATTGGTTTATGTAATTCATCTGCTAATTGTTGTTGCCAACTTATACCCGACGGCTTTTTCAGTTTAAACAGAGTCCGAGTTTCTGCTTTGTGTTGATCAGATTTCTAGCTAACCAGTGGCCCCATTCTCTTTCATTATAAGGTATGGCGTCCAACGATTTTACCATTTTTCTATCTGCTTTATTTTTGCACTTCCGGTTATCTGCACAGACACTATAATCAACGTCATGCTGCATGGCTACAGCATCTGTCGGCCAAGTTGGTGGATCATAAATTTCTAATATTTCACCAGTTTCTGGATTGGATGTTACTTGGTTTTCTAAATCATTATATGGACCTGTATACCGATGCCCTGGTAAGGTCCAACCAGCCTTAGTTTTGGTAATTTTCCAATGGCCTTGTGGATATCTATTGTACCTCCACCAAGATCTTTTCTGTTTGTTTTATAATTTTTCTTTGGCCATATTTTGGTTGATAATTGGTCAAGAGCTTGAGAACCAACATTCTGAATCATCGGATTTAATTTATCCAAAGCGTAGTATATAGCTTTTTTCTGTAATTTAGGGTTTCTGAGCGCCTCTGAACCGTAATATCTTCCCATTTCAACTGCCTTTTTACCCATCCAAGGAAGCCTATGATGTACAAATAGATCAGTAGCGGTTCCTACAGCGGTGTCAAATAAATCGCCCCCTGCTTGAGAGGGCCCAATCAGTTTCCCTTCTTTAGGTTGAATTTTTTTATTCCCCACTCAGCGCACATGCACCAAAACATAAGTCTACCATTTTTGGCTGTTTTATACCCCGAAGGCTCTACACATTCTGTTTGTTTTTTCTGTTGGATAGAAGGTGTTTATACGCAATCAATTGCGCTATTTTATCCTGTGGAATAAAAAAGACCTCCCTGTTGAACACCCTTTCCAAATATATTATCCACACCAAGACTGGCTAAGCCGGATAAAGCACCCGTTGCAATAGGTGCAATAGCCTTTTTAGCTAATGGCGTAGCCATAGGTAATAGCCTACTTCCTAAACTTACACAAACTACCACCATGTTTAGTGGCTAAAAAATGCATTCCAACAGCTACCTTATATTGCTCCGTCTTGCCTTGGTAGTTAAATTTGATTTCATGGTAGTCTTTGTCTTTTGTGAATCTGTTACAACATGCTTCTGTGACTCCTCTTCTAGTTTCATTGAAATAACATGTAATATGGTAACTTGGTTTCTTGGGCTGAAATTGATGACTAATTGTTCCTGTACTGAGGAATTTAGTCAACAAGTCGCGTGTTTGCGTATCGTACCTGGATTTTATTCCTTCTATACATGGGCGGATCCAGGATTTTTTTTAGGAGGGGGTGCACTCGTCTCTTGCGCTACTTCAACACCATTAAACCACATAGTTTTTTTTTGCAGAATACCAGTTGTATTAGAAACCGCAGGTCATCTCAGGGGGAGGGGGGGTTCGCACCTCCTGCACCCTCCCCCTAGATCCGCCCCTGCTATATACTTCATTTCTATTCTTTCTGGAAACATTTCTTTCATTGTAACTGATTTGAAATAGTCGTAGTGTACCTTACTGGGCTTTTCTACTGGGTCACATTGATTAGTATACCCGAACAAGTATACTGACAGTTTATATTTTGTGAATGCTTGGTAGATCTTCCTCATCCATTTATTTGGTGTCATACTAAACTCTTCAATGAATACTGTTCTGTCTTCGAGATTAGATATATTGCGTCCATAATAATCGCAAAAAAATCGATCGAATGTATAGCACATCAGTTCTAACCCCGTTTCTGGATACTGCTCTCTGAATACCCTTTTTACGTTCTCGATGGCTTTATTCGTAAATGACAGGATTAATGGATTTGTTGCTTTAGTTGCCATTTCACAGAGTTTGAATGTTTTGCCACCACCAGCACCACCATAATATATTATACCATTGCCTTTATAATCTGTATTATACTACAAGATGAAAAATTACTGCAATTTGATTGGCTTAGAGTAGTGGTATTTCAGCTTAATTTGAAATACCTACATGTGAAAATTACAAACCTTTTGCGGGTAGTAGTATAAACAAATAATAGCATGATTTGTACGTTATATTTGGCATAAATACCACTCGTGATATTTCAAAATTGTCTCAAATTTCGCTCGCCTAGCGACTCGTGAAATTACGTATAACAATTTCTAAGTATCACTCGTGGTATTCAGGGGCAGATCCAGGATTTTTTTTAGGAGGGGTGCACTCGTCTCTTTCTCGACTTCAACGCTAATAAACCACATAGTTTTTTTTGCAGAATACCAGTTGTATTAGAAACCGCAGGTCATCTCAGGGGGAGGGGGGTGCGCACCCCCCGCACCCTCCCCCTAGATCCGCCCCTGGTATATATGCCAAATATCACTACAAATAATGCTATTACCTATACTAATTATCTATATCAATGTTTTCCCTGTAATGTTTCTCGAAACAAGTTGCTAGACTATCTTTAATGAATGTTTGACCAACATGTGATACATCAAATTCTACATCTTTCTTGTTTTGATATTTGTGTAATCGTTTTGCGTTTCTCATGAATATACCATCTGTGTTGATTGCATACACTGCGCTTATAATATTTCCATCACTATTGTGACTAAAATTTTTAGCCAAAAGATTCAGACATTTCAATATAGCCCCTGAAATAACAAAACGGTTGATTGATGTATTGTCAGAAATTATACGCTTAATTTGACGCTCTCTGATTGAAAAGGGTTGTTGCTTGGTATTTGGATTCTGATAACTGTCTATAGTAACATCTCGATTCTCCGCTAATGCTGATGTCCAGATGCATTGTGCTGTATCTAATGAATTACATGTAAAACCATGGTCTTTGCGACTATATTTTCTACACAGTTCTCCGATGTAAGAATTTGCTAATAACTTGGCTTGGGATTCTGGAAACAGCTTGAAGATTGTTAATAAAACATTCTTGAATGTATCGGGGGCTAATGTTTTACGTGATTGGATGAACCATTTGACATTATTTGTGGGCATTTAAAATTTATCGATTAATTCACGAATTAAATGTCTACTATAAAATCCAGCTTCGATCTTCATACCCTCACCTAATCTATCAAATACATATTCGTCAATATAGTACTCACCATAATTATGTGTCAAATCACGTTCACCGAAAGGCTGAATATTATCATGGATTGTGTACAAGGGTATTGGATGCTTATTATCGATCAGTATAGAAGGATAACATTTAGAAATATCAAGTGAGGTTAGATTTTCGGGTCTAGGTTCAGTGGAACACCATTGTAGTGCTCGGGGGTAAAAGTCATCTATTATTTCCTGTGTTTTAGCATTGTATTCTGATTCTGGAAGATAGCCGCCCATATGTTTGAACAGTGATGATGCTAATGATGTATATGACTGATTGCACCAAATAAAGTCATGTGATTTGTATATTTTATGTAACTGTTCATAAATCTGTTTTCTGGTGTCACAATCGTTGTTTAATACGTACATATTATTTTTGTGATCCATAAAACTATCTAATCTGCCATTATTATCGAAATGTAAATACTCGACAAAATAATTACTTCTGGTCATATACTCTTCGATTACTGTCTCGATCTTTGTTTCTGGTGGTAAG
Organism: Porites cylindrica; assembly: GCA_964035525.1. Taxonomy (NCBI): domain Eukaryota; kingdom Metazoa; phylum Cnidaria; class Anthozoa; order Scleractinia; family Poritidae; genus Porites; species Porites cylindrica. The sequence goes on from OZ037785.1 coordinate 23,590,733, forward strand.
ATAATGACATAGTCCTCGATTTCAGCTAATGTTAATTTGTCACCAATTTCGCCCATTATCAATTCATCCATATTATCGAGTAAATCTTGGTACATAATACAGTTACTCGATTTGTTAGACCATTTCATGTCTGTCATATATTTCCAGAGATTATCGACACCCCCTTGATTTGCCTGTGTTGCTAATTCTTTAAGATGGTCATTTAATATAGGATATAGATGATGGTCTTTAATGTAATACACGAGGCATACATCTTTATTTGTTGTACTTCCAATCTGTTTCATAAATTTACGCCATGTTGAGTCATAAGCATGGATAGACACATTTGGATGACATTTTTTGGCCCAATCTACTAACTCCTGTGTCGTCATCAAAGGGAAACTTGCCGCATATTCCTGTAATTCGTCTGATAGCTCCTGGTACGTATATTTTCGAAATCCACGCTTACCCTTACAATTATACCATACGAAATCCACCATACATGTATTATCACCGCGCAGCTGTTTAATTGGAACTGTTTATCGAGGAAGAATGTGTTTAGTTTTAGAGCTCCGACTATATGATCTTTAAAAACCTGCTCATTATGAGTTGTTATGGTAGCACCGATTTCTGTTATTGTTTCTGTTGACAAGACTGTGAAGTTGTTTTGGAGCAATTTATACATCTCAAGAATTTGTACATATCTGGTTTCCATATGTCTTATCTTTGAACTCGGTTCTGTTGCCTAATGTATGTTCGATTTCGGCATTTATTGTAATCTGTACTTTTTCCCGTTTTCCTGGCATCTGTTGTAATCTATGGTGGAATAATTTTTGGATCGAAGAATCTTTCATATATTTTGACACACGCTGTGTGGTTAATTCCTCGTCTCGCATATCTTTGCAATGATACAGCCTTTTTATCTTCATTTGTAGTAGAAGACTGTTTATCGGACAGTTTCTCAAAGTACTTGATTTTGTCCTTAACCATTGCATTTGCTGCCAGCGTTTTCAAAGTTGGCATTTTATCACTCTGTTTGGGTAGTATGGCTGGACGTTTTATAGAATGTTCTAATTTTTCAGCCGCTAGTTGTACGAGTGATTATGGCTTGAAGACTTCGAAAGACTGGTCCTGCCTCAGCGCTCACAGTCTTCACAACTGGTCCTACTTTTGTGCTCGCAGTTGTGTTTAATAACATATTTATTAATTGTTCCTTTATCATGCCAGACAAAAGAGCATGATCTATATTTCCATTATTATTACTCATATCTCAGGGGCACCCAACGAGAATATAGCTCAAAACCACTTAAACACAGCATTGTTGAACGTATTTTAGTACTTAAACCGTAGATATAGGAATATTTTTAACCCAAAAATTTTTTTCATCTGTTCGGATTTCCTAGCTGAAAGTCTAGTGATCCGAAAATTATAGGGATCAAAACTTACCTTTTCGAAAATTTCAGCCACAAAAAAGGCTCCCGAAAATTCTAGGTGACCTTTTTAGGCTAAAAATCCGTTTAAAATCGGCAATTATACCATTTTTCAGATGTTTGAAAATCCTAGGAGAGCCAGACAAGCAAGAAATTTTGGAAAAAATGTTCCGAAATTGTAGATCTCAAACCGTCTTCCGAACAGATATTTTCCGAAAATTGTCGTTGGGTGCCCCTGATATCTATATTATTAGAGTATATATTTTCATGGACACTCATATTGGCTACTGTCCTCACCATTAATATAGAATATTTAACTTACCTTTAAATTATGATGGTTTTTGCCATTTATTTAGCAATAATGTATCTTATTAATATATGGATCCCGAAATAATTCAACTACGATGTAATCTTAATACGTTCACATTAGCTGAACTGAAAAAAGAAGTCATAAAGATGAAAGCCGATAAATTTGCTGTTACGCCTTTGAGACGGCACCAAGTTATTGATCTGATTCTTACGTACCACTCTTTATTCTCACATCTTAAAAACAAAACTAAAAGACGTTCTAAACCAATAACCAAAATTCATCCATTACCCCAGCCAGTATAAAAATACCACCTGAATTACTGTATAAACTAGCCAATCAACCAAACCCATAAAAAGCATATAGTTAAGTCAGAATTACAGTATATATAGATGTAAACTGGGATTCCTGGAGCTAGCTGTAAAGTGGGTGTGAATTTCAGGCATTCCAGCCATCGTAGTCTAGCTGGTATACGTGAGATGGTAAACTAAGCGTGGCGACAGTGTGGATGGGTGACCGAATGAACGAAGCTGAATATTAAACGGCAAAGAAAATACTAGGACAGAAAATAGCACATCAGAGCAATCACTTTCTCTTACTACGTAACATGAAAGGCGTACTCTTAAACTGTAGGCAAGACGGTTTAGGACTTAAAAAATATTACACAAACGTTATACATGGCAAGAATTAAAACTACTAGCTAGTGTGCATGAGACTGAGTCGAAATGAATACCGATTTATAGATTCTTTGTTTTGTAAATATATTTGAATTTAGAAAGAAAGTACTTATTGAAAACACTTCTTTCCCGACTCCTACTGGAGACGGGTCCGCCATAGGAGCCACGCGAAGGTCTAGCCGCTGGCAGGGCAAAGGAAGTACCTTCATTTCTCAGTTATTTTTAAGACCCTGTGGGTTCGTGGTTTTCAGCCGTAGCGGTTAGAAGTTTCCGACGGAAAGCCTATTTACTCGAAACTTTCTATCAGTTCTGGTGTAAACTTTTTGCGGAGTAACAGTAGGCACGGCATACAATGCTGGCGATAAGCATGTGTCTACACTGAATTTGGGGTGATTTTGCAGAGGAAGACCACACGTAGATCGAGCTTACTCGTTATGTTGTTTATTCTTAAACTTCATTTAGCCTCAGTCGATTATTGTTGGAAAAAAATGCATTGGTCTTAAGGCTTTGCGGTGATCACCTTTTTTACGTGTTATTGTGTTATGGACAAAGTTCGGGATCTTCCTTTTTATCGTTTACCTGGCAAAAACTCAAGACTACTCCTCAAGTTCACATTCCAAAACTGTAAGTACCGCTGAATGTCTTTAGTTGTTATGTTATTGTTATGTAATACTTAGGGATAGGGAATAACATATACTAAACAAATACACTGATCTTTTCGCTATATCTCAAAAAAAAAAAAACGACAACTAGATAAAATGGTGAAACAGGTTAAACAGGCTTTTCTTAAAAAATTATGTAAATTTGACGTAAAACAGATCTTGCCTACTGACTTACATGTTTTTCTTGGCAATGTGTTAAATGAAACTTTGCTGGCTGGCTCATAACTTACTTCTGCTACTGCTGGCTGGCAAACACCGAATTCCGTTTCACTCTGGCTGGGATTGCGTAATTTTTGTTTTTTTAACCTTGCTGGCTGGCAAAAAACCGTCAAACATGATTGCTGCCTGGGATTTTTATTTTCTGAAAGTCTTGCTGGCTAGCAGTGAAGAGCGGGTATTTTTTTCCCAGGAAAGTTAAATATTAACATAGGTTGACGTAAAAGCACTTTGCTAGCGTTTACGACATCGTATAATCAATTTTGCGAAAAATGTTCGTTGGGTACTCCTGGTTACATGATACATGCACTGGCACGACATCGCAAAATAAACTACTTCTCGTGCGTCACAGGAGGAATTTTTTCCGCTCCTGTTTGATTGGATTATCCTGGGTATTTAATACTTGTTCTCAGATAAACAGATACGGCACCATTTTATGCTGCTTGTACCATCGCTGAAAGAGCTTTGTATCAGGGTTGATACTTTTGTTAAGGTAAGTGTTAAAATGAGTGTTAATGCGACTGAACATAAATATGTGAAAGAATAGTTATATAAAAAAGTAAGCTGCTGTAGTTTCACGATACAAGGCAAACGTCTAACTTACAGCAAGGTGCAGTGACTAGACAGTATAAAGTGATGAACATGAAATTCAGAGTTTTCTTTGCTAAAAACTTTCCATACTTTTCCTTGAGGTTCCGTTATTTCCACGGTGTTTCAGCAAGTGGTTTTATTAATATATTGTTATTATTGTATTGTTGCGGTTGTTCATACACTCGGATTCAAGCGTATTAACACCCGGAATGTTCAGTTAAAGTGCTGACATTTTAATAGACGAACGCAACAATCTCTCTTACCTGGCTAAGGTCATCCAGAACCAGCTACAAAATATCACGCTTGCTTTTCGTTATTGCACCACCATCTACAGCTGCAGCTGTTTTCGCTTGCGCGAATACTCTCTGGTTAGCTCGCATGCTGACCCGGTGGAAACGATATTTCGAGACTAATCCGGTTACACTAGCAGCTGAGAAATAGGTCTGGCATCATTCTCACAACGATTGTGTCTACTATGCGGTGATTAGAACTCGAAATCAGTGTTATGAATTTTGACCTTGGATATATTGATGAGACTCAGTGAAGTGGCTACTAAGAGCACGAGTCATTTTTTAAAACGTTAGGCAAATTAGAAAACGAGGAAATGCAGGCAATTTAAACTGCGGACAAGAAAAACATTTGTTGGCTGCAACTTACTCTGAAAATAACTTGAGTGATTCATATCGAGTTCATTTAAGTTAGAGGACTATTTGGAAACTAAAGACGGATACAGAACGGAACAAACTGAATTAATCAATGGAGCCCTCGAGCTTACAAATAAATAATCTGCGGTTGAGACAGGACTGAGGACTGTTACCGTTTGGTCAGTAAACCGAAATTCAGTGGATAACTTCTAGATCCATTGAAGAATGATTTCATCCGACATCTGAATGAGGACTAATAATTACTATACAATGATTTTTGCTCTAGTTACTGAACTGGACATATCTGGAACGTAAACAGGAAGAGTTAACTCAAGCAAAACAAATTTCGAATTAAATTTTCCTTATAAACCGAATGCTTGTTTTGCCGACATATATATTACTATCAAAGAAAAGCTGCTATAAAAAGTCGCGAATGATTTCGATGATAAACGTATTCGGTAAACACATGATCCACACTAACCAGTGCAACCGAGATTCACGTTTGAAGTGTAAGAAATTAGCGAAATTGTGCTGAATGTAAGCCTACTCAAAGGTACTTAATAGACATCCTAAACGTCACAAGAAAACATTTTTTAATTTTCCCCTCTTGATTTGATTGGACTAAAATATAACTTCCTCTTTTATTTTAAAAAACAGTTCTCATCACTTGGCTGTTTTCTTTTTCTGTAAGTTATAGCTAGCGAAGGCACTTATTGAAGAAACAAGTTAATCCAAGGTAAGTCTGTGCATTCGTGCGAAGGAAACGTTTTACCAAAATCAGCCACTGAATTTAACCAAGGTTCGTTCAACAGTATAGCAGCTATAACTGACAGCCTCATGAAAAACACAAAATCTGCAGTTTTGTATGCCATTTTATATACACACAGAATTTATCTAAAGCGAGTCTCCTAAACTAGGAACTAAATCTTATGTGATTCATTTTTGCATTGTGCAATGAAGTCAGTGTGAAAAAGGTTCCCCTTTAGCGGCTGTTTTAAGGTTACCACATTCTGATTAAGAAAGCTCATAGCACGCAGACTAGTGTTAAAGTACTATTTAACTTTTGATGGACAACTAACTTCCATGCACCCCCAGTGAAATTCTAGGTCAGCAGAACCTTTTCAGAATACGTGTACCTTAAAACAGGAAGAGTTAACTCAAGCAAAACAGTTTATAAAATAACTAATATAGCAAGCGCGTTCTGATTGGTTACAAACCTACGGTTTATTGTGCCGGCAAACTCCTAGAAAACTTAAAGTTCCTGTATAAAAGCAATAGACCACACTTCCTATGGGTTTACCGGCGTGATAACCCACTTGCGATGTTGGGAGAACACTCGAAAAGCTTGTAAATCACGACCTGAAGGCGAGTGATTTACAAGCTTTTCAACCTTTCTATATTGCTGATCCACTTGAAATATAAAAATGTTGCTTTCTTAGACCTCTTAGGGCCAAAAGAGCCAGGTTCTTATTTTTATCACAAATGTTCTGATCTCTCTCTTTTTTAAAGTTTCTTTTTTGTCTTATATCCTCTCATTCCCAGTGGATACACATCGTAACTTTAATCCTGCTTTCAACAGATAACTTTCCAGTTTGTTTTGGTGCAGAATTTACCAGCTACGTATCAAGTTATCTGACATCAATCATGGTAAGGCGTAAATCGTGCCTGGCTTTACACACAAATCAAAGTAGTATATAAATGTGTCTCCTAGGTGGTTTGCCTTTACTAGATGAAGACCAAGTGACCTTAACGCTACCGCAACCCCAGGTCACTGTTAAATGAAAGTTAGTTTATCTATCACTGAGGCCGAATTATTCTCTGTAGTTCGTCTTTAATTTTGCTTCCTTGATAGTGTGTTTAAGTCTCTAGGTTATCTACCTTTATCAGTTGAAGATAAAATAACCTCTCACACTGCTGATCAAGCTCAGATTTTGAATGAAAGTCAGTTTATCTATTGCCCAAATAATTCTTCTCCTTTATCCGAGTATAACACTTGAATTTGTTTTCATAACGTATTAAGTACATTTACATTTGATTTGCACTTGTTCCGTCTTTAATTCTCGCGAAGCGAGTTTAAAAATCTCGTTGCGCACGAAGTGCGTGTACCGTGCGTGGTCTTAGCCAGCTGCAACCCCATCTTTCTATCTATCGTTCTTTATGCTAGGTGTCCGGCAACGACGTCATGTAGCGTTAAGTCATGAAGCATTTTTTGTTTCCTGGCAAAATAGACTTTGCCGCCCTATGTTTTTCAATCGTCTGTGAAACAACGTTTACGATCGGTGAATCACGAGCAATTTCCCATGCAAATTGACACAGAAAAGCAAGCACAACAAGTGGCTGGAAATCCTCGCCGGCGAAGATTTTCCACTGAAACTCCTCTGGACAACGCCGACCAAAATTCATCGCAAGCGGATCGAAGAAGACAAACGCGAAGCAGAGAGAACATCGCTTAGCATAGCGAAGGCAACGTCGTCAACACAGCGACCACAAACATGTACAGAGGCATCGGCAAAATACTAAATTATTACACTGCAAGCCAGACTGACTGCAAGCGAAACCGATGAAGAGAGAAAACACCGACTTCGGACGCTTCGAAAAGCGACGAGGAGATCAGGCAACGTTTGAAGTTTACAGTCAAAATTATATTGAGCATAATTTCTAAACTCTTCATGGTAAAATAAAGCTTACTGTAAAACCCATTGTTGCTTATGGTGTAAAAGAACAGTTTAGAAATTATGCTGGTGCGCATGGTCATCGGCAGCAAAGTCTATGTTGCCTGGAAACAAACAATGCTCCATGACGTAACGCTACATGACGTCATTGACGGGCACCAAGCATATATCCATGTCCAATTTTGAAGCTGGCTAAGACCACGCGCGGTACACGCGCTTCGCGCGCGGCGAGATTATAAACCCGCTTCGCGAGAATTATTGTTCTTACCGTTAATCTTTATCCTCGCTTTCTTAAAGGGGCAGATGGTTTCTTATGTTTTTATTTTTTCATATTTTTAGAAGAAAAGACAGAAGGAAGTTCGGGGCAAATGCCTTATAAATTCAGTGTTAGTTATCTCGATGTGCTGGAGACGTAACGAGAAGCGCTTAGAAAGGAAGGCGAATGCAGCCATGAAAATTCAATCTGGTAAAACTACTACGTTGGACCCCCGCAATACTACATGTATTAGCTCGTTATTACGCCCACTCAGTTTTTCTGCCCAAACAAGAGTCCAGTAAATTTGTTTTGAAAACAGCCCCGTTCACCACCCCGCTATTTTTGACCAATGACCACCTTTTGGGGTCTTCATTCGTCATTTTCTCGAAACTTTGGGCAGATTTAACGCTGAGTTAATGCCATGTCAAAAGGTACTGAAGATGACTTGTGGTCAACATAATTTGCTGCTCTTCCGGTCCATTGTTGAAGCCGGTTTTTAGATGTACCCAAACCGCCGTCCCTGTCCTTAGGGTGTTTTTGCTAAATCTGCTGTTTTTGATCGTTTACATTCTTTCTCATCCTCATAGCCACTAGGCTTAATTTCAAGACCACGTGACCAAAAGAAACCGCTGTAAGCCCAGATAAAAGCGATTATAAGGTCTTTCCACTTAGCTCCACTTTCCGATGACCTTTATTTAAAAAATCCCTTGACTGGAAAAGTAACATATTTTCTTCTGAAATGCCCTTGCATTGAAAGAAAGATCAATTAGGCCATAAAGTTTAGGGCTTTCCACAAGTTGCTCGAGATTTCTCAAAACGGTTCCCGTAATTTTTTAAACTCTGAGTTGCTTAAAAGTTACTCAAAGAAAGTCAAAAGTTGCTTTTTGAGACGAAAGTTGCTTAAAAGCTGCTCCAAAAAAAAAAAACTTTTTGTTATCCTCTTCCTTTATTCGATCAGAAGCAAAAATATACAAATTGTAAAGAATGTCTAAGCATTTTTGTACAATTTTGGGGCTTTGCTAAATGACTTTGTCTTCAATTAAAACCAAAAAAATTAGGAGTAAAGACTACGCATCAATAACAGAGCCCATTGCCTCAAAGTCATGGGCTTTTGTCGATATCAAAATTAATCTTGTAAAAATTCTAGTATGAGCCAATAAAATTGTTGAATGACCTTCTGTTTCGTCCGCCATTTTCAATTTTCTTTTAAAAACCGCTGACCTGGCAGCCCGGCTGCATGCATCTTGCGCTCATGATCTGCCCCAGGGAGGAGCATCTGGCTCCTTTTTCACAGGAAATTCATTAATTGTCTACTAAAACATTGTGAAATGTATACTAAAGGCCAATTTAAGCATTAAAGGCTGTTCCGATATCTAAGAATTGGGAGAAAACTAGAGAAATTGCTTAGAATGCAAAAAGTTGCTCGAAATAAGAGGAGTTGCCAAAACGTTGCCTAGCAACTTGTGGAAAGCCATAATAATGGTGAAGATCAAACGCCCTCCACTTAACAGGGACGAGGGCCAGGCTACAGCTACCAATCATCTACATTGTCCCACTCTCGTCTTCCTCTCGTCACGGACAGTTTAAAGGTTTTGCAACCACGCATAATCGTCGTAAGCCCTAGTGCTTTAACGGAAATACTGTCGAGGAAAATTTGTTACGTTTTCACTCAATATCATTATTTTTTTATATTAAATGCGATAAATTTCAGGGTTTGAAAGAACGCAAATTTATTTTTAGCGACGTTTTCACTGCCGCCGCCGTCGTCATTGCTTGTTACAGATCTTGTAGCGACTGACTAATCTTCGTGTCATTGATTTGTCAATAAACCAATAACAGAACTCAGTCGCCTTCATAAATTTAACATTTAACTTAATGTTTTAATTAATCATTCAACAAACAGCTTCACCGTAATCCTTTCGTTTTAGTGTGGCGAGGATGGAATGCTAACAGAAATTTCAAGAGGGTTTTAAAAGCCGTTAAAGTCATTCAACACCACACGAGAAAATATCTGGTATGTAAGGGTAACACACTTTATTGTTGTCTTTTAGTTACTGTTAGTTCATGATAGTAACTGTTAGTTCCTCCGCCCGAAACGTCGAACCCCAGCGGCGAAGAGCGAGGAGAAACGGATGTTTTCGCAGGCTAAGTGATGCCTTAAGTGGCCTTAGTTATACACCTATTTGAAAAAAGGTTGTCGGAGAGAACGGCGAATGGAATTGTCGAACGGAAATTGTACGACCGTAAGGAACTGTGGGTTTGATAATCAACTATCTAAGCTAGTCATTTAGTGAAGACCTACGATGGCGTGTTATATGGTTTGTTCATGTTCTTCAGCATTCGGTGCTGAGGATTTATTTTTCTTGGGCGTTTCTGAAAGAACGGTTGAGCACTATATTTTTAAATTTTCTTGTGACTGGCGATGCAAAGTCGGAGACAATAGGCCGTTCATACGAGGAAACCAGGAACGTCTTTCAATTGAGAAAAGCGTGAGTTTCTTTTGTCTTTGGAGTCAAACAAACGTTCATAGTTAGTGTATTCATTTCCATGTAAGGTGAACGCAACTAATGAAATTTTGCATATCCACATATCAAATAGCGTAACCACAGTTCCCTTCGGTCGTGCAACCTCCGTTCGACATTCGCCATTCCCTCCAACAACCTTCAATGAAATTGCTGTATACTGAGATGATAGAGTCTAGAGTAAGAAATTGAACTGGTCTCATTCCATAGATAATTTACCATTTGAAAACGATACACCCTTTGAGAGTAGATAGGCGTTTACTTTTTTTTCAGGTATGAGATCCTACATAGCCTTTAGATATCCCATAATAGTAAGACCGAACCTTACGCCAAGGTCTGAATTTCATGAAAACTTAAACGAGGTCTTAGGAAGTTATTTAAATTTTGAGTTTCTCTCCTGTGATTTGCTGTTACTAAATTCAAAGGATAATCTATTGAATAAGGCATGAATGGTGGTAATCATTACCCTGGATGCCAGAGACTTTTCATGAGCGAGTTTCCGCTTTCGGTCAAGTCTTTATCAAGAATCAAGGGAGAATGAGATCATTAACTCTTGTGTTTATATATTATTGTTCTTACCGTGAATCTCTATCCTCGCTTTCATAAAGGAGCAGATGGTTTCTTATGTTTTTTTTTTTTTCATTTTTTGGGAAGAAAAGACAGGGGGAAGCTCGGAACAAACGCCTGATAAATTCAGTGTTACTTATCCAGAGGTGTTGGAGACGTCACCAAAGAAGGAGGGAAAATGCAGCTGTGAAAATTCAGTCTGGTAAAACTACTACGGTGGAAGCCCGCCACTCAGTTTTTCTGCCCAAACAAGAGTCCGTTAAATTTGTTTTGAAAACAACCCCGTTCGCCACCCCGTCATTTTCGACCAATGACCACCTTTTGGGGGCTTCAGTTGTCATTTTCTTGAAAATTTTAGGCAGATTTAGCAAAGTCAATGCCATGTCAAACGGTTCTGAAGATGACTTGTGGTAGGCTTAATTTGCTGCTCTTCCGATCCACTGTTCAAGCCTGTTTTTAGATGTACCCGCACCGTCGTCCCTGTCGTTGTGCTGTTTTTGCTAATATCTGCCTTTTTTGGTCATTTACATTCTTTCTCATCCTCATAGCCACTCGGCTTAATTTCAAGACCACGTGACCAAAAGAAACCACAGCAAGCCCACATAAAAGCGATAAAAGGGTCTTTCCACAACGCATAATCGTCGTAAGCCCGAGTGCTTTAACGGAAATATTGTCGATGAAATTTGTTACGTTTTTCATTCAATATCTTTTTTTTTTTTAATTACAAGCGATAAATTTTGAAAGAAGGCAAATTTATTTCTAGCGACCTTTTCACTGCCGTCGTGGTTGTTGTTCGTTACAGACCTTACAGAGACTGATTAATCTCGGTATCATTGATTTGTCAATGAACCAATAACAGAACTCTGCAGTGGCCTTTATAAATTTAACGTTAATGTTTTGATTGATTATTTAACAAACAGCTTCACCGTAATCCTTTCGTTTTAGTGTGGCGAGGATGGAATGCTAAAAGAAATTTCAAGAGGGTTTTAAAAGCCGTTAAAGTCATTCAACACCACACCAGAAAATATCTGGTATGTAAGGGTAACACACTTTATTGTTGTCTTTTACTTACCGTTAGTTCATGATAGTAACCGTTACTCTAACTATGCTGTATTGTGATCATACTTATCTGGCCATCGCCCCAGTACAAAAGGCAGATAACCTCTACCCCCTGGATGATAGCGCAGTTGGCTTCACTAATACTTATCCACTGGAGCGATATCCAGCTTTTGAACAACCGGGTCATGGGGCCGTTTCTCGAAAGTGCCCGAAACTAAACGGGCCTGAAATCAAGTATAGTTTAATTTTATCTTGTTATCTGCAAAACTACTGAAACCTCTATACTGAATACTTTTTAAAAACAAGGTAACAATTTGGCGCTGATTTATAAATTGCATATGGCATCTGATTTACTCAGGCAACACTATCTAATTAAATATGCATATTTTAATAAAATGCTATTTGGAACGGTTTGCTTCTATCAATGATCCTGAAAATTAAACTACAAATGTAGCTTAATGGCCTTAGCAATACGAGACACTTTAGAAGCTTAAATTTTCGTCACGTGAGTGATAAATGAGAATAACGGTCAAAATATTTACTGTAAAATGGGGAAAGGATAATGAAAAAGCAAATGTATTAGCTCGTTATTACGCACACTCAGTTTTTCTGCCCAAACAAGAGTCCAGTAAATTTGTTTTGAAAACAATCCCGTTCACCACCCCGTTATTTTCGACCAATGACCACCTTTTGGGGTCTTCAGTCGTCATTTTCTTGAAAATTTTAGGCTGATTTAACGCTGAGTTAATGCCATGTCAAAAGGTACTGAAGATGACTTGTGGTCGTTGTGCTGTTTTTGCTGAATCTGCCTCTTTTGGTCGTTTACATTCTTTCTCATCCTCATAGCCACTTGGCTTAATTTCAAGACCACGTGACAAAAAGAAACCACGGGAAGCCCACATAAAAGGGATAAAATGGTCTTTCAGCTTTCCGTTGGCCTTCAGTATAGTTAATAGCATGATTTGTAATGGTATTTGGCAATAAATACCACGAGTGATATTTCGAAATTGTTATACGTAATTTCACGAACCGTTAGGTTTCTATTTTGAAATATCACGAGTGGTGTTTATGCCAAATATCACGTAGAAATCATGCTATTATTTTTTTTTATACTACTGCATGAGAAATTTCGGCAATTTGATTGGCTTAGAGCAGTGGTATTTCAGCTTAATTTGAAATACATACTTGTGAAAATTACAAACCTTCTGAGGGTAGTAGTATAAACAATTAATAGCATGATTTGTACGTGATATTTGGCATAAATACCGCTGGTGATATTTCAAAATTGTCTCAAATTTCACTCGCCTAACGGCTCGAGAAATTACGTTTAACAATTTTGAAATATCACTCGTGGTATTTATGCCAAATACCACTACAAATCATGCTTTTACCTATACAAATACCCTTGAATTAAAAGAAAGATAAAGGAGGCTATAACGCCCTTCACTAAACAAGAACGAGAGGCTACAGCTAACAATCATCTATATTGTCGTACTTTCGTCTTCCTCCCGTCACGGACAGTTTAAAGGTTTTGCAACAACGCATAACCGTCGTAAGCCGGAGTGCTTTAACGGAAATATTGTCGAGGAAATTTGTTACGCATTCACTCAATATCTTTTTTTTAAATTAAAAGCGATAAAGTTTGAAAGAACGTAAATTTATTTCTAGCGACGTTTTTACTGCCGTCGTTGTTGTTGTCTGTTACAGACCTTACAGAGACTGATTAATCTTGGTGTCATTGATTTGTCAATGAACCAATAACAGAACTCTGCAGTCGCCTTTATAAATTTAACGTTAATGTTTGATTAATCATTCAACAAACGGCTTCACCGTAATCCTTTCCTTTTAGTGTGGAAAGCTAACAGAAATTTCAATAGATCATCAGGTATAATATCATGCAGATACATTGAAAAGGTAACACACTTCATTGTTGTCTTTTAGTTACTGTTAGTTCATGATAGTAAACGTTACTCGAATTTGCTGTATTATGAATAAACTTGTCTGTCCATCCTCCCGTACAAAAGGCAGAGGACCGCTATCCACTGGATAATGGCGCAATTGGCTTCACTAATACTTACTACTGGAGCGCTACCAGCGTTTGAACAACCGGGTCATGGGGCCGTTTCTTGAAAGTGTTCGAAACTAAACGAGCCTGTAATCAAATATTCAAATCAAAAACTAAAGAATAAGAGCTCGGATCCTAGCTAACAAACTTTGCCACTTGGTTTTGTTAACTGATAGTTTTATCTTGTTATCTACAAAACTGTTGAAACCTCTATCCTAATGTAGCCTCTGCTCGCAGGGTATCCTGAATGTTAACAGCAACAGCGAGAAAAAGCTCTTGCACGTAAAAAAACCTTGCTTACTTCTCTTACTTTCTCTGAGTTTGTTCAGAAAGAGTGTAACCATCCTTATATAGTTCATTTTTCCTATCCCATGGCAACACCTTCAAAAATTTCTTCTTTTATTATATGATCTTGTTTTCTAGGTTCCTGTTAAATTTCACTGCAGAGTGACCGCTCCTCCGTATGCCTACACCAGACCCCTAGCTTTGATTGACACGGTAAAAGGCTTGCTAAAATATACCCCCACCCCACTCCGACTCAGATATGAAAATTACCTCCAATAGACCACGCTCGATATATTAAAATTCTAACATGACTCCGAGGCTTAAGGGTCAAAATTGCAAATTTTTCGCAATTCCATTGTCTCGCAATTCCCAGAAGAGACTTGAGCACAAAGAAAACCTAGCGAACATAGAAAAATGACCAGAAAGCCTCGGAGTCATGTTTGAATATTAATATATCGAACGTGGGCTATTGGATCTAGTCAAGTCCTTAACACAAATGTTGACATAAATGATCCATTACATACTTGTACCTACAAAGTTAACCCGACAACGTTGCTTCCTTGATGTCCTGAATATAATAGGACTGTTTTTCTTGACAGTGATTAGAGAACTTAAGCACCAGACGATCTTGGTACCACGGACGCCAACCGGAAGTATTTTTGCAGCATGACAGCCACTGCGCATGTCAAGACGTTCTTGAGTTGCGGTCACGGACTTCAAAACGCGAGTTCTCAGGTTGAAACCAGAGGTTCAAATTCTGGGTTTTTTCGAAGAGTATTCGTTATTCAAAAGTAGAAATTCTTCATCTGAAATCATGTTTTCTTCGTGACAAAGAAACAAAACTTAAGGCAAATCTTTGAAGGGCATTTTCAACTGAATTATTCTGTCGGCGTTAGTGATGTTTTAACGTTGTTTTGTTTAGTGATTTGCATTTGGCACGCAAACTGCGTACCCGATCCAGTTCTGCGCGGCCAGCCATGCCGTTCGTGAATCAAGAACGTCTGGTGCTTAAGGTGGCTCGACTGGATTTTTTTGGGGGGATACCTCCCAAGTTTGAGCATTAACTACGTCGCCATGAGTAAAGATATGGGAAAAAGATTACCACAACTGTATTATGTAAAGATGGAAATTTCTTTTGATTTGGGTTTTATTGCAATCGGAGTCGCCATGGCAACGTAACGACGCCATTACGTTTTTTATTCATCTTTGTGTTTCTCTGTACCAAGAGTTTTTTTAAGAAATCGCTTAAGGGAGTTTGTACCTTCCATGATTGCCTCAATTATGGCAAAGTTTGAACAAATTCTATGAGAGCGTTTTCGAGATATTTTGAAACGAAGTTTTAAGCATCATAAAAACGGTGAAATAGCATGCTATCCACTCAATTAGCTAAATTTTTAAGAAAATGATAAGCTTTGGAAACGCGGCTTCATCTCATAGTGGTTTGATTTCAATGAAAACTGCGTACAGAAAAAAGAGGAGAATTGCTCCGGGCGATCGCGAGTAAGAAGAATTTAGTAACTTGCATTCAGCTGCTTTTGTTACAGTTTTTGCACGTTATTTGGTCCATGCCTACAATTTTCGCATTTTTCAAAAAACCGCTCGATAAATTTTTTTATAAATTTTGCAATCCCGAGATCAATCGTCTATAAATATACCCTGCAAGTTTTAAGAACATTGAAAACAGAGAAGGCTTTTAAATAGCGCCTCGAATATAACCAATTTTCCCCCTAGATTTTGTGTTTACAAGTGAGCGTCCTCATTATTCACTGGCATTGTTTCCAAGTTTCATATGCACGTGGCCATTTAGCAAAAAGATAAAAATTTGCATAAAAAAGGAACCTCGTTTAAATCGCCCGAATATGCTAATAACCGGTTAAAGAAATTGGTGATATATTATAACATCACAGCAACTCTTTGTAAGAGTTTCTGTTACGTTATAACCCGAGCCCGAGTAACATAACGATTAAAGTATTACATCCTAACCGATGAGCAGTGACGTTCACCGTCTCGGCTCTCACTGCTATCTGTGACACAAGCCAATTATTAGCATATTCCGGATATTTCTTCCGAAAGTAATCGAGAGTTCTTTTTGATACAAATTTATTTCTTTTTGCTAAATGTGCACGTGCATATGAAACTTGGAAACAATGCCAGTGAATAATGAGGACGCTCACTTGTAAACACAAAACCTGGGGAGAAAATTTGTTATATTTGAGGCCCTATTTGAAAGCCTTCTCTGTTTTCAATGTTCTTGAAACTTGCAGGGTATATTTATTGGCAATTGATCTCGAGATTGTTAAATTTATAAAAAAATTTATCGAGTGGTTTTCTGAAAATGCGAAAATTGTAGGCATGGACCAAATTACGTGCAAAAACTGTAACAAAAGCAGCTGAATGCAAGTTAATAGAATTCTTCTTACTCGCGATCGCCCGGAGCAATTCTCCTCTTTTTTCTGTACGCAGTTTTCAATGGAATCAAACCACTATGAGATGAAGCCGCGTTTCCAAAGCTTATCATTTCCTTAAAAAAATTAGCAAATTGTGTGGATAGCACGCTATTTCACTGTTTTTATGATGCTTAAAACTTCGTTTCAAAATATCTCGAAAACGCTCTCATAGAATTTGTTCAAACTTTGCCATAATTGAGGCAATTATGGCAGGTACAAACTCCTTTAAGCGATTTCTTAAAAAAACTCTTGGTACAGAGAAACAAAAAGATAAATAAAAAACGTAATGGCGTCGTTACGTTGCCATGGCGACTCCGATTGCAATAAAACCCAGATCAAAAGAAATTTTCATCTTTACATAATACAGTTGTGGTAATCTTTTTCCCATATCTTTACTCGTGGCGACATAGTTAATGCTCAAACTCGGGAGGTATCCCCCTAAAAATATCCAGTCGAGCCACCTTAAGTTCGACAACCTGTGCGGTAGTCACCTTCAGAGTCAAAATGAGTTGTATTACGTCAGTTGATGGCATTAAACCTCTTAGCCCATAACATCACGGCTTAACTGACAGACGACCAATAACATCGCGACGTAATTGACCAATCAGGTCAATAACCAGAGTTTAATAGCGTCAACTGACATGATACAACTCACTTTGACTCTGAAGATGACTACCGCACAGGTTGTCGAAGCGTCAGTCACCGTCAACAACAACAGTCCTATTCAGGAATACGTTCACCCGAACGATCAAACTCAACCTACTTATGAAATGACTCCTGGGTTCAAACCTTTCACAGTATTATCATTAACATCATCATCATTTTTCTTCATCTTCTTATTAATATCATGATCATTAATATATTTTTCAGGGGCTAGCTGGTATACGTGAGAAGGTAAACTAAGCGTGGCCCGACAGTGTGGATGGGTGACCAAATTAACGAAGCTAAATATTCAATAGCAAAGAAAATACTAGGACAGAAAATTGCATATCAGAGCAATCACTTTCTCTTACAGCGTAACATGAAAGGCGCACTCTTAAACTGTCGGCAAGACGGTTTAGGACTTAAACAATATTACAGAAAAGTTATACATGGCAAGAATTATAACTACCAGCTAGTGTGCACGAGACTGAGTCGAAATGAATACCGATTTATAGATTCTTTGTTTTGTAAATATATTTGAATTTAGAAAGAAAGTACTTATTGAAAACACTTCTTTCCCGACTCCTACTGGAGACGGAATGCCACTTATTTCGCTTGCCACTATGTAGAACGAACACCAGACAGTTCTCAATTTATTTCCAAGGTCCAAAGTTTTATAATTCGCTAATTCTACTATAACCGGTTCGTCCTCCTCTGCTTCTTTTAAAAGAACGCTTAAAGAATTCCTTCTTAGTACATATTAGCTTCAGTATGGCACTAAGTAGATTATTAGATTAATTAATTTAACAGGTGTGTGTGTTTTTGGGTGTGTGCGTATGTCTGTGTGTGAGTCTGCGGTCAAAGTTAGCCATCATAAGCCCATATTGTAATTATATTATCAAGACTAGTTTATCCTAAGTTGTGGAGACCTGACTCATTATAAGCCTCGTGGTTTCTTTCAGGTCTCCTCGCCATTTACTTTTTCTTTAATCTCATATTATTCCAACCTTGCATTGTAAAATTTTGTATATATGGCAAATAAAGAATGAATGAATAATCCGTCATTCGAGCCACGCGAAGGTCTAGCCATTTGCAGGGCAAAGGGAGTACCTTCATTTCTCAGTTATTTTTGAGACCCCGAGTATTGGTCCGGCCCCGGGAAACGAACTCGCGACTTCCCACGCTACAGTCAAGCGCTCTACCGACAGTCATCTATTGTTTTCTTCCGCTTGCTATCGTTGTCGCGATTAGCCCCTCGCTATTTGCAAGCCAGCTAGTTTATGGCATTTCCAGTGAAGAAAGGATTTCAGATTGTTTTACCAGTACATGTGGAAAACCCTATTGAAGAAATATAGAATTTTTAATACTTTATTGTCCTTCACTTTAAAAAGAACTTAAAGGTCGGAGAAACATAACAGTTTTTTTATGTTCTCTTGGTCTAAGTTACTTAGGTCACAATAACAGCGTAAAAGAGCACTTCATGAACAAACAACATTTACTAAACCCGGGTTTATTAACTACTTATACGCAATACATGTGCAAACATTGGACAATCAACTCCACAAATGATTAGTAGGCCAGTTATTAACATATCCAGTATTATAATGCAGGATTCTTTCGTAGGATGGAGCTAGAAAACCTATTGTTCAAGTGTCAAGTTTTAACAAGGATTTTGCATGGCATTTTAAGTAACTGGAGCAGAACCAGTTGTTAAAATAGGAATATTTTCGCGTCTTCAAAGAAAAC
This sequence comes from Porites cylindrica, assembly GCA_964035525.1. Taxonomy (NCBI): domain Eukaryota; kingdom Metazoa; phylum Cnidaria; class Anthozoa; order Scleractinia; family Poritidae; genus Porites; species Porites cylindrica. Next base: position 23,609,500 of record OZ037785.1, read on the forward strand.
CATTTTATGATGGATACCGCTCCACTATGATGCCATGACCCTGGAAAAATAATACACAAACCAGAAATGATTAGTATCATAAATTCCCCTTAGTTGGATCAATCTTGCGATTAAGATGGAGAGATTATTAATTCTCGTTATGGGGAATGGCAAATATAATAGCCCTACAGGCAGGTGTCCATAGATATTTTTCGCTCGCTTTTCCTTTCCCTCGAAATGGCTAACTGACAGCCTGGCAAGTTGTTCAAAAAGTGGATAACGCTATCCACTGGATAACGCAATTGGTTTCCTTAACACTTATCCGTTGAATAGTGATTTATCCGGTGGAGAGCGCTATCTAACTTTCAAACCGGGGCCTGTAGTATTTAGACAAGAGAGAATAATGAGACAGAGAGAAACGCCCAGTCTAGCCCTTAGGATATATGAAATTCACCGAAGTTATTTTTAGACCAATCAAACGATTAAACTACTGGAAAGTTGGTTTCCGGAGAGGTCTTTTATTCAGTGTTGTCAACAGAGAATTCAACAGGCGTCATTACAATACTCTGAATTTTTTGCATTGAGGCAGTTGCGCGTGGACTTGATGACGTTCCAAACAATCGATTACAATTTGCGGACGTCCCAGGAATTAGACTTCCGTTTTAATTAAAGCCTCCAAAAATAACTTAAGTGAAATTCCCTCTCCAACTACCAGAATCCTTCACGGTTTGCTTTCGTTAAGGGTTTTGTTTTTTAAAACTCACTAGGATTAGTAAATTTAAATATGAAAGAAAAAACGAAATGAATTCTGGTCTAAGTAGTAAAAAGACGTTATCGTGCAAATGGCCTATTGCATCTTTGAAATTATTACTCTTAACGATGAACAATTTGCCTCGTAACAGGGTACAACAGGCACTTCCAAGGATGAATACAAATTTAACATATTTGCCTTTTCAATATAAAAAAACTTTTGCGAATGTTATACCATTTTTTTGCCCCTGGCAGTAATCAGAGGTGATCTAAGCTACTTTCATCGGAAGAAATGATTATGGTGGCTCCTCAGTTTTCAGCTCTATGGAAACTGTGCGCAAGTTAATCAATAACGACTACTTACCAGTCCTCCAGCAGCACAAGCGGCGACCAGTCCGTATTTTCCTCCCTCTTTCAACAACCTATTAGCAGCTGTGGTGACGAGTCGGACTCCTGTGGCGCCAAATGGATGACCGATGGACAACGAACCTCCCCACGTGTTCAGCTTTTCCATTGGAGGGGCACCGAACTAAAAAAAATATTCACGTCAAAACTGCTCAGAGAAGTCGAGAGGAGCAAGAGAATAAGACGGACACCATAAATCATGGTTTAGTCTCAAACTAACAAAACTATTGATTTGGGGCATAGCTACACTCAGGGAAGCTAGTCGATCAAAGGTGAAGACGCGACCTTTTTGTTAACATGGAATGAGCCAAGTTAGAAATACGATATATGTCTCACAATGACGACAACCTTCAAGTGGCCAAGCTTGCTTTTATTTATAAAGTTGACTGTACTTTACAAAAGTTTGAAAAATCCTTAAAACTTAGCGACTAAAAATTAAGAAAATGTTGGAAAATTTCTTACCTTTGACGATCTTCCCATGTAATTTTGTGCAAAAAAGTCGGAGTCCAGAGCCTTCAAATTAGCTAGAATTTGACCCTTGACCAAGAAGGGAAAAGAACGTTAATCGCTGCTAGGATAATTAACAATTCTCGAAAAAAAGTTTTTAATACACTCACCGCAAAGGCTTCGTGGTATTCAAATACATCGATGTCCTCCATTTTGAGTCCGGCTTTGTCCAAAAGTTTTGGGGTAGCATAGGCGGGACTGTATATTAGAACAAGTTCAAAATTAAACAAAAAGTTAAGTTTTATGACTTACAAGTTCTGTAAAACTATGTGATACACGCAGAATAAAAAAAAAACCCTGGACAAAAAAGGGAGAAGAAATTACAGGAAATACCCGAGTAGAAGTTGGTCTTTTGGATCCTGTGAAGTGTAAACAAATTCCCTGCAAGAGAAACGAAAGAAGTAAGCCAAAGTCCTTACTAGCAGGGTGTTTATCGCTGGGTGGGCTTGTGAAGGGCGTATTTTTGTCTGCATGTTGATGCACTAATAAGTTGGGCTTCTTATACCCAGGTGGCCTTATAACCGTATAATGCTGTTTAACTTAGAACTTGGTATGCATTCATCGGTCAAACTTACTGGCAAACAAAGCAGGGGAGGGGGTAACCTGGACTGGGTATAAACCTGTTAAAGGAGCTTTGTCACGAAATCTATCTTCAGAGCGTTGCGTGACGACATTGAAAACGGCTGCGTAGCAGACTACAGTAGGAACTGCCAACAAACTGAATGAAACGTGAATATAACCGCTCAAAACATTAAAAAAGGTAAAAATAACACAGCAAATACAAATGGCAGTACGGATGGAAAAACTTGAAAAGCGATTGAAGCGGACTGCAATGTGGATTTCGAAAACTTGTCAACCTAAATGTTTTCCAAAGTTCATTTTTGTTGTTTGTGAAGTTTGACATAATGCCTGGGAGGCACATTTGTTTAAAACGAAGCTCCGATTTTGTCGTTCACAAGTAATTTCTCAAGTTTCGTACCAGACAGCCGTGAGACAGCTCCTTTAATAAGAGTGTGGTCTACTCTACCTCAAGTATGCTTTTGGTTTAAATCCCATTTCAACAGCTTTGTCTTCACTCATGATCAAACAGGCTGAACCTCCATCCGTCTATAATCAACATTCAGAAATTATTTTCGCTATGTTGTCTAGCAAGTCGAAAACTCTAGTTATAGACCTGGTTGGTCGATTTATCCGATTGCCGTTGGCTGTCTATCAGCTGTGAAGGGTTACTACTGGTTTTACGGTAGAGATTTTAGTACTGTATTGGCCAACTGTCAGTAATCTGTTGGTAATCTGTCAGTAACTTGCGACTAACAGTTGACCGACAGTTTTTTTGGGAAGTTTGGCTTTCATCACAGTTAAAAGGATTTTTTCTGTCAGTCTTCGATTTGTTTGTTTTGCCTAGTTCATGATTGCTGAGTAGGCCATTTGTTAGGTTGTGCTTACTACAAGTTCTTCACTCTATTTGGAGCAGGAAAACAACAGTAGGAGTAATTTAAAAATCTATGCTCACACTATACAGTGCTTATGAACACTGCTTAGCAAATCCATTCCCTGTCTATGGTAGTAAAAAGACAAAATTCCCCACCCTACTCCCCAAAGGAACCAAACCTACCAAGAATGAAGCATTCGCAGCAGTAACGGTGCCATGTGGTTTGACAAAGGCTGGTTTGAGTTTGGCCATCTGCTGCAGAGTTGAGACACGGATCCCATTATCAGCTGTCACAGTTTCTGCTTTTCCTAAAGCAAGGTAAAAACAGAAATAATGTACAGTACTCTCTTCAACCATTTTCATTCCAAGAGAGAGCAATGACGTCTTGTCAGTAAGGTAAGGTGGTTCTTACTTTTGAGACTATGTGGATGAAATCCTACCGTATGACCACTCAAGTAAAACCTCTTCAGCAGTACTTTCACAAAAGTCCCATTGCAGGGCCGTAGACAGGTAATGGGGTGGGGGGGGGGGGGGGGAGAAATTATTGTGAGTGCCGAAGGCACAAGCCTTGTAGCGGGGTAGGGGGGGTATCGTCCCCCAGAAAATTTTCATATTTGGAGGCTCCGAAACACTTTTTTCAGCACTTGTCATGAGATATGTCTCCTAAAAAATCAACGTCTAATATGAAAAGGGCAAACAATAATTGCAAGTCACCATAATCAAGACAACTGAGTCTAAAGCTACGGCTTTAGCTGGCTACGGCTCTGCTTTGGCTCTTCCACATTTTACAAAATGAAATTTGCATTTTAGTTGAATTTTGACTTCTTGGATCAAAAGGGTTAAGACGAATACCAAAAAATGTTCTAAAGTAAATAGCACAAAGTAGAACAAAATGTTCTTGTTAGAGATCTGTCTACCTTATTGAGAGTCAAAGAAATTCAGCAGCTGTTGGGATCGACACTATGTTTCACCTTGGGGGGGGGGGGGGTGGGGGTGCCTGTCTTATAGGGGAGCCAGGCTGTATCTCTCAATAATTCAATCTTCACATTGTGTTTAATCCAGCAGTAAAAGTGAAAGGAAAATCTTGGGGTACATCAATATTTATTATTCTGGTCTGAATTATCAGGATTTTTGAAAAACCAAGGGTTTGAGAAATTGGGACTCTGATGTAGATGATATTTATGCCTGCAACAGGGGATAAAGTTATAGCAGCAACCTTTTATGGTATAAAGTGTAACCAAGTGTTAAGGTTTCAGAATTCAACAAAATAATATGCTACACACCAGGTACTTTAAAGGCAAGAACATCCTCTAACTTTCCAGCCTGAGATAAGAAAACAGATACAGTGTAAATGTTTACTATTTTTTAACATGCTGTGCACAACCACAGATGAGCTGAAAAAATACACATACTTTGAATAATTTTAGATTTTAGGAAAAACATTAATTTAAGTTTGTTCCATTGTAGTACAAAAATGTTGAATATTATTAACATGTGATGAGCAGTATCGAAGGCGATTATTTCATACATGACAACACACAACTGGATGACTTGTGCCCGGACATAAAAAAACTTTCCACCAACTACAAGCATAAGGCATCATAAAAAAAGCTTTCGTGTCCAGAAGAAATCGCCATACCAGAAAAGTTGGACTGACAAGTATTACCATACAAAAGTTGCTCATGAAGTAATGATATCATTATAACAAAATTTCACTTGTGGCACTTGATCAAATTATAAATGCAACTAATGTTCTTACACTTGCTGCTGTGTGTGCCAATGTGTGAGATCGCAGAGCGTATTCATCCTGTGTAGGCATAAATGACAACATGTAAGCCATCGTTGGAAGAACTAAAGCTCAACAATATTGAATGGCTCTGGGCAAGAAAAATATAGGAGTCTTAACAAAGAGTTTTCAAACAAGTTGACAAAACTAATAATGTAAGATGGTATATTTTAATTTAAGTTGCTTAGTGAAGAAATGAGCAGGATCAAATGCCTGTCATCCATATGTCACACACTGCTCAGAAGAACAAACTGAGTCCTTATGGGACTACACAGGTGTACTGTCTGAGAGACTAGGCTCATCAGGGCTTGAAAAAAAACTTGAATTTACGCTTCTCCTGTGGGCAAGCAGCTCTTACATTTTGCTTGCCGGGGCCTGACTTATTGCCCCTCTTTGTTAATGATTTAGTTAGAGGATAATGTACCTGGACCCTTGCCTATTGGGAAAGTATGCTTTCAAAGTTACATGACAAGCTAGAGAATCTTCTTGTCCTGGACGACCCAACAGGAATTTTTTTCAAGCCCTGGGTCATAGTTTATACGCTACTATGATACACAACAAACTTTTCTTTTTCTCCTTTGAGTGGGAAAGATGAAGTGAACCCTCTGTTCTGATTGGCAAACCAAGTGGGCCAGATAGGTCTTACATCTTGCCCACTTGGTATTTGCTGCTTCAGTCCCGCTAGAAAAAATGTTTTCTTGACCATACAAAAAATCTTTTATTGGCCACGATTGTTTGGAAAAATGGCTGGATAGTGGCCTTTGTCTTTTTCGGCATTTTTATGACTAAAAATTGCGACTTATCTTGGTCCAAAAATCCAGCATTTTTCTGCACAATTAAGGCTTTTTTCCACACAATGACTCACTGATTAATTTTTTCTTCACCTTGTTATATGCCCTGACTTTATAAGACACAAAACTTCATATAAAACATTAAAGAAGACAATGATGTGGATTGACAATTACCTGCTCCTGTCTAGAGACACCAAATGCTGCAGCCAATCTAGAAAGGAATACAGGTTCGTTAGGTTATTGTTTATCCAAAAATTATTCATATTTCATTAAAATGTAATCATGCTCTTCACCTATCACCACTATGTCCCATGGTTTCACCAGTAGAAAACTCTGCAACAGCAGGTAACTGTAAACCAATAACAGAATGAAATTTAATGAAGCCTTGTTACAGTTGAGGAGACCACACCTTAATTAACCATGTACTTTTGCTAACTGAGAAACATGTAGGCCATGAGAATAAATTGCATGATCCCTACAGAACTTCAAGAGTGGTTTTATGTGAGTAGGGTGAAGTTTTCATAAGGACCAAACTATCTAAGGCATAAATTCTGTTTAGTTCATTTGACGAGCTGAAAGCCACCATTTCATATTATCTCGGTGGCCACGTAAAACCAGTGATTTAATGTCTTTATTTCTAAACATATTCTCTACAAGTCAGTGCTATAATCTTGGAAACATAAGTCAAATTGCCTGACCCTGACAGGATAACCCTTAACTCTGTAGATGAAATCCTCTATTGTAACCTTACAAAATTAATGAAAGTTATTCAAAAGGACGTTCTTGAGGTTCTCTTTAGTATCGTTTTAATTGAGAACAAAGTAACAGTATGTACAGTTACTGTTCTTCACAAGTTTTTGTGCACACCCTAAAATATTATAATTGCAAACAACCCCATTACTACCGGTAATTTGAGTCTATGTCAATCATGGAAAATTTTGAAAGAAATATTTTCTATTGGTATAGGGGTAGATAAGATGTAGATGAGCTTTTAACTGAAAGCCATCTTGTAATACTTTCTGCTAAAAAAGTGTACTGTGTGAAACTACCTCTAGCGAAGGTGCTTATATGAAGCAAGATTAAACTGTGCAATGGTGTCATACCTCAGGATTCAGGAAGCTTGGCCTGATCTTTGCTAGAAGTCCAAGTCTTGCACCAAGTGTTTTGGCCTAAAAAGATTATAAATTATTTTAAGTAAAGTTAAATTTTCCTTCAATTTTCAGTGAGTTATAAGGAAAGTTGACAAAGTTGGGTTAAATTTGGCCATTTAAAAGAAAACCTTTTTAGTGATACTTTAGCATAGTGCAAAAAAATTAATCGTTTTGCATATAGATGAAATATGTCAAATTATACCAGGAACTATTTCTTGTCAGGATTTCAAAATTACAACTAAGTTGATGGTAATATGCATGGCGAAGACTTAAGACTTAAACTTTACATAGGTTAGGAGTAATGTATCAAACAAAAAGAGGGGTGATTCATCACACACACACACAATGAACAAAGCATATAATTATAAGTTTTTGAAAGGTGTCTTCAAGGTATTTGAGTAGTACATAAATCACTCCCTTCTAGTTTTAAAAACTCTAAAATGATCAACAACTAGTCAAAACTCTTCCAGAGTTAATTTTTTTTTTGACTCCCACTCATGAATAATATCAATGAAATCAGGAAAGGATTTTCATTCTTCTAAATCTTGATTTTGATTCTTGTTTTTTAATACTTTGTAACTGTGTAGTGTACCTTGTTTAGGGAAAGTAAAGTTTTTCTCAGAGGTCGACTGAGTCTGATTGGAACATCAGACATAAACTCCACTCCTCCAGCAACAACTGTATCACACTGACCACTAGCAATGAGCCCAACAGCTGTAAAATAAATAAAAACAAATAAAATAAATAAGGCAAAAACAAATGGTTGGTAAATTAAATAAGTACTAAAACTAATAAGAGACTTCCCAGAAGATGGAGTTTTCTTCAAAGTATTTTACAGGAACCTTGCTTTGTTACATCTTCGCGTTGTGTTATTACCATTTATTGTTTTGTTGCAAAATAAACATACTACACTTTGTTGCTGAAAATGTTGAAAATTTAATAAGCACCCAGCCTCGAATAAGCGCCCACCTCGAAGTAGCACCCACTCTCAAGGTCCAAAAATTTAATAAGCGCCCAGGGCGGTTAATCGAATAAATACGGTAAGGAACAAATTTACCTGCAACAAATCCATGTCCCAGCAATCACATCATGGGTAAGTAAAATATGATTCCCCCGGTGAAAGTAGTCTTGAGTAGGACTGTTGCTGACAGTGACTGATGTTTCGACAACCTTTGTGGTAGTCATCTTCAGAGTCAGAGTGAGTTTTATCACATCAGTCGATGGTAACCAGAGTTTACTACAATCAGCTTGTAAGATACAACACACTTTGTCTCAAAAGATGACTGCCATAGTGGTTGTGAAATGTCAACTAGTGTTAACAACTGACCAATTCAGGATGCCACTCTCCTGGACAACCACATTCCACTATGTGAATCCTTGGTTCAAACCATTTAGTAAGATCAAGTAAAGTTGAACTGACTACATTTCTTTTATCTTTTATTTTTTTAGTTAAGTCAAGGGGTGTAATGAACCTTCTTGCCTGCTACATACCTGAGGTGATTGCTTGATTGGATGAAATGCAAGCCATAGTAACAGTATGGCAGGGAATCTTGTCTGAGAAGCCAGCACTAAGAGCAGCCTAAGGAAAACAATGTACAAGTTTCATCTTAAAATTCAACGAGTTAGGCAAAGAGATGTGTATTGTACAGTGTGGTTCTAAATCTGCGGGCTATACGGACCATGACGTCCAGTAGTGTGACCATTCAAATGAAACCTCTCTGAAATTACGTTTTTATTGTGAAATATTTGTTTGCACATTTTATCATAACTATAACAAAATTGTCCAAGGTGAATGGCTATCAGTAAACCTAATTTCAGCATTGATAGGTCAATACAATAGGGAAGTTTGTGTCACCCCTATACATGGAGGTAACTAAACAGTATACAAAAAAGAAACTTAGGTTTTAAAAGGCTTGGTTTTGAAGTGATCAAAATAATAATCTATGTGTTGTTTAAACCTGTATCAAATCAGACTCATAATTTAACACGTCAGACTCTCACTGTGTAGATGTTAAATTTGTTTAACCACTTTGTACTAGACAATGCTGCTGGACTCGTTCCTATCCAATTACTATTCATTACTTTAACATATGTTATGGATGCAATTTTTTTTACCTCTCTGGCGATGTTGCTAGTTTTGACTTCTTGAATGACCGTACCAATAACAATATGATCTACAGCATCTACAAAACACATTTACATCATTAACAAAATCAAAACCTAGCCTCCACTTGACATTTCAGAGCCCCCCAAAATTGGCTTTAAAAGTAACCTTTCAAAAGAGTGAGTCATCAAAACACCTTGACTTACCTTTACTTATTCCTGTCCTTGAGACAAGGCCCCTAAAAATACAAACACAAAGTAAATCAAGCTTTTGCAGCTACTCAGCAAACATGCTAGTAAAATACTTTGTACCCAGAATATTTATTAGTCAAGCCAGGAGAGGGAGAAAAATGACAGAGACAAATTGAGCCCTCAGAAAGTAATAAAAAAAATTATCATTATAGCTATATAAATAATTTATAAATAATGATAATGATAATGATAATGATAAATGGAACTCTTTCGTACCCAAGGTCCATGATTTGGACCTGGTGCTTCAGCAGTGTTCTCCCCAAATTATAGCTCAGCAGGTAAGCAACCATTCATGGTCAGTAAGGCAAAAAATATGCCCCAGAGGTGCACTTCCCAGAGGGGAGAGGGGTAGTGGAGTGAGGGACATGGCCCCACCCTAGGAGGAGAAAAGTTCTTTGAATTGTCATTCCCTCATTTTAAGACCTATCTGACGCAAATCGGCCGTTGTTATCTTTAGACAACAATTATTTAAAATGTTTGATCTCAATCATTTTACTCTGTCTTCAGTGTTCTCTTTCTAAAATGCATGGCCCATAAAAAGGAAAGCTGTGTACTTTGCTATATATTCATTCATTTGAACCTGTGATTGGATTGGATCGGATCACAACTTGCATATTTTTTAAAACTACTTATTCAACTCTAGCAAACCTTCAAGAGGTTGCAGGCGGTAAGAAGTGTTCCTTCAGGCGGTAAATTTTACCGGTTACTGCCTGATAAGGAGAACACTGTTCAGGGATTAAACAAGCAAGCCAAGGATTATAAATGACAATAACAATAACAATATCAATGAAAACCACACAGAAAACTTTCTCTTCATTGTCAACACTCACTCTAACGCTCCTCTTTGCACATCATGAGGTAACAGGTTAGCATAGCTGACAATTGACAGAATAAACAAATTAAAAATAAGCTACATTTATTTTAATAAAAGATTCATACATGTAAAAGTTAAATCTAACTGGTCCAATGAACATTACAATAAAGTTCACATAAAATAATGCACACTCTGATTGGCTGAAAAGCATGCTTGATGAGAACATAAAAAACAGAGCTAAAGCTGTCATGCCATCTGCCGATAGTTTGCTTTGAAATTAAGAAAATAATGCATAGGGAATTAAATGGATTCCTTATTATAAATCAAATAAAGAAACCTTGACTGTGCTCTGTTCTGTTGTAAAGAACTTATAGCTGTAGGAAGCACTCAAAAGTTACCGACACAAAAAATGAACTTTGATAAACTGTTAGACTAACAAGTTTTCAAATACCTCAATTTCAATCTTTTTCAAGTTTGTCCATCCATGCCTGCTTTTGTATTTTCTGTGTCATTTATACCTTTTTTAGAGTTTTGAGCTGTTATTTTAATGTTTCATTCAATTTGGTGGTGGTTCCCACTGATCAATTTTGTGACGCAGTTCCTTTAATTCTCCCCAGCCCTTAATATTATAATAAAATTGTCAGTGTTTCATTTTCTGGAAGGCTAAAAATGATGAGGAACTTTATCTTACATCTAAATCAAATTTTATGCACATTTTATGAAAAACTCTTGCATGTTTGTTCCTTTTTTCAATGACAACTGACTTTCCTTACCTGGTTCCTGACATAAGAAATGGAGTCCGTACTCCTTCCACCAAAACAATGTTTCTTCCTGTTCTACCTGAAGCTTTGGCACCTATAAATACATTAAGGAAGAGGACTTAAGAATGAGCCATACATCAACATGACTTGAGTGGGATTTCATCCAGCAGTTCCAAATTATTATCATCGTTTGAGTTTAACGTGATTGTTTCCATGCTGCCAGCAAGGCATAGGAATCAAAGTTATATCACCTGGAGGTTTCAAAGGGTGGGGATGGGGGTGGGGTGGGGGTGGGGGTGGGTTTGGGGGATTAGCTATTATACACAAGTGAAAATAATAACACAGCTAGTAATTGTTGAAATCCCTACTATGCTTTATTAGTCAAAAAAATTCCCATCTGGTACACTTAACAAAGATTTAGAATGCTGGTTTTAACCTTGATCTTTGTCAGTGAAGAAAATGTAGACAGGAACGTTATTTTTTCTCGTTTGAAATACACTGAAATTTCGTCTATGCTTTAGACTTATTCTGGTACATGCATTTTGAAATGCAAATAAATTCAGGTTTATGCACTTTCAGACAAGATAACCGTAGAAGTTTAAAAATGTGATAATTCAACACGCTTACAACAGCTAAAAATTCTATATTACAGATGTTTAAGCAAGTCTAGATCTCTCTACCTTTAGGGGTGTTTCGCGTTTGAGAGGTACTTGCACATCTGAGGAACACTGCATGACAAAATAACAAATATTAAAGTCAACAAGATCGCGGCCACTAAAGAAGAAAAGTTGCGTGAATTTCAGAAAGCTTCTCTTGGACTTTGATCCTTGCAAAAATGCAACGTAACGTGAAATGTACATTACTATTAGTCTAAGAAGTAATGTTCCTGAAGAGAACATATTAACATAAATTGCATTTAAAAGAAACATGTGCTAAGTGGGAGAAATCTTACCATTGTTCACGTTTTTAGCCTTACAGCTTCTGGCAAAAGTTCTCAGAACTTTACCACCACAATACACGCTGGCCGCCATGATGTGGTGGGAAGTGGGGAAGTGAATGTAACCGCGCCTTCAATATTCGATTGTTTACGAATGGCTTACGATCAACAAGGTCAATCAAGGTGAAAAGGCCCGAAACGTCACGAAAATAGACAAGAGCCCTCGGGGACTTCCGAAGATGTGAAATTATGGTCTGCGAATACCATGTGCGCAGTCCCGCGAACTCCGCGAGTTTGGCGGCGCTTCACCTCGATCGCGGATCAACTAGTCATTTGCGAGCTCACTGCGGCCACGATATGATCTTCCTTGCGACAAGAGTATAAGTGAAAGACTTTCATTTTTGTCGTTTTAAGTCATGGCGATGCATGTGAAGTTCCCTTTTGGGAAATTAGTGAGTGTGCTAGTGACGCACGTGGAGGCTTCGACGGGGGATTTCTTCGTTCAAATCAACGATGAGGCGGGAAAGTTGGATGCACTTATGGTTGAAATCGAACAAAATGTTTTATCGGGAAGAGCGAAACCACCCACAGCTTCCGAAATCATGTTAGGGCGTATATATGTTGTACAGTATCTAGAAGACAGTCGATGGTACCGTGCTCGAGTGTTAGGTGTGAACGTGGCCGAACAGCAATGCGAAGTCTTTTTCATAGATTACGGAAACACTGAATTTGTGTCTCTTAGCTGTATTAGAAATGCTGAAGAGAAGTTTTGCGAACTGCCACCGCAATGTTTTGAATGTGAATTGGAAGGTTTTGATCGATTTCGCGGCGATCGTTTCGATGAGATGTTGACGCTGTTAAATGACACCATACTAGAACAAGAACTATACTGCAAGGCTATTCATCTGAAGAAAAACTGTGTTCTAGTCGCTCAGTTGTTTGTTGACGATAAAGGCACCCAGTCTGTCTTAGATGTGATGCAAAATGGTGGAGCTGGTACAACCGAAGACGCTCTGAGCAATGGAGATGTCACAATGGCTAGACAGCCAAGTTTCAAAAGAGAAGTGAAATACAAGGTTGTCACTCTTCCACAAGATTCCTTTCATGACCTCAGTGTCACATGGGTTGAGGATCCGTCTCATTTTTGGTGCCAGTTATTGTCCAATGCTGAAACACTGGAGCAGTTAATGGAGAGGATTGCTGATGTCTATGCAAACCTTGGTCCGTCTATGTTACCTCTTCAGTCATGCACTGTAGGTTATCCTTGCTGTGCAAAATTCTACGAGGATGATGCTTGGTATAGAGGAATAATTACTAACGTGAGTTCAATTGTGACTGGGCAGATAGAAGTCAGATTTGTTGATTACGGCAATACCCAAAACACAGAGTTGTCAGATGTTAGAGACTTGAAGGATGAATTTCTTAAGGAACCATGCCAAGCTTTGTACTTCGCCATTGCAGGAGTTGACCCTGCAAGTAAAGATGGACTGTGGGCTGATGAGGCCAAGGCACTATTTGAGAAGCTAATCAATTATAAACATGTTGTGGGGCTCGTAACCAGCGTGGAGAGTGATGGACGACATAGAGTTAAACTCATGGATACAACTTCTGATCTTGATATGGAGCTTAACCAGATTCTTATAGCTGCTAATTATGGTGTCAAGTCTGCTGACCCCACTACATCCAGGACTTTCACTGCGCCCACAGCTGCTTTCAAACCATCTGATCCAGCTTCAAAGCCAGCTCCTCGGGCTGTGTTTTCGAAAGAGAAGATCCAGATCGGTGTAGAAGAGAAGGTTTTAGTCACAAACATCATCACCCCTGGAAAGTTCTACTGCCAGCTGTTTAGGAATGGACCCAGACTTGAGAACTTGATGATGGAGGTTGCACGCCATTATACCAAACTTGGTGCAAATGAGGAGCTGCTGTCATCACCATCCCCTGGCGATCCATGCTGCGCTCAATTTTCCGAGGATAACTGTTGGTATCGTGCTGTCGTGATAAGTACTGCTCCAAAAGGAATCACTGTGCTGTATATTGATTATGGGAACTCTGAGACTGTACCTGCAAGCAGGATCAAGAAACTGATTCCCAAATTTTCTGAATTGCCGCAGCAGGGGATAGAGTGTACTTTGAACCGGATCAAGCCCAAGTTTACAGGAGGAGCAGGAGAGAGTAAGTGGAAGTCTGGTGATAGCCAAAAGTTCATGGACTTGGCTTTAGAAATGGAGGGCAAGATGACAGTCATTGCACAGGATGGGAGTGGAATATGCAGAGTGGAACTTGTCGTGAGAAACAGAAGAGAGGAACAAAACATCAGTGAACAGCTTCTGATTGGAGGAAATGCTGAGCTAGCAGATGGAGCTCTTCCTGCTTCTGCAAACTTTAGCAACCTCAAGTCACAAACCTTTCCGGAGCCTGATCTGGAGGTTGGCCAGTTTGAAGATGTGATTGTTAGTTACATAGAACATCCTTGTGACTTTTGGTGTCAGCTACAAAAAACTGCTGAACAACTTGATTCACTGATGCACGAGATTTCAGAGCTGTATTCTTCTGGGGGACAAAGAAATTCAATCTCCAATCCAGCATGCGGTAGGTAATGTAGTGTTAAATTCTCTAATCCCCCCAGGGTTCGTTCAGGTCATGAAAAACCTGGAAAGTCATGGAATTTAATTTTCAATTCCTGTAGGACACGACATGATTCTGTTAGTGTGCGATGGCCAAAAAACTTTAAGTACTGTCACCAAAATTCTTGAGCGATTTCAAGAATCAGTGGTAACACGGAAACAAATTTTACCTCTGCAACCTGTAGACTGTTGCGTATAATTCATTTTGTGAAGGATCGGTATTTACATATTTATGTAAAACGTGCTTTTAATAAAGTCGCTTTTTTACCACTGCACCACCTTGAAAACTACCTTTTTATCAAAACCTTTTGAAATAATAGCTTTGCTTGTAACTGCCTGCAGGTTTTGTTAACCGTTTCAAGCTCAAATGAATTGTAGACCAATCAGCAGCGCTTCCAAACGCACTGTCGTATAACTTTTGGTTTCTTTTGGAGAAACAGATGTGCCAGTAAACTCTAATGGAAGAAAATCTACATCAGATATTTAGAAACGCATAGTGCTGCTTTTAAAGTTTAAGCCAGTAATTTTTTTGACGTACCCAAAAAGCTTTTCTGAAAGTGTAAAAAAGAGTATGCAAATACAGTGTTTGAGAAGTAGGTTTCAAATAATTACACGTTTGGACACTACTCAGATTTTTGATGTGCTGTCATGCAAAAAATTTTATTCAGCAAATGCATTGTTGTCCTTTTTTTTCCACTGTAATTTGTTAAATTCTAGACAACTTTGAAAGTTGCCGCTGTGGGTGAACGATAACTACTCACATCAAAAGATTCGGTTCTTCTCATGTTGGTTTGTTCATTCAAAAAATCAAGAAACTAGAAGTGGGTTTCATGTTTTTGTGAATGAAACCTCAGGATCAAATATCAATCGCTATCAAATTTGAAAACTCAGAAACTGCAATTAAACAGTGTGCTAATGATCATGACAAGCCCGTTTTCCTCAGTCTTTGAGGTAAAGCTATGCGAAATGTTTAATTGGTTTCTCTCTGGACATGTGGTCAGTCATTTATGCCAATGTGCTTCAAGGATTCTCGAAATTATTCTGTAGTGCATGACGAGAATTGCATAGCGGGCAATGCGATTCTTGTGCTGCAGGAAATGAGACACAACTGGTAACTTACTTTTATTGTAACTGTAACCCCAGTTGGTAACGTCTGCAAAGCAGCGCAAAGCAGCAGGGATTTCCTTGCTCTCGGCCCCCAATGGACTCAACGAATTACCATTAATGCATTTCAAATTCCCCTTCAACCTGATTGCTGATTGTTCGCTTAAGGTGCAAATGGTTATTGTTAGTTTTCTCGAGAAATGAATCATTTCTTGAAATCCTTTTGAGAGTTGAATATCAAAAATGCTGATTTCTTGAAACTCAAGGCTCGATTTTTGCATTTTCAAACTTGATTCATTTGAGTTTTGATTAGTCTTCCTCCCACCTGTTAATTGTCTCATCACGTAATGCTGCTCAGCGTTGTGTGATGACACAAAAACGGTTGAGAGGGGGACTAAGTTTCAAGAAATGTAAATCAAGTTTCGGGGATCTGGTTGAGACTGTCAACTTACGATACAGACACTATCAATAAGGTCATCCTAGTTAACTAATTAAAACTAGGTTTAGGTACCCTAGCTCCAGGGTTCTGTTCTTGAAATACAATAAAGTAGAAAAAAAATTTACCTATAGCACCCTGGGGAAGGTTGAGGAAAAGAAATTTAAAAAAACAAAAACAACAAAAAACGGAGATTGACCCCTGACATTGACATTCATGCTATGCTATTTGTGTCCCTATGAGTTAAATAAATAATAAATTTGATGCTTATGAATCAACCAATTACTGCACCACGTGTCATCGGCAAGAAGTTGCCATATTAATAAAGTTATTGATTTTTTTTTACTGGGCTCCTAACTTTTTATTTTAGGGGCCCAAAGGGCTCCTAGAAAATTTTCTTGGGCAGCAGCCTTGCTTCCTCTGTGGGGGTGTGGATTTTTTCTGGAATAAACCAATGGTAAAAAAAATACCAAGATAAAAATTTAAGCAAATTTAAAAGAGAACGATAGGACAATAAACCTGTTCCTTTTTACTGTGATTTTTGCTTGATTAATTAACTAAAGACTGCTATCAGAATTTCTCAATATTAAATTTTGATCCAGACCAGTGATTCTCAATATTTACAGTCACTTACTCTCAATACCTGGAGTTTTTGATACAATAAACTAGTCAGACTACAACCTGTCATCTGTGACATTAATAGTTAATCAAAATTAATGGTATATTCTTGTATTCTAAGCAGAAGACATCATCTTGCATTGATTGGCTAGTTTTAAAACTTTGTTCTCTTTAGGTATGTTGTGTTGTGCACAGTTCACAGAAGATGACAAGTGGTACAGAGGGAAAATTACAGGTGTTCAAAAAGGAGGCCAAGTAGAAGTCCACTTTGTTGATTATGGAAACTATGAGTTGCTTCCAATGTCACGTGTCAAAAGGCTACAGGCTGAGTATTTACTCCTTCCACCCCAAGCAGTTAAGTGTGCTCTTTTGAAGATTGATCCCTTGAACAAAGATTTGCTGTCAGATGATGTCATGCATAGATTTGAAGAACTTACACTGGACAAAGAACTTGTAATGATGGCCGATAAACATGATAAAAGCAGTGGTACCTATGAAGTTGTTTTACTAGACACCACCGAGGGAAAGAATTTAGATGTTGCAAAAGAACTTCAAGCTCTCATGGGCCCCTCCATAAACCAAGGAGCAGCCAGTATTGCTGGTGTGGCAATCCAGCCTGGTATCACTGAACAAGTGTTTGTGTCCTCTGCTACTAACCCTTCAAAGTTTTCTTGTCAGTTAATGAAAACAGCTTCTTCTTTGGATGATCTAATGAATGAGATGTTTGACTATTATGAACAGTTGGGTCCGCAACAGGAGCAAATGCCTAAGCCATCAGTCGGTGAATTCTGTGCTGCCAAGTTTACACTGGATGATGGTTGGTATCGTGGTAAAGTGCTTAGTGCCCAAGGGGACAGCATATCAGTTCTGTACATAGATTATGGAAACTCTGAAACTCTTTCATTTTCAAGACTGAAGGCCTTAAACTCAAAGTTTCACAGCCTTCCTAGCCAAGCTATTGATTGTGCTTTATCTGGGAATTTTGGGGGCATCAGTGACACTCAATTCCAAGAGATTGTTTCTGAGAAAGAGTTCACAGCCAAATTTTTATCTATGGAAAGTGGGGTTGCAGCTGTAGATCTGGTATCAAAGGAAACAAGCCAGTCTGTTGCCAACATGCTTGGCACGGACTCAAAGTCCTCAGCGCCTTCAGCTTGTACGATTGCTTATTCAGACTGGAAGATTGGAGACACCCTTGACATTTATGTCCCATTCGTTGAAAGTGCACAGAAATTCTTTTGCCAAGCTTCAAGTCATTCAAGCGAGCTTGACGATCTGATGAACAAACTTGAGGAATATTATAAAAGTAATTCAGAAAACCTCACGACAATCTCGAATGGTTCTTGCTGCGTTGCAATGTATAGTGATGGTGGATGGTACAGAGCAAAAGTGGAGCATGTTCAAGGTGGAGAGATCAAGGTTAACTATATTGATTATGGAGACAGTGCCATTGTTCCAATTAGCAGCATCAGAACTTTGATGCCTGAGTTTTCTTATTTGCCAGCACAAGCAGTGCAATGTTGCTTAAAAGGTTTCTTATTGAGAACAGGTCCCGAAAACTTCAAAGACCTTGTCCTTGAGCAAGAATTTAAGGCACAAGTTGTAAGTGCCAAGAGTAGTGGTATCTACGAAGTTGATTTAATACCACAAGATGGTTCTGCATCAATCAGTCAAGTGTTGTCCAAGGATTTTGAAACAGACTCTATATCATCCTTGAGCGTTCCCAGCATTCAGTGGAAGCTTGGTGACAATGTAAATGTTTTTGTGTCGTTTGTAGAAAGCACACAAAAGTTTTTCTGCCAGGTCTCTGAATATGCAAGTGGTCTTGATGATCTTATGACTAAACTTGAGAAGCATTATGGTGCTAGTCAAGAAAATGTTCATTCAGTCACTGCTGGAATGTTTTGTGTTGCCCAGTATGAAGATGGCGGATGGTACCGGGCTCAAGTTTTGCACATTCAGGACAAAAGTGTCAACGTGTTTTACATTGATTATGGTGACACTGCTACCCTTCCTTTGAGCAGTTTAAGATCACTAATACCTGAATTCTCATCCTTGCCTGCCCAAGCTGTAAAGTGCTGCTTGAAGGGACATTCTACTAACCAAGGACCTGAAAACTTTAAGGATCTTGCCACTGACCAAGAATTTCAAGCACAAGTTGTTAGTGTGAAAGGGCAAGGTACTTATGAAGTGGATTTGGTTTCAAGTAACGATTCCACTTTCACAAGCAACAAGTTGTTGGAAGGAGCAGAAACTGCAGAAGTGTCATCTTGCAGAATTCCTAGCATTCAGTGGAAGCAAGGTGATCAAGTGGAAGTCTTTGTTCCATTTGTGGAAAGTGCACAGAAGTTCTTTTGCCAATCATCTCAGTCGTCAAGTGACCTAGATGATCTTATGATCAGGCTTGAAGAGTATTACACAACAAATAAGGAAGCAGTAACATCAATCAGCACCGGTGCTTTCTGTGTTGCTCAATATGAAGATGGTGGTTGGTACCGTGCACAGGTTACCCATGTCCAAGGGCAGAGCATCAGCGTCTTCTACATTGATTATGGTGATAGTGCAACACTTCCTTTGAGTAGTATTAGATCAATAAGGCCAGAATTCTCATCCTTACCTGCCCAAGCTGTAACGTGTTGTTTGAAGGGACATTTTCCCACTGAAGGGCCTCAAAACTTTAAAGATCTTGTCATTGAAAAAGAATTTCAAGCACACGTTGTTGGTGTGAAAGGGCAAGATACTTATGAAGTGGATTTGGTTCCAAAAGACGGTTCCACTTCCATAAGTAACAATAATTTGTCTGGAGGAACAGATACAGCTGAGATGTCATCTTGCAGTGTTCCTAGCATTCAGTGGAAGCAAGGCGATCAAGTGGAAGTGTTTGTTCCATTTGTGGAAAGTGCACAGAAGTTCTTTTGCCAGTCATCTCAATCGTCAAGTGACCTAGATAACCTTATGACCAAGCTTGAAGAGTATTACACAACAAATCAGGAAGCTTCAACATCAATCAGCACCGGTGCTTTCTGTGTTGCTCAATATGAAGATGGTGGTTGGTATCGTGCTCAGGTCACCCAAGTCCAAGGGCAAAGCATCAGTGTTTTCTACATTGATTATGGCGACAGTGCAACACTTCCTTTGAGTGGTATTAGATCAATAACGCCAGCATTCTGTTCTTTGCCTGCGCAAGCTGTTCACTGCTGCCTGAATGGTACACCAGAAAATTTAAAAGATGTTATTCTCGAACAAGAGTTTGTCCTTCATGTGGTCGGCAACAAACAACCTGGAATTTATGAAGTGGAGTTGACATCCAAGGATGGTTCTGTCTTGTTTGGTGATGCACCACCCAGTGAAATTAAAACCGGTATGTACAGGTAGTAGCTGAATTTAAGGGTGCATCCCATAGGAAATCTGGATTTAGATTTTGAAATTTGGATTTCAGATTTGAAATGTTTTTAATGTTTTACGGCAAATCCAAAATCCTGATTTCAATATCTAAGGCCAGATTTTCCAATCAAAAGCACCCCCCTGAGTATAGAGAGAAGTTGTTATATCTCATTACCATGTTAGCAAAATTTCTGGATCTCAGCAAATCATTTTCCAGCAAATATGGAAGAAAAAAAAAGTTGACAGGTACGACCTTTGGTCGTCTTCTTGATTGTTTTTTTTTTTAGTCAGGAACAAAACAGTAGCCCATAGTTTTTTTGCATGGCTCTGCGTGCAAAGAAAGTAGTGTCCGATAGCCCAGGACTGGTGGATTTTGCTGTTGGGCTAGTGAATTCTGTTATTAACTCTTCCAACAGGCAAGCGGAATTTTTTGAGAAATTCAAATTACAGAAGAACTGCTAAATCAAGATCTGCTCATCAAAACGTTTTTGGGGCTAGTTGAAATGATGTTTGGGCTAGTAAATGTTAGCTTCAGCAAATGACTTTCTTTGCACCCTGATGGCTTGATAAGGCGAATAGCCATCTCTGTCAAGAAAGATTGCTGAGATCCAGAAATTTTGCTACCAGGTTAACATGACATAACAGTTCTCCTCTCTATTAGATATTAATTGTTTGTGAGTAACCGGATGCCTCTTGTCTTACCGCCATCTATGTATTAACTGTAGGTGGTTATTTAAGGGAGGCAGAAGAAATGGATGCCTTTTAGCCCACCAGGGTTGTCCTTGACATGTGAACAAACCTGGGAAATGGAATCCAACATCTCATTCCAATGTCTCATTTTATTGATGTCAAGCTAGTATACAATACATGTATTATTATAGCTAGAAATAACGTAAGGGTAGATAGTGTGGTTATTGCAGATACTGATAGAAGGGCTCTGAGGATACATTTTAGAATTGCAAGGGTTTTGGAAAAGAAAGAAAAGTAGTATTGGAGTAGACCTCTGTTAAACTCATACATGTACAACAAAGTTGACCTAGGATTATAATGTGAGCAACTAAATCAATCACATAAGTTTTTCTTGGTTTTCAAAGCAAGTGCGTTCAAGTCAATTAAAATTATGAATGAAACTATATATGGCGTTACTATTAGAATAACCATACACTGCTTCATGTTGCATTTTTAAACATTTCTCAGCTTTTACGTGACATGTTCAAGGTTACAGTAGGTACTTGCTTATATTCGCCATACAGAGATAACTTCATGTGACTGGAACTGCATAACATACAATGCGCAACACAACATTTTTCACATTCTTATCAATCTTAGTGGAAGTCTTAGAATGGTTCACAGCCCCTGCGTACTAGATTTTGACCAACCTGATTTTGATCATGGCTCCTTGCTCGCCAACAATATAATTAGAGTGGTTTTCTCTCTTAATATCTTTGTGTCAAATCTTAATTGACTCAAACATCAGTTGCATTGATCGGTCGTGCTTAAAAAATGCAAAAAAAAAACATACAGAGTTGACTCGAAAATTCCATGGAAAATCTTTATCCAACCACTAACCACTACCCACCTGCACTTCCTTTTATCCAATCTTACAGTCCTACAAGTTTGCCCAGGACATTTTCCCAACTAAATGAAGACCAGATTCCCAGGAGAGAAAGCGAATTGTAAGGAGAAGGTATCTTCAAATCCTGGATCAAAAATCCTCCAGTGTCATGGTTGCAACAAGTCGATGCTTCTCAAAAACTAGCCTTCTGCACGTGTTCAAACTTTAGAAATTGATATTTAGCATCATGAGCAGAATGCAACATATTGCTTGAGTTGCAAACAGTGCTTTTGATTCTTTTCAGCAAGATAGTGACCACAAATGACTTGATTAAGTTCAAAAGATCTTTTTTGGCAAACGTTCAAGGGGCAAATGGGTTAACTAACTGACTACTTGTTCTCTTTTCAAGATACATCCTTACTAGATGAGATTACAGAAGGTTCATCCATCCAGTTCTGCCCTACTGCATGTGTTAGCCCACACCTATTTCACTGCCAGATTGCAACAGCTGATCATAAAGAGAGGTTGGAACAGCTGATGAACCAGTTACAGGACTGTTATGAAGTACTTGGAGTGCAGGAACAGGGAATCAGCAACCCCACCATTGGAATGAATTGTGCTGCAGTTTTTGCAGGTCAGATGTGAAAAACATGGTTTTGCATCATTTTTGTTTACAGGTTCTGTGTAGCACTGTGTACTTCTTAATACACTATTCATAAATTAGGCACCAATTAGACCAATAATATCGTGGATGCAAACTCAGGTAGAAAGGGCTTGATGCCAAATGTCTCAATGGATGCATTTCCATTAATTACAGCAGTAGTAAGGTAGCTTTTTGTCCTGTTTGCACATGTATGTTTCAGGTCTACTTCATTAGAGTGCAATCCAGTGATGAAAGAAAGGACTCCCTCTTCTGAGTTATTGTGAGGATATGTCCAAAACCGGAATCGATATAGAGATTCTGACGAGGCACTCTAGAGTAAGATAATTGGCTGTTTCACCAGAGGTACATTGCAGCCCTTTTTCTCCCATTATAAACATTATTATTGACATGTAATGATCTTACAGCTTATCCAGGTTTAAGGCAACAGGAGTTTTCATTTAGCCAAGTAGACACCACTGTTAAGCAGACACCAACAAGTTAATATGGGTGTTACTGCAGGTGGGCTTGATGACCATGGCATTCTCTTTCAATTTCCAGGTGATGGTTTGTGGTATAGAGGAACCATCGTTGAAGTGGTGGACCAACAGAAGGTGAAGGTGTCTTTTTCAGACTTTGGTAACATTGACACAGTGCCCCTGAGCAAATTGAAGACCATCAGCGCCGACTTGTTACAGCTGCCTCCTCAGGTGATCCAGTGTGGCATTTCCTCCATCAGTCCTGTTGGTGGTGCTGAGTGGTCTGATGATTCCATTGAAAGGTTCTGCAACCTCATCATGCACAAAAGGTTACTTGGCAAAGTTATCAAAAAAGGTAGTGTTCCCTGTTTGTCATATGTAAACCCCTCTGGTCAAATTTATCTGTCTTCCTTCCAAGTTACATTCTATTGATTCCAGCCTTGAGATTTATATGTAAGTTTTCTATTAAATTGTTAAGCTTTCAAGACCCATTTGTGGAAATTACCTGCCAGTTCTCTTTTTGAGTCATCAAGACTTCTTTTAGAAACAAAAGATGGAAATTAGTGGTGATAACATTTTTTTGTTTGGCCTCATCATAACTAGTTTTGTTTCTGTTTTCATGCCAAAGCAAAGCTGTTTCAACGCAAAAAACATACATTTGTGGGTTCACAGTTGTTGATGTTTTCCCTTTTATATTTCTAAAACAGAAAGTGGCAACCTGGAAATTGAGCTTTTTCATACCTCTGATTCTTCTGAAGACATCAACATTGGTGAGCTGTTAGTGAAGGAAGGGTTAGCCAAACAATCATCATCAGCAATCAAATCCCTGTCTGACCTTAAAAAACCATGTGTTTCAAAAAATGAGAAAGTTTACATCACAGCTGTAGAATCACCAGAGAGTTTTTATTGCCAAATAAGTGGTTCTGAAGAAAAGCTTACTTCTCTGATGGGTAAGATCTCTGCCATTTACGATTCTATGCCTGCTGATGAGTTGAAGATAAACACCATCTCTGTGGGAGATGTTTGTTGTGCACAGTTTTCGGAGGACAACCAGTGGTACCGTGCTATTGTGGAGAATGTCAATGCTAGTGAATTGACTGTGAGATTCATAGATTATGGCAATTTGGAAACACTGAATATTGATAGGACAAAAGTGCTAAATGATGACTTCTTTGGTGATCCTCCCTTGGCAATCAAATGTTGTCTTTATAAGCTGCAACCGCCTGCTGGTCAGACATGGGCTGATGAAGCAGGCACATTTCTTGAGGGGCTGGTCTCTGAGAAGGAGCTGGATGCCCAGTTCTTGTCGTTTACTGAGCCATTCAAGATTCAACTGAGAGATGGCACTACTGATGTTCAAGAGGAACTGGTCAAAGCAGGTTTAGCTGGGATAAAATCCACTGTTCCGGGCACAACAACAGCTGCTGAGTATATCAAGCCCGTTTTGAAAAGTGGTGAAACTTGTGGTGTATGTATCAGTCATATCTCTTCCCCTGGAGAGTTTTACTGCCAACTGGTCAACTTAAAAGAACAACTCGATGGAAGTAAGTGCTAGTCAAAGTTTGGTTTCTACATCTTCTTCCTGAAGGCGTTTCTTGCTCAAGCTTTTTGTCACAAAAAATTTTGTGAAGAGAACAAAACAGTGTGAGCATAGTTTTTTTTTTTTTAAAAAAAAAGAATGAATTTGTTCAACTGATCGGTTATTTTCTTACCATGTTGTTACTTGTCCTTATTGTTGTAGTGATGAATGACCTGAACAGCCACTACAGCCAGCTCTCCGAGACAGAAAGCTCTATTGATTCACCAGTGGTAGGACAGTCATGTGTAGCATTGTATGAAGGGATGTGGTACAGAGCTAATATTCTTGGCTTCTCTGAAAATGACTTTACAGTGCATTATGTGGATTATGGAAATGAAGAAACTTTGGAACATTCTGCAGTTAAACAGATTTCACCATTGTTTCTCAAGACAACTCAAGTTGCTGTCAAGTGCTCTTTGGATCCTAACAGAGGCCAGTGGTCGGAGAAAGCAACAGCCCTCTTTGAAGACTTAACAGGAGAGGATGAGCTGGTTATAAAGATTATTGGTCAGAAAGGTGACACATACCAGGTCAAAGTGTTTAGTAAGGATGAGCATTGTGTGAGCGAAGAAGTGTACAACACCTTTTCGGGAGAAGGTATGTTTCTGATCGACATCTTTTTTTTTACCATGCTTAACATAGAATTAATGAAAATCTTGAAAGCTGTTGTTGAATACCACATTCCTAAGACTAGTACTAACTTCTATTTAACCTAATCATCCCTGGGAATTGTGCTGAAAAATGCGTGTTGAAGCTAGTCGAACAGTTTTCTAGTTACTGTCTGGCTATAAAGTTTAAAACTTACCTAAAAGTCGTTTAGGTGCAAAATGTCACCTTTCAAAGTCTGGGCAGGTGCAGAAAGCAAAATGTCAAGGTTTTAGGTTTAAAAGTTCAAGTCACGAGTTTTACCTTTCACTTTCCTTCTTCCCCTTTCCTTTCAGTATTCTCCCCCCGTAATTTTTTCTGGTTTGTTTGTTTGCCTTTGTCTAGTAGTCTTCATTTTGGTGAGAATAGATTTTGGGAAACCTTTTAGGATTGCGAGATGGGATGGAAGGAAGTGCAGGCTGGTAGGGGAACAACATTTTCATAAGAATTTTCTGGCCAACTTAACATGGTTTTGTCTTTTTCTCTGACCCTTGCTTATTTTCATATGGTTTGAAAGATCTCATCCCCTGAACAAGTTAGGTAACAAAGTTGTCCTTGACTGTGAAAGCTGATAACGTCAAATTGCGTGCAAGGATTGTAGTTCTGTATGGGCAGTTACGGGCAGCTCAGAGGCAAATGGAAATATATTTGATAAATTCTAAACTTTCCAGAGTGTTTCTCTCCTATATACTGTTGTATCAGGCATCGAATATGGAAAATATTGCTTGTACAATGCACCATAACAGTAATTATTTTTCTAGTGTAATTTTGCAGCGTTCCAGTAAATTAATTAAAGTTAATCCACAATTAAATGATGAAACATTTTCATTTTATGTTACATTTGTCCCAACATAGTGTGACTAAAGAGGCAAACATTGTTTGACTGAATACCACATGGTGTAAGCCCACATAAAGGGTTTTGTATATTACAGCAAAAAAATAATTCTATGTACTCTTTTTATGATCGCTTATTTTTTTCCTTTTTGAGCTTACTTTGTTACCAAAGCTGGCCAATTGATCAAATATGTCTTTGGCGCAAAATGCTGCATGAAATGGTTTGATCTAAATCATACATGGAAAGCCTTTCAAATGCCATGTTAACAGATATGGCTAAACCATTAAATGTTTTTCTGAGTCAGTGTTGGACTAAAATGTTTCTTCATTTAGCCGGTGCTTAAACATTGGCATTAAAAATCTGCTTGTTTGCGACTAACAATTTTTATTGGCTTGTTACCTGAGGAGCAGCTTCCACTGTAGCTGTTTATCTAACCCTTGTACTAATGCGTTAAAATAATGTCCTACGTAATTTAACCCTTGGAAAGTTAAAATTGAAATAACTTGAGCTATCCTGGGTTTCCTGTTGTGTCATTGTTATTTTGAGATATTTTGTACAGCAGCCTTGTTACTTGCTTTTGGTAAAAAAATAGTTGTCAGTGTATGTAACTTCTTTGGATGTTATTCATAATTCACCATTTTTTATTCCTTGCCCTTGACTTCAGTTTTTGTTTCTCTTCTTTTTAATGTCTTGCTTAAGAAAGCAAAGAAATTTCTTAAATACATGTACATGTACCATTGCTGTGTTCTGTGTTGTTGTATGCTGACTCCTGAAGGTCTGCTCAAGGAACAATAATTGTGTGATGCGCTAAAGCTCTAACCAGTGAGATGCAGGGTGACCTTCATAATTGCTTCCTAATTTATTTTTTATGGGAATAAAAGTCGAGAATAGCAGCCATTTTCTCTGTAGCACAATATACTTTGTTGTCACGTGAGCTGGTTTCCTCATTTTCACATTGCCAGCATGCCACCCTAAACATATTCTCCATTGCCTCCAAACCATGTGATGTTACACGTGTTTTCCATAGCTTCAAAACTGTGAGATACACCTCACATGCTTTCAGTTGCCCCAAGTCATGTGATACACTTTATTAAAATGCGATTTCCAATTGCTTTATAAGTGAAGTGGAATTAACCTAAGATTTTCTTTCCAGCCAAGACATAACTGAACCACTAGGGGGCACTGGTGCTGTTGCAGCGCACCCTTGCTTGACATACATTGCATTGATAGTTTTTACTTTCTGCAGTCATGTTCTCTTTAGTATTAATTTGCATTTGAGCGGTGTGATATCATTAAGAATGTCATAACTTCACTCTTTCGCAAATAATTAAAATCTTTTGTTTCCTGAGGCAGCAGTTTATAGAAAGGTTATATAGGTTGTGAAGTTTATGGAATTGTTGATTGAGGGAATTACTTTACCAGTAAGAAACGTAATAAAATAATTTAGGGTATCATTGAGCAGTGCAGCTTAATACTAAAGTATACTTGTGTAAGTGCTACACTTTGTTCTTAAAGGAAAGGGTGCTTGGAGTTCAAAGTCAAGAGTCGGAGACCTGTGGGAACATGGCCTTGTCAGAAATCTACTGTTAAACATTCAGTGGGACTTCACTCTATCTGTAGTAGGGTTGTATTTATAGTAGGAGAATCAGACTTGAGTTGACTGAGACTCGTTTTCTTTATTTCCAACTCAGTTCAAGACTTGCAGCGACAAAAGCCAGTCTTCCCAGAGATGGCTGTGCACTCAGGCCTCACAGAAGACATATATGTTTCCTACGCTAAGAGTTCACAAGCATTTTATATCCAGCTGTCCAAGACATACGACCAACTTTTACATATGATGGCTGAACTTTCCAGAGTTAACTCCAGCCTCCCTGATGATGTGCATCCACCAGATCTTGATGTTGGTACACCCATTTGCGCTCTTTTTGCTGAGGATGAGGAATGGTACAGAGCAGTTATTGAAAGCATTCCCTCAGAGTTTGAAGTCGGAGTTCGCTTTGTTGATTATGGAAACAGTGATGTGGTTCTTCTGTCAGACGTCCGGTCATTGGACAAGAAGTTTTTAAATGTTCCAATGCAAGCAGTTCATTGCTGCCTTGATTCTCAAGTGGATGCCGACACTTTTCATCAACAAGTGGATGGTAGAGAACTAAAGGCAACGTTTATGTCACTGAAAGAAACAATGCAGTGGCAAGTTAGTTTATCAGATAAAGGAGGCAAATTAATTGGACCAAAGACGAAACCAAAGGTACAACATCCTTACATTGATGAAGGACCTATGCTAGAAGACAACTCAGACACATGTGAGATTAGAGAGTTCACTCAGCTGAAGATCAAGCCAAATGTGACAAACACCGTTTATGTGAGCCACGTGGTGAGCCCAGACGAATTTTACGTTCAGTTTGAATCTGCGCTCGACTCATTGTCAATCCTGAGTGAGAAGATGAGCACTTTTTACACTAAGATGCATCCATCGGACTTCTTGTTGAATAATCCATGCACTGGGATGTCCTGCTGTGCACGCTTCAGTGAGGATGGCAACTGGTACAGAGGGAAAATTAGGGAAGTTGGTTCTCATGGGGCACTTGTCCAGTTTATTGATTATGGGAATTGCGAAGTTGTACCCTTCTACAACATTAAGGATACTGAAAAAGAATTTATGCAGTTGCCACAACAATCCACTCTTTGTGGGCTAGATGCAACCAAGGATGTGTGGTCTCCTGAAGAAGTGAATACTTTAAAGACAGTTACTCTTGACAAGTGCTTCCAAGCCAAGTTCATCATCCGTGATGGTCCCAAATGGAGGGTGTGTCTGGAAAGCAGTGGAGTCTCTGTTCTGGACATGTTTGTGGGAAAAGTTACTGAAGAGTCAAGTATACAAGTGGGAACCTACGCTCCGCAAAAGCTCTCCTCAAGTCAGGTCGAAGAGGTGTTTGTAAGCTATGTGACAGAGTCTGGTGACTTCTTTGTTCAGCTGTCCAAAACATCACCTGATCTACAGACCATTGAAATGCTGGTTAGTGAAACGTACGACCAAATGGGGCCTACTGAAGATGCCCTGGAAATGTGTTTTGTGGATTCCCCATGTTGTGCCAAGTTTAGTCAAGATTTCAAATGGTACAGGGCACTGGTCACAAGGATTTTTTCTGAGGCAGAAGTGGAAGTCCTTTTCGTTGATTATGGCAACACTGATACTCTTAAAGTGGAAGGTGTGAAGCAAATAAAATCTGAACTCTTGACATTCCAAGTGCAAGCAGTCAAGTGCCGCTTGGAGGGGTCCAAAGAGGTTTGGACCGATAGTGATGTTCAGCAGTTTGAAGCCAGTGTTATGGACAAGCCTTTGCATGTAACGTTTACAAGACAGCAAGGTGATACCTGGTTTGTAACCATACAAGAACTTGACTTGTTCAGTAGCAAAGTAACTCCAAAAGTGAAGTCTTTCTCTAAGGAGGAGTTTGATTGTAACAGTCGAGAAGATGCTTACTTTGTTTGTGCAGATTCCCCGGACTGTATTTGGCTGCAGCCAGCAAGAACAGGAGAGGCGTTAATTGCACTGATGGATCAGATTGCTAATGATGTGACAGGCCAACAAATGGACAAATCTCAGTTGTTGCCAGGAGTGCCTTGTCTAGGGCAATTTACAGATAATGATGTCTGGCACCGTGCACAAATTCTAGATCTACAAGGCAACTCCAGTGTGACTGTTTTCTATGTCGATTATGGAAATTCTGAGACCCTCACTGTGGATAGGCTTCATCCAATAAGTGACTCTCACCTAAAACTACCAGCACAAGCAATTCATTGTCGCTTGGCAGATTTAGAAGGAGTGGATCCCACCAAGGTCACAGAGTACTTGAATGAGGTTCTTTGCGAAAAAACTTTCAAAGTTGAAGTGCAGGAAGGGCATGCTGATGGCTCTTACACAGTTAAACTATACGAGGTTGGTTCTGAGCTGTCAGTTAATGAGCAGGTAGTAGGAGAATGTCTTGGGGATACATCTTTGATTGAAGAGGTTACACTGGAACAATTGACTCCACCACGTCCATCAGCACCTGGCGAAAAGAGATCATTTAAGCTTCCAGAAGTCAAGAAGGGAACCATGTTACCTGTTAGTTTTGTTTCTGCTTTCCTGCCTTCAAAATTGCAGTTGTTGCTCTCTGAAAGAATTGAAGAAAGAGACAAGATAACCAATCATGTGACTTCCATGTATGAGGCACTTGGTGAGGGCGAGCTCAAGCTTGAAAATCCAGAAGTTGGAGTTCTATGTTGCGTTCATTTTTCTCCTGAACAAGGTGAAGCTTGGAAGTGGTACAGAGGGGAAGTAATAAGTATTTCTGCTGATGACACTGCTACTGTGAAGCTAGTAGATTATGGAATTCATGAAAAGATCCCAATTTCAGAGCTACGGTTTTTGAAGGATGAACTCTTAGAAATGCCAGTTTTTATATTGGAAAGTAGTTTAGCAGGTATACGTCCAAGGTCTCATGATGGCCAGTGGTCGCCTGAGTGTTCAAGTGTTTTGGAGTCATTCTGTCGCTCTAAGGTGCTTACTGCAAACATTACAGAAGTATACAGGGACTTCGTAGAGTTGATCTTGACTAGTGATGATGGCAAAGTGGTGAATGAAAGTCTGGTTGACTTGGGATATGCAGAGGTATGCAACATCCAGGAAGATTTCTCTCTAGAGGAGCGACAAATCAAGTGGCCAGAATTGCAGGTTGAACAATGTTTAGATGTTTTTATGATGGCAGTAAAAGATTTACAATCAATACAACTGCAACTTGCTGACTCAGAGGCTGAGTTGACAAAAATGAGGGAACAGTTAACGACAGTGTACTCGTTGTTAGGTGAAGCAGAAGAGGTTATTGGGAATCCAAGGGTGGGACAGGTTTGTTGTGCTCAATTTGCAGATGACGGAGAGTGGTATCGAGCTGTAATAACTTGTGTTTCAGATACTGGAGTCAAAGTTAAATTTTTGGATTATGGTAACATGGATGTGGCTTTGTCAATCAAGCAACTGAAGGAGGAGTTTTTTATTTTGCCAGTTCAGTGTTTTGAATGTAGTCTCGGTGGAATAATCCCAGCTCCTGAATACAGTGACACCGAAACTGCAGCAAAATTGCTTGAAATGTATGATGGCAAGCAACTCACGGCAGAAATCACCTTTGTCTCAGGAGATTCTGTGATGGTTAATTTATTCCATGATTCAGGAGAAACAAAACAGTCTGTTGCAGACACTCTTGTTAACCTGAGATATGCAGTGCCCCAGCTTAAATCTAGGGATGACGCGAAACGGGTTTCAGTGAGTGATGAGGGCAAAATAGTGTACAATTATCCAAATTATGGAGAAGTTCATACTGTGTGCTTGATATCAGTGACTTCACCGAGTGACTTTTGTTGCCAGCTAGAAAATTGTAAGACTGAGCTTAAGTCCATGTCAGAAAGGATTGAACTGTTTTATTATTCTCTGGGTGAAAATGACTTGAGGCTTCACTACCTTCAAGATGGAGATGTCTGCTGTGCAAAATTTGCTGAGGATGATAAGTGGTATAGGTCGCTTGTTGATAAAGTGTGCTCCGATGGCCAGGTCAGTGTGCGCTCAGTTGATTACTTTAAGCAAGAGACTCTTACTCTCGACAGGATCAAAAAACTTGAAGCAGCGTTTGCTGTACTTCCTGTTCAGGTTGTTAACTGCAGTCTTAGCAGTATTGAACCCCCTCACAAATATTATGGAGAGGAGTGGAGCAGTGAAGCTGTGGAACGTTTTAAAGAACTTGGCAAAGGAAAAGAACTTAAGATCAAAGTCAAAGGTCAAGAAGGTAATATCGTTTTGGTGGAGCTGCTGACTTCTACAGGTCTCTCTGTCGCTGATCAGCTGGTATCTGAGCAGCTGGCTGTAGAGAGGAAGTTACCTTTGACCGTGTCCCCTTTGAAAGGCACAGAAAAACAATTGAAATCTTTGTCAATAAGTCAAGTAGAGAAAGCCTTGGAGCAGAGTTCAGAAGAGGATGTCTTCCAGGAGGCTGAGTCCGGCATTGAAGGAGTACTGGAGTTATCAGAGGGGAAAGAAAGCAATGAGGAAGAAGAGGAAGAATTTCACGATAGCTCTGATCAGTTTACCAGTGAAGAGAAAAGTAAAAGTTCAGCTGCCCTTGAGAATGAAGAAGGAGACCTGCAGACAGCTGAGAGCTCTGTAGAAGAAAAATATGCTACCCCTCTGGAAGAGGCAGAGGTGCAAGGTACTGATAATCTGCAAAGTAGTGATGAGCAGCCAGCTGAGTCTTCGGGAGAGGTTATTGAAGAGAAGCCCGCTCTAACAGCAGATGAAGTGCAAGAAAGCAGTGTCAGAAAAGAAGCAAAGAGTGAGGCAGAAATTGTTCTTGGAGAACAAAAAGAAGCAGAAACAGAGGCTCAAAGCAGCGAGAAGATTAAAGTTTCGGAGCAGGTGGATTCTATGGGCAATGAAGAAGCACAAAATGTAATACCGTTTGCTGGGGAAGGATCCGAGAAAGATGACAAGGGTGAAAAAGAACTCAAGGTAGACAAGGCGAATGAAACTGCTGCTTCTCAGAATGAGGAAGAAGTTGGAAACACAAGGGATGTGGATTTGTCTGAGACAACTCAAGTTGAGGAGATAGAAACAAACAGTGAGCAGGAACATGTAACTTGCGCGGTCTCCGTAGATCAGAGCGAGGAAGATGTTGGCAAAACAAGTAATGTGGATACCTATGAAACCACCATAGCTGAGCCACAAGAAACAAAGACTGAGCAAGAACATGTGACTAGTGCTGTCTCTGAAAAGCAGAGTGTGGAAGAGGTTGGTGTAACAAGTAATATGGATATTTGTGAAAGCTCTGTAGCTGAGCATGAAGAAACAAAGACTGAGCAAGAACATGTGACTAGTTCTGCCTCTGAAGAGAAAGAGGTTGGTGAAACAAGTAATATGGATATTTATGAAAGCTCTGTAGCTGAGCATAAAGAAACAAAGATTGAGCACGAACGTGTGACTAGTTCTGCCTCTGAAAAGCAGAGTGAGGAAGAGGTTGGTGAAAAAAGTAATATGGATAGCTGTGAAAGCTCTGTAGCTGAGCATGAAGAAACAAAGACTGAGCAGGGACATGTAACTAGTTTTGCCTCTGAAAAGCAGTGTGAGGAAGAGGTTGGTAAATCAAGTGATATGGATGTTTGTGAAAGCTCTATAGGTGAGCAGGTAAGAACCAGCATTCAGCAAGAAGAGATATCTGCTGCTGCCCCTGAAGAGCAGAGCAAGGAAGAGGTTGGTAGAGCGAGTAATAAGGATATCTGTAAAACTACCATAGCTGAGCAGGAACATGTAACTTGCGAGGCCTCTGAAGAGCAGAGCGAGGAAGAGGTTGGTAATTCAAGCAGTATATATACCTGTGAGACCACTGAAGCTGGGGGCTCAGAAACCAAGATTGAACAGGAGCTTGTATCTGCTGCTGCTTCTAATGAACAGGATGAGAAGGAATATCAAGGAGAGGGGGAAACGGACAGTCCTGAGACTGCACTTGGGCAGGTCAAAGCAGAGGCTGAGGGTCCTGTTAGTTTGGAAGAGAAGGGTGATGGATTGGGGACAGTACTTGCTGAAGATCAGGAGGGAGTAACTGAAGCATTCTCGGAAGAAGACTTGACAGGTAGAGTGTAGGCCTGGGACTGGGATCGAATGTTATTGTTAAAAACAAGCCACTCTTGAGGAAGTAATACGCATCCACCCATATTACATGGTGCTTCTCAGATGCGAGTGTTGTTTCTGATTGGTTATGATTAATTTTTTAAACGCATTAATTCTGACCAGTCAATGCACCACCCAAATCTGAATTGTGCTGTCTGGAGTTGACTAACTGTTTATTTTGGTTTGTTTCTTTGTTTGGTTTTTTCTTCTAAAAAAACAGTGCAAGTTTGCTTTAGGCTTCAACAATACAGCAGCTTGTCAGCAAAAGCTAACTTGCTAGATAGTTTTACTGTTAAATGCAATTTAACAGAGTTTGCAACCAACAGGACCTAAAATAAACTTGCATGGTCAGCAGAGTCAGGTTATGGACGTGCATCAGAACTCTGTTTTTGTTGTGCCCTGCATTTTTCAGACCTTGAGGTAATCTGGCATTGCAGCCTAGTCTAATGTAGATTTCAATCCATGTGCAGAACAAAAGTGGTCACTACTAGTTTTCTTCCATGACAAGAGTCTGCTGTATTTGTTAGCGATTCAAAATCTACGTATGAATTACTTTGGGGAAAACATGACTGGACTGCTAAAAAACCTGCTATTAACATCACGTTTTTTTCTCCTTTTTTTAACCCTGTGTTAATGTTCAACTCCTCATCTCGTAATATTTTATGTACTAACAACTTCCTTTTCAGCAACACCACCGGAATTTTATGGGTTGGGCTCTCCATTACTTCCACTGTGAAGAAGATACATGTATTCATGTCCATAACGTTTTCATAATGATATATGGAAATAGTTTAGGTAACCTTACAATCCACAGGTTGGCGAAAAACTGAGGCAGTCAAGTTTCTTAGGTAGTATTAGGGTAATAATAAACATGATTGTAATAAATTCCCAAGGCGCTGAAGAGCTGACGCAAGGGACGAACTTTGTACTCACAATGTTAATCTTCAAAGATAGAGAAAAATGTTTAGGAGCATTTTAATTTTTAGTGAATGAACAAGTTTTGTATCCCAACATTTTAGAAGTAAATAGATCATGTAATTTTAGTTGTTGTCTTCTAGCTAAGGCAATAGCCTGCCAGGAGGGGCCATTTTGTTTTGTATATAGAAAATGGTTTTGCTTGTTTGTTATCTAAGGGCATCTAGGAAAGTTATCACTGACATTATCATTATTATTGTTAGTAGTACATTTTTGTTAAGTGGTCTTTTGGTGGACAAAGACTATTCATTTATTCTGATATTAAAATTTATTGCTTGAGGCTGATCATGGTATTAAGGTCTAATTAAGCAGATCAATCTGACCAATAATGAAAAACATAATGGTTTATTAACTTAAATTTCACAAAAAGTCAGGTCGTTACTTGTTTTGAAATGTCATCTGTCAGATTAAGCTAATCAACAATGAGACATATTTTAATGGGTTAGGTCATGCCAGGTGTTATCAAACAGTTACTGTTAACAGAGGTGGCTCTTTCATGAGGAAGGAGAAAAGAAAATACATGGGGTCTACCCTGATATAAAGACAGTCACTTAATTGCTGTATCGTTTGCCTCACTGGCTGCCTTGTTTAGAATTCAAATGTTAAAATTTTAATTGTGAAAACTATGAAGACCTCTAGTTTGATTAGTTTCTCACTGTTACTACCTCGTTTTTTTCAAACAGCTATCACAGGCAGCGCTGAAGATGGAACAGAAGCAACTGAGGAGAACAAAAGTGACGAAGAGCGGGTAAGTTCGGCCAGTCCTGCGTACATTCCACCTTCCAGCCCTGCAGTATTTATACAACCGGGTGGTGAGGTGCAGTTTACAAAGGATCAGTCTCCCGGAAAGGAAACTCAGGACAGCTGATGTAGAATAGGAAGTAGAATGACGTATGCTACAGCTTTAACCTCTTCATTTCCATAAGTTGCTAAAGTGAAAATTCGACTAACCTTTTAAACTTCATTTTGTTGAATGCTAAAAAAAGAACAAATAGTATCATGTAAAAAGGCAGCTTGAAATTTTATTTTACTGTGGGTGGGAACAGGTTAAACGTTTTGTGAAGAATGATTAGGCAAGGAAGATGTGAATATCTTGTTAAATTTGCCGTAGATTCCAAAACGTTAAACAGAATAGTTTCCATGAAAAAAATTGGTCTAAAACAAGAGAGATAAAAGTGATAAAATGTAACAAGTAGAGTAGTGGAGAAAAATTTATTTGTAACAGACAGACAGTAAATCAGGCAGGATTGAGAGTATAAACATCCTTTGTCAAGTTTCACTCAGAAATATATTTTTTCAATACCAAAAACCTGAGTGAATGTCAGGTGAAATAAAAAATAGGAAAATCGCACTTAATTTAATTTTCAGGTTTTGACCAGAAGATGCAGATTATCTGCTTTGGTCAAGTTTTTCATGTTCGACCATGAAGAACATGTTGTCTGGGCTTAAAAGTTGACCTATGTCTCAATTATCGATATAGGCAACTGTTGTATAGTTTGGGGGACAATGAGTCAAAAGAAGAATGCGGCGGAGCACACGAAGTCTAACTACTTTAAAGCTTATCCATTCCATCAATGAAATCAAAATAATGTACCTGATAGGTTGGCATCTGTCTGTGTCCCTTTTTGTCATTTTGGAGTGACCTGTATCAGCGTAAAGACAGTTACTCGGTTTTATTTCATTTATATAGAGTGCAATCATTACCCTACTCTCCCAGCGTGGAAGCAGGAGTGGGAAGGTTGAAATCTGACACTCATTCAGGGAGGGTGTTAATTGTACAGTTATCTACATCAGATTCTCTGGTGATATAGTAATAACACGGGATACTCTAAATAAATAGCTATCTCTAGTTTCCAATACATTTGAAGCAATTGTATTTCAAAATTGAACAGAGAAACGGTATTTTGTCTGAGAAAAATCACTCTGTTGGGCAAATCATTTCGATTTGATGGATTGGAATGGATAAGCCATTAAACGCTTGGGCTCCCTCGATCAGAGTATCAGGGAGCTTAAAATAATCTTATAATTAACTTTTACTTGCTTCTGAACGGTAATGCACAGGGACATGAGGATTTTAAAACACTGAGTGACATTAAAAGCTTAA
Organism: Porites cylindrica; assembly: GCA_964035525.1. Lineage (NCBI taxonomy): Eukaryota > Metazoa > Cnidaria > Anthozoa > Scleractinia > Poritidae > Porites > Porites cylindrica. Next base: position 23,645,842 of record OZ037785.1, read on the forward strand.
TATTTCAGGATCAAATTAAGAGTGATTCATTAAAACTTAGTTTGACGTGTAATATTTTACGTGAGTGTTTAGATAGTCGTAATGCTCTTAAAGTTTGAACTTGGAGAACAAAATTTCAAGATGAATGTGTTTACGGTTCTCTTAACTGTTGGGAAAGGTGTTTTGTTTCACAAGGTTCGAAGTGACCTTTCATTCAAAAAGTATAATTGATTAGTACAAATAAAAGTAGTGCAATTTGACATAATACTAATAGTTTCCTAGTGATTAATCATGTACACTACAGTATGCTGTGGCTAATGGCTTTTCATGTTATTTGAACATTTGCTTTTTCTAATTTGCCATGCTTAGCTGTAATAGTTGACGATAGAATAAAACAATAAAAGGTAAAATTAATGTACAACTAATTTTTGTTGGTTGGTTTTTGGTTGTATCCTAAAGTTAACTCCTGCTAGTCTTAATGTGGTTGCGTTATACTAATTCTGAGTAAGATCTTTTGTTCGAGGCCTCGTAGCGGAACGGAGAGCCTTTTCCTTACACGACTGTCCTATGCAAGTACATTTGGAATTTGAAGTAATTTGTATGGTCAAGTAATGGCTGAGAAAGGCAAATGTCGCTAATCATTGCCCATTCATTTTAAAGAACTTTATACTTATGCGTTAAATTCACAATAAAAAATATCTTGAAACATAGAGGCGTGCACCACCGGTATCCTGCAAATCCTTATAGTGAAGGGTTGTGTATTGTTTGCAGAGGTTCGAAGTTTTCAGTACAGTATTCTTTATAAAATTATGATATAATATTGAAATAACTACTGACAACTTATGAAAATTAAGTGTTTTGTCTTGACCTTACAGCAGCGTGTGTCTCTTTGACCTTGCTCATAGTTTTCTAAAATTAACCCAAACCTTTGTCTCTAGGGCTGCAACTATGTATCAAAATAATACCTTGACGAAACTCACAGTCGTATCAGAAAAGCCATTTGATTTGGGGTCTACTCTTCACAAAAGGAAGCGTGGTTAACGGCAATGTGTTCCCTTTCTACACCTTGTTGATAACCCTGCCACTAATTCTCTTCCATCCTTGAAATCATACACTCTATCCTCAAACTGCCCTGATGAATTGTACTTAACTTCTATCATTTTAATCGTGCTTTTTGTTTCCACAAACCACTTTGATGAATTGTAATGTAATCCCAACCTTGCAGTCCTGCAACCAATCACTAGTCCATCCAAGTTACTGCAGACTTGCCCTTATCCCCAAACTACTACTTTGATTTCCTATCGTGCTTTCTCTTTCTTACAGTCATGTGAAGTACTAAAATGACCTTAATAAACTCTACGACAGTCCCATCCTTTAAGTTATGCAATTTAAGCAAAGCTACCTTCATGAAATGTAAGGCAGTTCTGTCCTCACATTCTTACTATTTTCCGTCAAACAACCTGGTAAAATGTCTTTGGTCCCATCTTAAACTTTGTCTTGCATCTTTTCACCCTATATAATATGCAGTCCTAGCCTAACTTGACTCCTGCTCTTTATGACCAAACTACGTACTGTGATTAACCAAAAGGCTGTCCTTCTTGCAATCCTACAATTTCTTATCAAACTACTTTGATGAACTGTGAGTAGTGAAGTCTGATTCTTCCAATCTTGTTAACAATCGTTTGAATAACTGTAATACAGTTCCATTCTTGTAATCGAGTACTTATTCACTAAACTAAAATGAATTGTAGTGCACTGACATCTTGCAATCCTATAATTTCTCATCCAAACTACTTTGATCAACTGTAATTCAACCCTTTATGATCAAATTACTTCGAACAACTATTAGTTCCATTCTTGCAATTAAGTACTTATTCACCAAACTACTTGAATGAATTGTAGTGCACCAATATCTTGCAATCCCACAATTTCTCACTTAAATACTTTGATGAACTGTCATGCCATCCCATTCTTGCAATCCTGCAATTTCTCATCGGACTTCTTTGATGAACTAGAAATGCTGGCGGATTCTCTTAATCCTGTAATTTATCATCAGACTGCTTTGATGTACTGTCATGTCACCCCATTCCTGCCATCCTGCAATGTCTCATTGAACAAATTTAATGAACTGTAATCCTATCCAATTCTTCTAGTCCTGTAATTTATCACCAAACTACGTTAAGGAACTGTTATGTAATCACATTCTTACAATCCTGCAATTTCCCACTATATTATGCAGTCCTCTTTCTATCCTGCAATCTCTCACTCAACCTCTGATGAACTTAATTTGGTGCAGTCACATCCTTGCAAAACTGCAATTTCTCACTATTTCTACTTTGATAAAGTGTAATGCCATCCCATTCTTGTAACCCTGTAATTTTCGTATTCAACTACTTTGATGAACTGTCGATAAGTCTGATTCTTTCAATCTTGTAATTTATCAACTACTTTGATCAACTGTAATGCAGTCCCATCTAATGCAATCAAGTAGTTAATATTCACCAAACTACTGAAATGAGTTTTAGTGTACTGACACCCTCACAATCCTGCAATTTCTCACTAGGCTACTTTCATTAACTGTCATGCCATCCCATTCTTGCAATCCTGCAATTTCTCATCATCTGTTTTGATGAGCAGCAGCAGCTTTTTTGGATGGACCTTTATGCAGTCCCATGTTGCGGCTTGCACTTATTTATCAAACTACTGTTAATGAGTGAACTGTAGTACAGTCACATCCTGGCAATCCTGCTATTTCTAACTGAACATGTTTTGATAAACTGTATTGCCATCCAATTCTTTCAATCCTGTAATTCATCACCAAACTATTTTCATTAACTGTCAATCAATCAATCATGCAATTTCTCACTAATTTCTACCTTGATAAACTGTAATGCAGTCATATTCTTTCAATCTTGCAATTTCTCACTAAACCTCTGATGAACTGTGGTGCAGTCACATCCTTGCAACCCTACAATGTCCCACCAAACTACTTTGATGAACTGTAATATGGAGCCCTGATCTTGCAATCCTGCAATTTCTCACTAAATCACGCAACTGTTATGCTGGCACATTTGTGCAACCCTGCAATTTCCCACCAAACTACTTTTACACTTTTGTTATTTGTCACTTGCATATTTTGAGGGACTGTTATGAATTTCCGTTCATGAAATCCTGCAGTTTCTCACCACCCTACTTTGTTGAATGGTAATGCAGCCCCATCCTTTCAAAAATTTTGCACTTTTTCCCCAAAATGTTATGCAGTCTCCACTTTGTAGTTCTTTAATATCACTCCAAACTACTTTCAATTTATTGATGAATTATGATTAACTTTTGATCATAACACAACCTGAAAGACCATGTTTTTTTGGAACTTGTTCACAGAAGAAAGTCCAGACCTATATTAGCAGGCATTAACATAAACATAAACCATTTTGATACAGGCAGTTAATGTAGTGATGCCAAATATGAAGCTCGGATTTTGAAAACCCCAATAATTTTTTTTACCTTTCTACTGGAAAAAACTGCACCACACTCCAAAACAAACAATATGTGACTACATACTGACAATACCCTTCACGAACATTGATATATGTTGAATTACACTTAAAAATTCAGATGAGTTAAGATGGTTCAAACATTGCATTTCACCTGGGCCAAATTTAATTGCTATAGTTATGGAGGGAAATCTTTTGACTGTTTTTCCCCGAAATGCAATGTTTGAACCCAGCTTAAGGGAAAGTATTTGGTGACAAAAAAGAAAAGAAGTAACAAGTACACCTAATGGCATTTTATTTTTCATCTTCTCAAACAACAGTTCGAAGTAAATTTCTCTCTCTTTCTTCTCAAGTAGAAAGAAAATAATTATTTTAAAAAATGTGCATGAAGAATTCTATTTTGGTAACTTGGACAAATGTATTAATTCTTTCTGCAGCCACAACAACCAAACCTGCAAGAGACCAACAAACAAACTTCAGTCGAGGAAGAAACTGCTAGGGTCTTCCTTGATGAAATCTTGAGTGAAGTTTGTGGGGATGATGATAAGCCACAAAGGGAACAGTTAGGAGAAGAAGAAGGTAGGGTTAGACTCCTGCAAACATGACCTTACTCACTCTTATAGCTATAGAGGTAACTGTTGAGGCCATTCTGACAATCACAATAGTATTGTGATAGGTATGTGATTGCAGCAGTGAGTTAAGTGTTGTAGCCGTTCTGCCAGTTGTCAGAAGAAATCATCAATGGAGGAGGAATATAACAAGCTGCCATATCATCTTGAGCTCAGACAAGAGCAACATGTATTAATTACAACTGGGGCCTGTTTAGTTCCATCACAAATACTGGTGGTGGGAGGGTGGGGGTTTTCGGGGGATAAAAAAACAAATGACTGCTCATTTTATAGGAATATTATTTGTAACTACCTGTATCCGAAGCACCAGAAAGGTCAAACAACTTTCTAGTTTTGATCTAGAACATTATTTCTTTGTAGGTGCACAAAACACCACCACTGCAAATGACGAAAAACCAGCTGCTAAATTGGGGTCTGAAGCTGATCTGTGTGTTGATGTTGATGACAGTGTGTTGTCTGATGAGGCCTTAGAGAAACTGGATAAAGAGCTTGAAAAAGCAGGAAACAAACCTGAAGTCAGCTGCTCTGGTGCTGCTATATCTGTGAATGGTGTTGATCATGAATAACAAGGAACGTCATCAAGTGAGTATGGTCATTGTTGGACTCTAGCTTACTGACAACTATTGTGGAATTCAAGACAGTTTTTATGAGGTTTTCAGGGACTTGACAGAAGTGGTAAAGTAAACCGTGGAAGAGAGTGCTATTGGGAGAAGGGGTAGGGTTGAGTTGTGTAGCTCCAAGAAAATTCCTAGTTATGCCCCTAAAGTGGTGGTTTATTGGATGCACGACCTCTGCTTAGTGTCAACCATTTGAACAGCGGGGTTCTCCAAAAAATGTAGAGTAGAGAGAGAGAAAAAATTAAAGCAGGCAACAGTAGCTTACTATTATGGGAGAGGTAAGCCTATCATGAAGCATAGCCGCACATGGTGTACAGTGTAGGTATGCCTGGGGGTTGCCCCCCTACCCCTGGGAAAATGTTTACTCTAGGTGCTCTGAAAAGTGCATTTCTGTGCATATTGAGTGACCAGTTAAAGAAGTTTAGCCATGGAGGTCGCACCTTCATTTACCTACAGTACATTTGTTTTCAGCAATTACCTGGTGCTTCCGTGGCCACTATTTGGTGATTTTTGCTGGCTGCTGGAGTTTCTGGCGAACCCTGTTTAAAGGACTCCACCCTAAAGTGCCGACTCGCGGCAGATTTTTATTCTCTTGCCATTTTGACATTATTATTATTATTTTTTAATTTGCTGTAATTATGAAAATGTTTTTTAAAAAAGTTTTAGACATGCTTGCATATTTATTTGTTTACTTTTCATTTTAAAAATAATGAAATTAATTAGTTGGAGTATTTTGTATTTTAGTAGGAGCAAAGTGAAACAAATGCTTTGAGTGGCTGCTACAGGAAGTGATGTGCCTTGACGTTGAATGAGACTTTTCAACTGTTGAATGAAACCCAATATCTTCTGCTTCCATGCATCATTACAAGTAGGGCATAGTTTAACTGTTCAGTGACATCTCTTTTCTGTTTGCTACATTAAGCATTCATAATTTTAAAATTAAGGACAAGGGTGTAGGCTAATTACCTGACATACAAAAGAGTTCTTACCTTCTTCTTCTTGTCTTAAAGAGTCTGTTGTCAGCTAAGAGCAGTAATTTCCTAGTTAAGGGTTTTTGGGAGCTTAAGCAACTACAATAAGAAGGCAACAAAAGTCGATTGAGGAACATGTCAACTCTGCACATGCATTACATTTTTTGGTGCAATTCTTTGCTGTAACTGCACTCATATGGACAACATGAAACTTCTTAATTTCCCATTTTATGAATGATGTAAACACATGACTATGGATGTCTTTTTCTTCTTCTGAACCTAAAACTAACCTTTAGAATTCAACTCTAGCAAAATTCACCAACCTTTTTTGACAAATAGAAATTATTTTATGGAACAATTATGATTAAATTTGAAATGGCACAAATGCACTTTTAAGTGATGTTTTGGTTGCCATAATTGTTTTAGTTGCTTAACCCCCCGCAAAATTCGAAGCAGGCACTTTAGCACGTTGAAGTAAACCAGGAGAGATTGAGATACTAATCATAAGCATTTGAGAAAAATCAAGACAATTAAATTATTTGGTGCGGTTTGGGATCAGAAGTAGCTGCTTTCATTGTCACATCAGATTGGCCAGTCATCATTTTGGCTACAAAGTTTAGTGGATTGTCTTATCCTACAACCCTTGATACCCCTAAAACTCCAATATAAACAGGAAGAGGAATATTATTTGTACTCACCAGTTCGGATGTTATAAAAGATTATATATATTGTCTGTTAACTTGTGGATATAATTATAGTAAACCTGTGGTCAATTCAGTAAAACTTTACATGTGTAATTAGCTTTGTTGGTATAACACATTTGCAAGAGTAATCAACATTAGATTGTTAGTAGCTGGGTGTAGTTGGGTGATGTTTTCATTCAGTTTTTTGATTAACACAGATTAAAAGTAGAAGAGATTATTCATTATGATATGGTTGAAAACTGGAAATAATCTTCATCAATTTGGCACCAGGATTTTTCTGGGTGTTTCACATTTTGAAGATGTTTAGCTCCTTGAGTCTGGTTTCACAAAAGTCGTAGTCTTTTGGCATGAAGCCCTGATTAAAATCAAATCTAATGAATGTTAGTGTATGGTCTAGCCCAATAGATCTCTTTAGCTGGTATGTTTTGTAATTCTAGTGTAGTTCATAATTATGATGTGCTCAAGGGAGTTTGCCCTATGTTTTCTTGCACATCGATCTGTGTGTGAATAAGACAGAAACTGAAAGAAGCGTTAACTTTATTGTAAAAATTTACCGCCATTAAGAAAACAAAACATACAAGCTTGAGGTCTCTGAGCTTTTGGAGGTTTATAACTTGCTGTGCTAAATTAGACACCTTGAAAACATGGATCCTAAACACGAACATTGCAACCACAAAATTTATAGCTTTCACAAACTGAAATTTGAGTGCTCTTGGAAGTGGAAAAGTTAGGGAAAGAAGTTGGCAACAGTCATTGTACTTTAAGAGATGAATACCAATACTCCTATTCCTTTGATATTGTTGCATCTGTGGCATTATGTCCAGTAAATAATTATGTTGTGATATAAATATCAGGTTTGAACAGGCAAGAACAAGTGCCAAATTGCTCCCATGCCTCTGTGAATTTCAAGCAGTGTTTAAGACATGTGGAGATCAGCAGGTTAAGAGCGACTTTACACCCTGACTACAATTCTGAAATTTAAAGGGGCTCTGAATATTGTCACGCAGATGTCTTTGAACTCTGCAAAAGGGTGTTTTTAACTTGCTTAGCACAGTTTGGTTATAGCAAATAGGGGCAATAGACGCGTGACTCGTTTTTGAAGTTGTAAGGCTGTAGAGCTAAGCTAAAAAAGGTGTGTTTATGAATTGTGTTACTATAGCAACCTTTTTTTCCATCTCCAAAAATGACCATGACGTCTTCAGCAATGATTGAGTGTCCCACTAAATGATCATCAACTGTTCCAACATAGGACTGCTGAAACCTTGGAAACACAGTTATGGGCAGCATGAGCTCTTAACACTCTAACACCAGCTTATTCTCCACACATTAATCCTGATACTGTTTTGGTACTTAATGAGGAAATGTGTTTCACAATCAAAACCTTTTGACTATCATTTCGTAGCTTCTCGTGAAAAGTAGTTTGATTAAGCACTATCAGAAACCCATAAGGGTTTATGAGTTTCTGGCAGTATCCAATCTGGTCACTCTTTGGGGTTAGAGGGTTAAGGTGTAACAGCAAGTCAAACAAACACCTTTTTTTCCAGTTTTCATTTAGTGCAATAATTTATAGTGTCATTAAGAGGCAGATACAGAATTTATCTTTGTTGCTGTTTGAGGGAAGATTATTCTGTAAATATAATATTATTAGTCAGAAGAGGTTTGAAAAATTGTTAGTATTTGAATTGATTAAAGTTGTCTTTTTAATGTCAATGTGGTCTCAAAGTTGAGAATTTTAAAACTTAAGACGAATGCAAAACACAGTTCTTCAGTATATGCTACTTTGTAAAGAAAACATAACAGATAAAGAGATCAATGATTTCAAGGTTGAGAGAACAAGAACAAGAGCATACTTATGAATAATAGGTGGAACCTATTGGAAGGCTTAAGTTGACAGTTTTCATATTTTTTACCAAACCATATACATACCTGAGGGACAACATTCATGACAACATTTTGCATTTCTGTTTACGTAATATATCAAACATGAGATGCAGTGTTTCATCACCAGATGAAACACCGAAAAGAGAGTTGAAAATACGACGCGCAGCGGAGTATTTTTGACGAATTTCGAGGTGTTTCATCTGGTGATGAAACACTGTGTCGAATGTTTGATATTTCTTCTCAAACAAAATCATTTTTGAAGGAGAAATTAAGGATGCAAATACTAAGCAGTGTTTCATCCGATTTCCAAACACTCATTAAACATTAATTTCCTTTGTATTTTCTTAATGAATTATTAATGAGTTTGAGAATGACATTTACAAAACTTATAAAATTTAGGCAAATTAAATTTGAAGTGAATAATATTTGAAAAACAAAGTCACAGTCATCAAAAAATCTGACAATACTAGCATAGCAGATCAGAATATTTCTTACTTGCATGTTGTTCCAGCAAACTACTAACTTTTTTATCTGGCTCGATTTATTTTTTCTAGCCTCGAGCTATCTGGCTAGTTACCTACATTAGTTGCATTCATTTATAAAGGGGTTTGATGCAAAACATTGGATTTGACTACTTAACCAACCTCATCCCCAGGTTCTCTCTTCTTCCCACACACTTTTGGGGGAGAGAGGGACGAACTGGTTCCAACATGACTTTATGAATTTGGGAGATGATGACAAAGAGGAGGACTGAAGGAACAGGTGATTTACTCGGGTGGTTGAGTGTGAAAGTTTTCCCTGTTTTCATTTTCCGGCACTTTCATCATGGGGGCTTGTCTCAGTTCATTCAGATCATGTTGAGTTCCTGTCACTTTGGTTCGTGATTATAGTGAAATGAAGACTACTTTAAAAGTGAGATAGACTGAACCACCCCTATTTGGACAGGGACAAAAAAGAAGGAACAAAGGTTTTGGAGAAAGGGACCTCTCCCAGGGTTTTGCTTTGTCATCAAGCCATGCGACCAGCTCCAACCATGCAGGGTCTTTCTCAGAAACTCTGGACAGGAAGAAGAGAGAACATGGGGATGAGATTGTAGTTTGTTTTAAGGGGAAGGTGCTAACAAGGCAATGCTTATTGCTTCATATAGTCTATTTTGAAAATAAATCAACCAAGAGGTTTACTTACGATAACAAGTCAAAATAGAGCTTGTTGGAGGAATTAACGTCTCTAGACAAAATTGTCATTTCTGTCAATAATGATGCATAAACCCTTACTTTTTAATTTTTACTGAGCCAACTCATCTTAGCAGAGCAATAGGCTCCTTTCAGGGTATAAATATTCAACTCCCTGGGCTTAGAGGATCCAAACAAAGAAAAATAATAATAATAACTTGTGGTTTGAAAGTAACCCATGAAGTTAAATTTGTAAAAACTGAGAGGACCCTGTTTCGAGTTACACCTTGCATGATTAAACAGTTACAAAAGTATATTTCAACTAGAAAAAATATTGAGTCTTCCAAAGATATAGCTGCAGTACAAGGCCTTTTCTCTTGCGGCGGATGATTTCATTCATAAAATGCTACAATTTGCATTATGTTCCAAATCTTTGAGACGGATAAATCCTACTTGTGTTCCAAACTGTGGACCATCTCGTCGATGTGAGAAGAACCTTTGCTCTGCGTCACACTTGGTGCACTGTGTTGGGTGTTGGGAGTTTGCTTTTTCGTCTGTGATACTGTAAAAAAAAGCAGTTGAAATAGTCACCTCAAGTAATGTAGTGACATGGGGCTGAGAAGCAGGTAAACAGCTCTATGTGTGATTTGGTTACGGATGCCCCCCCCTCCCCTGGGGGTACTCAACAAAGTATTATACAGGGAAGTTACACCCTGAGGTCCAACCCCTTAACCTTCTATATAACATTTTTGACCGAAAAGGTGACCCTTTCATATAACTTCTGTTGACAAATGGTACCCCTTGCACTTACCTAGTTTAGAACTTTGTATCCCTTTAAACTGCTGTTGATGCACTATCTTTAATGAATAAACCACACATCCAAAAGGTTTTTCTTTTTTACTTTTTCACAACCCATAAAATGCATCTGTCAGCCCTTTTGAGCCTTTTTAAACACTCAAATGACAGACTTCCCTACCCCATATACCTGAAAACTGAAAACGGTACCCCTTTTGGGTGGAGCCTCCCCACCTGGGTGCCTGCCCCCACCCCCGAAAAGGATGGTTACATGCTGAATCTTTTATAAATAAAACCACAAAGCTCTCATAAACATACTTCATTGGCCCTTGGAATCATACCTGCTATAATTATTCATTGTTTAAAGGATTTTATGTTTGGATTCATCTGTTGTTTCCTTTAACCCTTTAAGCCCAGGTACCAGGCACAAATTCTCCAAAACTGATCTCTATACATTTCCTTACAGAATTAGTAAAGAGAATTTGATAAAAGATCAGGGCATTTTCTTTTTGATGATCATTTTATTTGTTCTCATAACCTATCTCTTGACAGTGTATGGATATTGTTAGGAGAAAACTGATGTGGGTCACTAGTGCAACTTTAAGGGTTAAAAACTTGTTCTGATAGCTTTGTGGTACCCTTTACAAGGATGAAGAAATTCAAGGGTCACATAAGATGATAGCTGAGAGCCACTTCTGGCTGCTTCTTGAGATACAATTTGATTATATTGCATAATGGTGGCATATGACAAAATGTCTTACTTTTCTTAACTACCATGGAGGCGCCAGGTACACGCAGTTGGTAGGTGGGGAATTGGCCAGCTATAGGGCTTTTCTTTTTTTTTAAAGTAGCTGGGGGTCATGTTTGTTGTAGCCGGGGCAAATCCCTGGCCCCCAGCTCTGTCAGCTTTTAGTGTCAGGAAAGCCCTGCTAAATGTTAGGTTGTTTTCCTTGCAAAAAGAAAAACTCATAATTTTTCTCACCCTGTTCCATCATCAATATTTTTTGACATTACTCCTTTGTTCTCCAGCTGAAGTCTGATTGAAAGACGCAGATCAACAAAAGGGAGGGGCTGTCCCTCTCTTTTTACCACAACCTTCTCACCAAATGCCTTGGAAAACTTTTCAGCAACATCCTCACCAACGTCAAAGCAACAAGGGCCAATTGAGGGTCCAAGAGCAACTCGGATGTTCTTTACTTTGCACTCAAATCTCGTTAACATCACCTCAATTACAGCTGCACTTATCATTTCAAGAGTGCCACGCCATCCTGAATGAGCTGCAGCACAAACCTAATGGCAATAAAGTGGCTTATCAGTTTTGGTATCCATTAAATTAGCAATAAATTAAAATACAAACAAACAACACCAAAACAACTTAAGTTAGTCTTGCATACCTTTTTTACTGGATCACAAAACAAAACTGGTACACAGTCAGCACCCGGTGCTGCAATAGTCACATGACTGTTATCTGTAACAAGGGCATCATAGCTGTCTGGTTCCTGATCACCAACCACCCACACATTAGCTTCATGAACACACTTGGCTACACGGAATTTATCAGGGGCAAAGCGACATGTGAGGGCCAGCCTACGGCGATTTTCTTGGACATTCACGGACAGATCTCTCCTTTTGTCACTATGCACCAAGTTTAGAGACGACAAGGTCTTGTAAGTTGAAACGCCACCATGTCGCATTGTAAAGCCATGAGTAAATACGTCGGTTGGAATCAGGGATGATTGAAGAATTTCTATCATCTTGCCATCAGGGAGAGTGAGTTTTGGCATGATCATTTTGATGTGGTCGTCAATCAAAGGGAAATATTTTTCTTCTCTGCTTTCTCTCTTTTTCTTTTCATCATCATCCATTTCATGGGTGCAGTCATAAAATTTGACATTATAAACCTGCGGCGAGTACAACTGTGTAATATAAACGATGAAAGAAATAATATTATTGTTTGAGAAGTTGGCAGGGCATAAAATCAAATTAACAGCATTAAATTAAGTGCACTTATATTACTAGTTCTAACAAAGTCAGTATTTTTGGAGCAAATATTGCAACAATACATAAATTATTGATTCATTTAAAAATTTCACGTTTTGTTAAATATAACAAACTGCAAAGACGGAAGGCTGGGACAGCTACATTCACAGGACACAACAAAGAAAATTATAACTTTCCAAATTTTTCTTCGTAGTTTCACATTTTCTTCTTACTTTGCTTTTTGTTTAGTTTTCATTTCTACAGCTGTAAGGGACTAAAAAGTGGTCACTGCAAGTCTTGTACTGTATTTATTTGATTAACCGCCCTAGGCGCTTATTCAGGTTTTGGACCTTGAGAATGTGCGCTTATTAAAGTTTCACCATTTCAGCAAGTTTAGTATGTTTATTTGGCAACAAAAGGATAAACGGTAATATCAAAACAGGAGGATATAACAAAGCAAGGTTTCTGTAAAATACTCTGAAGAAAAGTCCATCTTTGGAGAAGTCTCTGGTTAGTACTAATATCCTATTGAATTACTTAGATTTAAGGAGTATTATGGGATGCCCAGGGGGTGTGAGCACAATCCGATATACTCGCCCAGGATTTACACGCCCTTTACAGGCCAATCTTTCTTTAAGTTTTTCTAGAAAAAGATTGTAATGGGAAAAAAAGATCGTTGTGCCGTGTTTGGATAAAATAATGATCACCTTTTTACTGAGAAATATAAAGTGAAATTTTCTCTTTGCGTGAAAAGTGTGTATAAATACTGAGCAAGTACCCCCTGGGCGTCCCATAATATTCCTTAAATCTAATAATTTGAAAATGGCTGCCGTATCATTAAAAAGGTCTATTTCAACCTCATTGTCACTCAAGTCAAGTCAGTTCTCTGGCACTGCTTCCTCTATGTCCGACATCGTAATGTCAATTCTACTCTCACGCACTTAATTTTTTTTGGCTGGGAGGGGGAAGGGGAGTGGGGTGGTGGTGGGCGCTTATTTGAGTTTGAGTGGGTGGGGGAGGGGATAGGAGCTTATTCGAGGCTGAGCGCTTATTAACCTTTTCTGCTTTTACGATGGGCGCTAATTCAAGGTTGGGCCCTTATTGTAATAAATACGGGTACTCACCTTCTCAAAAATATTTTTTGCCCGCTCCATATGAAACTGGGATGTTACAACATGAACATTTACTGCGTCATGGTCATCCACAATGATGCGACTGTAATAGGCATTTTCGGCAGTGGTGGTTGCCTGCTCCTCTTTGATAATGTGTTCTTTATCTATTAAGCTGTTTTCAGTTGCATATGTTTCCATTGCACTAGCCTCTGTTACAGTCTGTTGATTGATGTTAGATCAGTAGAACATTTGAAAAATAAGAAGAAGTGGTGCAATTAAAGCTAACATGACCATAACTGCTGCTTATAAGCCCCTTCAAAGCTCCCCAGTTATAGGCCCTGCATCTATGGCATCAACCTGTATGCAAAAAAATACGTCTGGCAATAAGCCCCCCACCCTCAGTAGCCCCCTCTAAATGTATTGAAATGAATTTGATTTATTACAATGTTTTGAAGCTTAACCCTTTAAGCCCTAAGAGTGATCAGTATCAAATTTCTCCTTGTAATGTCAATGCTTTGTAAAACAGAGTGGTCGTGAGAGTTACAGACATGATCACACAAGATGAATTTTCTTGATATTTTATCAACTTCTCCCCACTACTTCTGTAGGAAATGAATAGGGCAACAAATGAGAATTCAAACTTTGATCTTAGGGTTTAAAGGGTTAAAAAAGTGAAGGCAAAAGGTACTTTGATCAGCACTACTTTAGCTTGTTTTGTAGCACATTTTCTGTTTGGCTTATTAAAAACCCCCCTCTGATATAAGCCCCTCTGTTTATAATCCCTTCTTAACCCCTTACAAAAATGCATAAGCCCAGGGATAATTGTCAGCAGCAGTTTACAGTACCAATCCCCAAGATTAAAAAAATTTCAAATGAAGCACAGCAACAAAAACTTTACACTTGCAATAAGCATGAGGTGACATGTTTTTAATTAGCTGCAGCAATGGCATGAAATTTGGGCTCTCATGATTGCGTTGCTCTGTATTTAATTCAGGTTTTTTGTATATCTTTTGCAGCATAATAATTACATAAACCAGCCTCCAATGTTGGGGGTAAAGAATGGTAAATGCAAGACCGAGACCGAGACATAAAAAAATTTGAGCCTCTGAGACACAAAATCACCCAAAAATGAGTCTACGAGACCCATCGTAAATGCCTCCAAGATTTCAAGATCAGGCCTAAATTTTCTGAGACCCACATTTTTCAAGGAACAATTCTATACCCCTAATGAGGCCCTGCCAGGGAAAATTCCGACAAGTAACATGGCCCAAAAAGTAGCGACAGCATCTAAAAGGAAATCGCGACAAGAGACAACCTCCCTTGGCCGAATTGCGACAGTGACAGCAAAGCCGACAATAAGCAACAAGCATTTATAAACACCGACACGAGACATTTTAAAATTCGGATGGGCGACATGGGACCCCCCCTAGCAGAGCCTCCCTAATGTTACACGACTTCATCATGGAAAGTGCACCATGAGTTACAGGTGCCCATTACCTGTTCTGGCCGTTGATACCCAGTCATAATAACACGGCATTCAATGTTTTGTTCTTTTAATGATGTATATATCTGAGCTGCTTGATCTACTCGGGATTTCATCATATCACTGGAAGACCCCTCTCCATTTGTATGTGAGCCAAGTACAATGATCATGTCGATTGCACTTTCAGATTGTGCCATGTTCAGCCCTGTGAAAGGGATATAAAATGCATTATTATTGAGTTGCAACTGGACAGACTTTAAAAGACACATGAACACTGGAGAGCAAAGTATGCAAATTTACAACGGGGAGTGCAACCTTAGCTGATTTCAACAACACCATTAGCCTTCTCCCCTCTTATGCCAAATGAATTAAAATAAATCAGCCCTCGAAATCAGTAAAAATTACTTTTACTGTAAGTAAGGCAGTTTTAGAAATGCCCATACATGGAATATTAGGATAGTCTAGCCTATGTTTGAATAATAGTCTTCTCACCTTTCCATCAAAAAATGTGTAAAAAAAAAAGTTGTGACTTTCCTGCACTTTTATATCTTATTTGGGGGGTGACCTGCAGGGTGCGTGGGGGGATAGGGACAGGCAGAGTTACAAAATAACAACTAAAAATTGTCATACATGCAAAGCACTCCCCCGTCTGTATGCAGAGGTATGTTGCTAAGAGCAAACAAGGTGGTGCTTAGCTAAGAACTACACAATTACCCTTCAATTAATAACTGTCAATGAAACACTTAAGGGGAAGGCTAAAGTGAGGTTATAAAGAACCTCTAAACGCCATTGCATCTCCTATGGGCGTACCCAAATTGTTTGTCAGGGTGGGCCGAACAAGGAATTTGCAAAAGCTTTGACACCATGATAAGATCACGCACACCAATGAGTGATACCTAATGTGGCGATTATACTTTGTTTATGCAATCACGGGTGACAAAACTCAAGTTCTACGAAATCGTGACATCCTAGGCCTGCTGCGCTGCGAGTAAAAACAAAAACACGACTGGAATACAATCGGCAGTTTGTACGCGAAAAGTTGCAACTGCTTGCAAATCGCTCGCGAATTCGTTTGCAAACAACAAGCTTTTAGTGTAAAATTCAGCGGCCTGTTTCTCCCAGACACCTCGACAAAACTCCTATCACAAACTAACGGTCAAACCTGGTTGTTCCAAGGATATTAGAGCTGCATACCTTCGATGGATATAACCTTTCCAACTCCGATTGATGTTACGTTGTTTAGCGGAAGTGATCGGGAGATATGAGATAAATCGGAAGCCTAGGCCCCAGTGGGAATTAGCAAGGTAGGGCTTGGGTGCGTGCAATGGCCTTTTTACCAAAGTCACGCAAAAATTTAACTGCCATTGTTCTCGATGAAAACAGGGAAACATCTTTTCAGAGTGATATATGATGTTCAATCTAGTAAAATTACCAGGTTTCAAGAGAAACCCACTTCAAACTCGGGGAAGTTTGAAAGTCCAATTTACACTATTTTTACGCTGCAGTAACTCGTTTTCGATTGGACTCACCCCACCCCTCTCTTTGGCACACACATGCTCTTACGCACGCTCTCAGATTTCTGCAAATTCCTGGCGTGAAGTCGATCGACAATGTTTTTTGAAGTTGCAAATTTGCGTGACGTAGCTAAAACACTGCGAAGAACCTAACTTGAGCCGTATCCGACTGAGGGAGCGTTTTGAACATAAATAAAATTGCACATGGAAATCTTAAGGTCTTTTTGTCTCCTAAACATTGAGAAAATCTTAACGATCCTAGGAATTTACCGCACAACTGCAGTGCACTTTGTTCTTGGAGACATTTCAAGACTTGTTACATCACGTAGAAATGTGTAAATAATCCCTTTCCCTAAGAATAACATTACTTACAAAATATAACTACAGTTAAAACTCTAAAAATATACAGTAAGATTCTAACCAAAAAAAATACAAGGTTAAAATGAATTCACATTAGTTACCTCTACGTAAATCGACTACAGCATTTAAAACATAAAATAGTTAAAAACATTTAAAATCTTGGTAGTGCCTGGGCGCAGCGACTGGACCGACTGTGCGCTAAAATCAAGTTCCTTAAAATAAGAGTCTTTCTTCACTTTGCGATAAAAAACAGTAAACTGGTCTGTAAAATGACTCGAGACAGCGTTCCAAAGAATAGCGCCTCTATAACTAATAGAGTTTTTCAGAAACTGCGAGTTAAAACATGGGACGATTGTGTTATTACTCCTTCTGAAGTTGTATGCAGTGCAGGGTTTATTTGTCAAGTATGAAAGAGCCGTAGATGCTTCACCTATAAACACGCTATGGGGTAGCTTACTTAATCGAAGTTTATAATGGAGGGTTAAAGTATTCCAGTTCGAATGTCGGTAAACTTCCTCAGTAGGCATATCTTGGGGCAATTTGTATGTTATTCTGGCTGCCCTACGGTGAAATACTTCCAGAGAATGTAGAAGGTCCGCATTAGGGCAGCCGCCCCGAACGACTAGTCTATATAGAACAGATGGTAACATTATCTTGAAGTACAAGTCCAATAGGGCGTTTCTTCTCAAGAACGAACTCCTTTTCAGGGGGCTCAGTTTGTTTATGAAATTCTTTTTTACATCTATAAGGTGATGTGACCAGGAAAGCCTGTCATCGATAGTAACGCCCAAAAGACGAGAGTGTTTCACCCGCTCGATCCGATCCTCTCCAATATTCACAGAATTTAGTGGCCCGATGTGCGGTTTTCTCATCAGGTGTGTATAGCTATTCATCGAAAACTAATACAGTATATCATTAGCCTAGGATCCATATACGCACATACGCTCGTGCGTACATCAGCTGAAAAATTATATATTTTTTATTTCCTGTAAGCATTTTACGATTAATCGAGATGATTGATAAATCTTCTGCATTATATTGGTATCTCTTACTTGTCTGAAGGGTAGAGGTCTCCGGCGCCCTTTGCTTGTAACCTCCTTGATCGCGTCACTGTCTTACTTTCTTTTTTTGTCCTGTTTTACCCTTTTTTCCGTAAACATTGTACATACCTTACTGATAACACTAGAGATGTAAAATAAACTACTAACTATTGCATTTTACTTCGTATTTCTGAAAATGTCCTGCGAAAAACACATGAAATGGTACTTCTGAGCCCCTAAATTTGAAAAATTTTCTGGAGGAGGCCTCGTACACCTTCAAAACCTCACGGCGCTTCGCCCTCGTATATAAAACTATTTTGTGCTTCAGTGCACACAAGATGTTAGTTCTTGACAAACAATTGTTATATTCAGTTGTATCACGAAACGCGAATTCATTTATGATAATTTTAAACCACATAGTGCTATCTTTTTTTTTTTTCGGACACTTAAACAGTTACAATACAGTACATTTACAATTCATTACGATAAATTCTAATTATAGTTTACTAAATTTTACCTTACATTGAAACAGGTAACTGTTATCACTTACAGAAGGGGAAAAAAGGGAAATAAACATAAAAAGAAAAACAAAGTCCACAAAAATACTATAGTTGATATATTAACAATTAACAGTTAAGAGAAGAGAAGACTACCTGTCTTTTGGTCCTCCATCCCCCATCTGCTCGTTTGTCACTTGCACTTTAATTAACTGTATAACAAATTATTTTTCTGAGGGGCATTGTTTGAAAGCAGCCCATTTCTTCCTATCCTTACTGCTATCTTAAATGCTTTTCTATAATCTCCGTAACTCGATTTGTATTTGTTATTCGGTGACATTGGTAATCATATGAGTAGCCTGAGTATCAGGCCTTCCTACGGGGTTAGGGGAGAGGAGATTTTCTTCCTTTATCGCTTCCATTTTTCCCCTTTTCCCCAGAAACGCCTGATACTCAGGCTATCATATGAGCCGTCCGAATTGGATAATTTAAACTCGTATTCCTCGTTCTCTATTTCGTCGGTCTCGTCGTGCTCGTAGTCCAATCTAAGAGTCGATAATAAATGGCTGCAAAGTGTAAATATTTATGCAGTGTCATTTGCCAGCTCAAAATGTGCAAATGGAATAATTGGTCGATGACGAGTTACTTTCATGCAGTACGTCCGGGACGTTTCAACGTAATGGATTGGATCTTTTTTATACTCCTTAAATAATCTATGATTGGCGTATTTAACTGGTGCTTGCATTCGAACGTTTTCAATATAGTCCCTCCAAGCCTCTAGAGCGTTTTCTAGTGTGCGTGGATAATTGCGATGCAAACTGTTCTCCACAGATATGGGAAAAAATATCAGCGCTTGTCCGCGGAATTTCAATTCCACATTTGAAATAACATGCCTTAGTGTATACCACCAAGAGACGTTTTCTCGTTGATTAAGCAATGGAAATATATGGTGAGCAGCGTTTGCATGAAATGCATTAAAGAGAGGATCGAAGTATACAGTTGGATTGGTAGTAGAATTGTTGTTTATGTAAATTCCACAATTTTTTCGCGTCCTTTCGCGAACTTTTTGTGCTTCATTAGCTCCTGCATAATCGACAACGCCAACAGCTGGTTCGTATTCCAGAAGCCAGTTTTGAAACACTTGCAATGGAGTGAGTTGTTTCATTTCTTCCGAGGCCGCTTGGTTAAACTTTAAGAAAACGTCATCATCTGTTACGATATAGTAGGTGTAGCGTGGTTTCCCTTTCATTGTTGCGTGGGTGTACAGCAAATTTCGTCCAGTTCTCCAAGTACTGTTTTTATCAAATAAGTAAGTTATATGAGGCGGATTCCATTCCGACTGACAAGCCTTGTGATAACTCAACACAATCACGTCGCATCGACATTTTTGGCTATTGTCTAATCCCATATTTTGCATCAGTTGCGGCCGAAGACACTCTTCCGTTTGAGTAAGGAAAACAAATGGCCGTGAGTCTTCTTTCAGACCATGCTTGATATCGATACGACGGATTTTCAGCACAAAAAATGTCGCTATTGATACAAATAATAGAGTTAGAGCCGTTAGCGAGCCGATCTTTAAAGCAGTTTTCATGACCCAGAGTCGTATGTTGTTTATGTGAGTAAAAAAAGAAAACATTAATTATGCATATTAAAACATCCATGACAATATAGGCTGAGTGCAGACTTCTAAGTTTTCCTTTGTTTCTGAGTAGAGCAAAGACAATAGGAGACTTATGTCATACCCACAAGCACAATAGACCTATTCGGCTAAGGGCCTGTTTACATGGAGGTGGGGGACCCCAGGTAGGTGAGGTAACCCGCTTAGGTGAGGTAAAAAAATAACCCGCCTTTACATGCAATCTTACAACCCCGCCTTCCCGGGGTGCACTTTCTCAAGATTATTGAATGGTCGCTAAGCACGTAAACAAGAAAAATGCTGGCAAACCACGAGTTTTGGCGATTAATGCACTTTTTCACTCACTTGTTGCTCTTGCTGCAACCCGTCAGTGCAATAGCTTTCTATTGTTAACTTTAATCATAATGCAAAGACACCGCGAAAGTGAATTTTGCGCGAATTTGATGTATCACGAATCCGACCCCGGCCAGGCGGGTTACCCCACCTTGAAACGTTTACATGACAAATTGTGACCCCGGCTGAGAGGGTAACCCGGTCTGGTAGACCGGGCTACCCGCCTTGGCGGGTCACCCCACCTATCATGTAAACGTGATCAAAT
>OZ037785.1:23668803-23773803 GCA_964035525.1 Porites cylindrica
TCGGCATCCCTTATCCCTTGCATACTTTCAACCCCGAATTTCACCCCCAGTTTATTTTAAAATCCTGAATCCCAAAAAATCTATTCGGAACCTTCTAATAAGGCTAGTATCCGCTTGATAAAGGTTTAGGCGTCAGGATCGGGAACGAACTTTGATGTCGCTTATCTGTATTCACTATCACTGCTTCGCCCGTACCTTGGAAATTCATGCTTACCGGTACTTTAAAATATGACTGATTCGAAATAATCCGCACAACACTACATGTACTAGTTAACGGTTTTTAATGCAAGAAAACAAATGTCACAAAGGACGTTCAATTATATTTACCTCACCTTAAAACATTAGTACTAAAATAAGATAGTACACCATTCTTAATCTCCTCGGTATTTTTCCATCTCATTTTCAAGGTCGAGCGAGAGAGCTGAGTTCGAGTGGCCGCTGCCTTTATTTCTTGTAATGAGCGAGGCAAAAAGGCCCATGGGGATGGCAGGTGATATATCCAACCCTACCCCCAGAACCCACGAGCAATTTATACTCTTCGACAATCGACCTTGATAATCACACGGAAAAATGGTGGACTATGAACAGTCCACCTCGAAAGAATAAAAACAGTAAAAACTTAACCCCCCAAAAACTCTAAAAGGCTTGTTTCCGCGTACGAACTATTCTTCAGGCACGTTTAACTTCTAATAATTTATTTTAACTAATAACAAAAGACAAGAACTTCTGTAACGCTTTCATATCATTATGACTACTATTGTATTCAATTAAGCTATCCTACGCGTTAGTGGTCGAAGTCAACAAAAATTGCTTAATATTTCCTTTCTGCTAAAATAAAGCTAACACTAGGAAAGTGCTTGGAAAATGGAGTTCTTTAACAGTTACTATTAATATAAGAATGATGATTAATGCAAACACGGTATCTAACTATTCAGGGCTTATGTTAAGAATGTCCGCTTTCCAGCAAAACAGCAAACTTTCAACTATCTTGACAGGGTGAGGCCATGATTTCTTTAATGACGCGACGTTTTTACTATCCCCTCTGGCTTGGCCAATAACAATACACAAGTGTCGGTCAGCTTCTACTTCTGTCGATGAAATAATAATAAAAAAAAACATCACTTAATAGGGTTTAGGTACACGACGACGAAACAAGCCGCCACGTTGCAAAGGCGACGGTACAGAAGCGTTACTTATAAAGTGTTTTTGCGTTATTTTTTTTTTTTACTTAACCACTACTCCATCTCACCCAATTTGTCAACTGTATAGCCGAATCCTCCAGAAATTGAATTAACACTGTGTCCTAATTCAGAAAGTAATAGAAAAATTGGACGTCGTGTGTACATCCTCCATAAAAAGTCGCATCGGAAAGCTTGACGTCACAATCGTTCAGTGACGTAAAGAAAGTGCACCAAAATGTGTTCAGCACATGCAAAATTATTGTTGTACTTATCAAAACCTATTTGCGTTTTTACGTTCGCGTTGCTGTCCCCGTTGTACATTTAAAACTTTCTAGTAGAAAATAGAGATGCAAAGAAACTGAGTACAATTGCTGTTTGGACACAGTGATTGATGAATATCAGGGTTGCCACTCGTCAGAAAGTTAAAAAATTCCTGACTTTTCCCTGACTTTTCACTGACCTTTAAACAGTTTTCACTGACCTTTTATTAATGAGAAACATGTTTACATTCACTTTAGCCTTTTTTGCAGGCCATCGATAGTTTTCTCTTCATTTTCAACCTCTTCCTTCTTTTCTCGGAAAGAGGAAAGAAAGCATTCACAACGAAAACCATTGACTACAACTACTACATGTGTCAAACGTGGAGTGTCAAATTGATCGTTTTGCTTGCTTTGCAGCATACTTTTCGTCTTTTCCGGAAGAAAATGCATTTCTAAATCTTGAAGAAAACTTATAAACTACAAACCGGAAAACACAATTCTCCCAGACTTTTCACCGACTTTGACAATTTCAAAGATTTTCCCTGACTTTTCACAGAACGCCTATAATTACGGTGCTCATATGCCATATATAATTCGATTACCATGTTTTCGAGTTCCTTTAATAATCATTACATAAATAGCTTCTTACCGTTTTCACATTCACGCAGAACTTTCATCTTCAGTCCTTGTTATTACAACCTCGGTGATTTTTGCGTTAGGATTTTCCTCTCTGGCTCGTTGGATGGCTTCCAAAATAGCCTAAAAAAACAGCATGTGAATCTGGATTAACACACAACACTTACGCGTTTACAACTTCAAAGGCTTCTTCCACCTGGGAACGATTCAGTAAAACGGTGTTTTCGTAAACAGTCTTAAAAATCCCACTTACAGCATCAGTGTCAGGGTCACCGGTTTTTATAATGTTTCCATCGTCATCCACAACTCTCAGTGTCTCCGTCACTGTCTTGGTTTGCTTTACTTCTTGAACCCTAGTTGTGTAAGTCTAAGAAAGGAATAAAAATAACTTCATATTCTTAATGGCATTTCATATGACCATACATTTAACAATCAAAAGGGTTATGCCACGAATACAATGCTGTCTTGGGTCAACTCCGCGCTAAACTCATTAGCTACATGTAGTGCTTTAACCCACACACAAAATGCTCCTGTGGATTTCTAAAGATATCAAACACAATTCATCAGGGAGCATTCACCCTCGTTTTTTAATGATTGTTAGACGCATAGCATTAAAGCTTGAAAAGAGAGAACAGTTTCGATGCCCCAAATAGTCTTAAACAATAACAATGGACTATTATTTTGGAATTCAATTAATATGAAGACTCATTTCAGCTTTTTAAAAAGATAGTACATGGTGTGCCATAGCCCCGTTCAGTGCTCTGAAAATGGTTTCAGACAACATTTGTCAGGATTCCAATGAGTTAGTTACTGTTCACAGTCCCCTATTTTTTCCGTAAGATGGTCGGGATCAAGTACCAACCCTCATGGGCAGCCATTTTGGATTCAAATTTATCGAGAGCAGGATGGCCGGTAAGCGCTCGATCCTGACGATCTTAGGAAAATTGGGACTGCGAACAGTCTAAATGAGTTAAGGTGAGCTGATTTATTTGTCATCACAACGTTTCTATTTGTGGAGCAAATCCCATGGTGTTACCATTCACATGAAACCTCTTGGGAAGAACTTTTGCATGCTGCTATCTATTTCTTCGGGTTTAACAAAAAAGACATTTGCAATTGTTCTGAACTTGTTTTACTTCTGGTAGGATAATGGTTAATGAAAACTTACCGTGGTAACCACTTCACTGCTCTCAAGATCTCCTGCATGTTTAGAGATGATATCTCTCAACTCTTCTGCTGTCAATTGATCCCCATCTCCCTCAATAGTAATGGTCTTCTGGATAATCTCAGTCGGCATGGTGGTTTGACGGATGGTTTCTGTTCTTGTGGGTTCAGCACCTCCCATCATGATAGTACGAGTGATAACCGTGCCACCGTCCTGGGTTCCTGCAGATCACAACATTACCCAGATATTTCCTTTGAGTTTGCTCTAACAATCAGTACAGTACCTAGCCTACGAGCGATTTGTTAGAGTCGAGATCAGTCACGCGAAAGGAGACGCGAGTCACTTGCTCGCGCGTCCTCTCGCGGCTCGCGCGCTTGCTCGCAGGCTAATCAGTACCCAGACGGTAGCCCTACTTTAACTGGTACTCTTTTTACATGTAAACGACATATTGTTTTGAAGACTAGGTATCATGTTCTTTAATACATTCTCCATTTTTTTCCGAGCCAAAAAATATTCTAAATAAAAGCAGCACTGCTTGATTACGTTTTAGCGCAGCAGTATCATTCTTGGCTGACTGCATCTTTCCGAGACTAAAAGGTCCTTACACATACCAAGGTTATTGTTGTTCAATAGTCTCAGGCTACATAACGTCTACGACAAGACACTTACCAACCCCTAGGTTAATTCTTTGCGTCTACGCACACTTTCATTCATGTCCAGAAATACAGGTTAGTGCATGTATTGTTTCCAGATTATGTCGTATTTGATTGGGTCATTTCTTTTTTCACATATAATATTTTCATATATATATTTTCATATATATGCACATGTTTTGGTGACCTTTTTTATGAGGAAGCTTTGACACTTTCACAACAATCACTATTTCTGGACATGATGAATATTCCTTCACAAAACTTTTCACATGGTAAACATGGTCAGGTTAATGGTAAGCTTGGTTATTGCCAATACGTCAAAAACATACCTAGTGATAATAACGAAAAGAACTAATAAACGTTAATTCAAGTTATCAAAGGTACAGTTAAAAGGGCACTACGTGTAAGTTGCATCAGGCAAAGATTTCCTGTGATGTTGGGTACAAATTTCTCTAACTTGTGTGCTTTAAGCTTCAAGCTTCAAAAGGCAAGTTCATTTTAAGCTGTTCAATTTTTTTAAGTACCTGACACAGATTTAGTCTGGAATGACATAAATCAGCCATTTTTGAAAAGAAACTAACGAGAACATTTCAGCGTACAAAAATATATCTATATTCTTGAGGAAATGCATTGTTATCGAACGCTCTGACTTTCTTGCCCAGAGAATGGTTAATGGTTAATATTGCGATTACTTTGATTAGCAATCAAAGCATGTTATCAACCACGAATGGACCAGGTTAAACCAAACAGTTTGAAAGCCAACATTTCTCAAGGTGTTACAGTGCAGTGCACAGTTAGTGTGTTAGAAAAATGTTGGATCAAAACAATTTCCACTAACCCCTGGGAGGCGGGCTAACTGGTGGTCCATTTTGGTCATACACCACTCTCTGTGTGGTAACGCTGGGCACATTGTAGTGTCTTGTATGTGGTGCATATGGCTCAGGTGAGCTAGCCGGCGAAGAGGCGTTATAACGAAAGCGAGTACCTTGGTAAGCTCCTGGATCTCCGTTTTGAGATCCTCCGAATGACAAGACTTGGGTCTGTACCTCAGGAGGTTGGTTTTGCCGATACACTGTTGGTTCTCTTCCACTGTTTATTACCATGGTTCGCGTAGTCACCTCTGGTGGAGCACTCTCAAGATCACTGCGCACTGATTGCCGCTGGATAAAGCCCTCATTTCTTCTGATGCTCTCTCGTACAAAGCCACCCTCACCTTGCTCATGTTCTAAGTTAAGATCTTCTTTAAGGGATCGCTTGATCTCGTGCTGTGGATGATCTAACCTCAGCGTGTCGCTGCTGGTTGATCCAGATGTGTAACTCCTCACTAGCTCATCCTTTGTTACAAGAGGAACCTTGCCTCGCGAGCGACTCTCATCAGAATCCAGCAGATCCTCTGCACTACGTCTCCTCTCCTCCTCAGGCTGACTGCTACTGTCATAACCCTTCCTCGCTCCACGGCTGGGTAAGGTTGCACTGGTGTAGGTGCTGGTGTGGGTGACATTATCTCCTCCTCTTTTTCCACCACCCCAAGTATTAGTCCTGCTAAATTCAGGGCCCTGCCAAACAAACAGTTGTGGTCAGTGGATCATAACTGTAAACCAGTATAAGTTTCTCAGAATCGTGTATTCAGGGATCCATACTTTGAGAAACGGGTCCCTGAATCACACCACGTAAGTACCGAGGAAGCCAAAACGAACTGTGGTTCCTGAACAATGTTCTCGCCAGGGTTTTCTACACTGGGGTCCACAGGAGCCATAGAGAAGCAAAAAGGGGGTCATGAGGGAGAAAAGCGGGTCTTTGTGCCTTTGGGCCCCCTTGGGCTAATTATATTGCGGCATTTCCCGAAAAAGTGCGTCAATGCCGCATTGCCGCGGTCTGCTAAGAACATTGCTGAAAGGCCAATTAGCGCTAATACAGAATTAAAATTTTGTTCCGTTTTTGCATGTTACCTTTCAATGTATTGCTGAGAGTAACATGATTTGTTATCATTATTGTATCTCGGAGTAAAGATTCAACAATATTTTGAGTTGCATGTTCTTAGCCAAGAAAACCTTGCTTAAAATTTGGCTTGATCCTGGGTTAAACTTCATCATCTTTCATGGAACCGGGCCCTGAACTCTAAAATCAAAGGGTAATCCACAACATCTTACCATTTCAGATTCTGGCAACTTAAGGACACGTCCCTTGAATGTATCCGTGTCAGCAACCCTTGTTTCAGCTCTCTTAATGGTGTCCACACCACTCTTCGGGGTAGCCATACCCACGCTCACCATCTCGGGCTCCTCTTTCTTCAGTTCCTTCATCGTATATGTTGCTCTATAATTTGAATATTTTATTTATTTATTTTTCCTTTCTCTCTTTTTTTTGGATACCTTATTCCTTATTCAAGTCTCAGACAGACGTGAGGCTAGTTAAGAACCTGTACATGTCCATCTTTAATAGTCGATGCACTATAGTATAAGAAAAGACATCTGAGGGACAACTGCAGAAATTCCGTACTGATGACATGCCACTACCCAGACCTGGCTAGAGCTTTTGACTGGTCGTGCTGTGAGGAAAATTTGCTTCAACCAATCAGAAGCACTACCCAGAACTGAGTAGTGACACACCACCAGTATGGAATTTCTGTGGCGTTACTCAGACATCATATCGTGCGGAAACCATGGCGGCATTGCAAAATGTTGGCTGTTTTCTCAAGCTTAAGATCCTATTCACGGCGAAAATGTCCAAAACTAAAATCTGTGCACATACCTCTCAGCAGGTCCACCAGGCGCGGTATAAGCCATGCCTGCCACCTCAGGTGGTTCTTGTACTCTAAAAAGACAAAAACAGGAAGCCTATTTGAACCCGAGCACACTAAAAGAGATAAAGAACAATGTAGAATAGATAAACCAACTATCACCTTTTCTTTTCACTTTCAATCCATTCTTGCAGCCTTCTCTCTCTCTCAGCTTCCTTTTCTCGTTCAAGGCGTTCTTCCTCACGCCTCTTCCATTCTTGCCTTTCTCTCTCCCTTTCTTCCTCTTCCCTTCTCTCCTTCTCCCGTCTTCTAGCTTCCTCTTCCAGTGCAGTGACTGTAGCTTGTGGGTCTCGCCTCTCAGCAGTTCCATATGCATAACCAGGACCTTCACCAACCCCAGTGGCCCTGATCACGTCTTGGCCTCCTGCCTGTTGTCTGCGTAATCTATCTGCTATCTCTCTTTGATACTGTTCCCGCTCCTCTGGTGTCATGGTGTCTGTTGACTCCTCTATCACATGTGGAGCCTGCAAGTAATCACAGAAGTGGCAAATAGGAAACTTAAAAAAAAACTTGTTTTTTTTTTCTTTACTGCTCTTTGTTGAGAGGTCCTACGGATAACAGGGGGCCGGGAAGAGGGGGAGATCATAAACCAACTGGGTGCGGTTAGGTGCACCGCTGACCTGCGCCTTTTGCAGGTCTATCAAGAGACATCAACAGTTCGTTTTCGTCGTTTCATTTTGTGGTTTCTCTTATAATGAGCTTGTAGGACATGGAACTGTCTTATCTTATCTACACATTTCTGAGAGCTTACGACGATAACGAGGTTTCTGTAAAAGTTACGGGATCAAGAAGGCTTGAGAATGGACTCGTTGTCCCAGGATCATTCAAAGCGCGAACGCCGAGCAGAGCTATTGCCATGAGTTTTGAGTGAGATATATTGCGGCTGAAAGAACTTTGCGCCCACATGGACATTAGAGTTGAAACTTTGACGAAAATTCCAACATTCTCCAAGACAATGAATCTAGAAATTGTAAGCTAGTGAATAAATAATAGTCAGTACTACTCTCGTGTACTTAATTTTCTTTGGGTGGGAGGGGGAAGGGGGGTGGGCACTTATTTGAGGTTGGACGCTTATCCGAATAAATATGCTTGCTCAGACATAAGACAATTCACATAAAATGACATTTTCAAGAATACCAGCCATGCATGACAGAGCGTGGCTGTAATTCTACTGTGCAACAATATTGAGCCTCACTTTGGTTCCCTGCGGATGTCATTTTCATCGCGCGTTTTCAATCAAGCCGTGGTAACATAACCAGGGAGCTTGCGCAACCACGACCAGGACAAAGGAAACAAGAAAATAAGAAAAGCGACAAATTTAATGATTTCTTTTAATACATTTATTAGACGACTAATGATGTCAAACTTTATCGGAATGGTAAAGTGATTGTCACTTTGATCTTCAAGTTAAGATCACCATTTCATCAATATTAACTGTCACAACATTGATTTCATCGGAAATACTCATCACGAGTCCCAATATTCCAACAAACTCACCTTTCCTCCTTTTGACAACCAAGGTGCCCTTAATGGCAAATCTCCTTCAGAGAGAGGTCTCTTTCTGGGATCATCTTTTCCATCTTCCACATAAATCCTAGTTTCTGACAGAGAAGGCATTTGATAACGACGAGACCAGTTCAGGCTTGAAACACGATTAAATTTAGGCTGTTCTTTGACTGGGTGTCCTTCCTTATGCAGCTGGTACAGAGTACGCTCACTGTAACGGAACTTTGAGCCCATCTTTAAGAGTGAGGTACTTCGAGATGGTGGTGGGTCAGAAAATGTTAGTCTGTCAATATGAAAGAAGCACAAGTCTTCAATGACAAGGTTTGTCTCAACCTTTTGAAAGTTTGAGATGTGGTCTGGGCCCTAGTGTGTACCCATAGAAGGAAAATTTCTTCTGAATCACAATGTTTCTTTGTTTTGTAATGGTACATGAATTTGGTAAAGGGAGGAAGCGTGGCTATGTGGTAAGAGATCAAAACTTGCAATATGGAGACCCTGAATGCAGCTCTGAGTCTGTCACGCCCCGAGTGCTAATTAGATTATTTGTTATTTGAATAGTAGTCCCACGTTCAACTCCTCCAACAAGGTTGTAAGTAGCCAACTAGTTTGCATCGGGCTACCAGTTAGGATTGTTACATGTTTATATGTTCATATCGTTATTAGTTTCTGTCCTCTACAATGCAAACTACTGTGATACCAGTAATGATGTTACCCTGCATATAAAGTCTTATTAATAAACGTGCATAATAATGCTAGAAAAAAAGCGATGGGGGGCGGGGGGACTTACACCACTTTACAATGCCCACGACACAAAATTGTTTACAAACAAATAGCATGTCCTCTGTTAAGCTTACCCTATTATTTTGCAGAGCACTTTTCATGGGGGTATTGGAAAAGTTAATGATTAGAGCGACATAAAAGTATTCTATCTAGGAATGAACCTTAGTGCTAAAATGTGCAAAGATATAATTTCTTCCGAGATTATGGTCTAGCCATCAAAAACAGTAATGTGCTCACAAATACACTGTAATTCTACAGTAAGGTATGCAACTCCCTACCTGAAAAATGTATGGTGTTCAACACATGATTTGTACAAGCGTTTTGATGCTTTCTCACTCGGCAATTTATAAATTGCAGTAGTGGTTAATGTCTCCAGCTGAGTAAAAGAAAAAAAGATGTTAGTTGACCCCCTGAGGCCTAGTTACTTGCTTAAGCCAAAAGGAGGCTATTGACAGTGTTAAGCCATCAAAACCACAACCCACATGTATTTAACCTGATTGAACAAAATTTCTATAAAAATTGGATATACAATAATTGAATCAAAAGATAATAATAATAATAATAATAATAATAATAATAATAATAATAATAATAATAAAAAAAAAACAAAAAAAGAAACTTTCTGACTGACAAATAAAGAACAATGGCCAAATGCTAATCAAAATGATACTCTTAACTAGCACAAGGAAAGTAATCATAATGCTCTGGTTTGTGGTTTATATTAATTTTGTGATCTATATGGCATAAAACTACTTACTTTACATGAACCTTAAAAGATCTGATATATTTATTTCAAGTAATAAACACCCCGTTTCTTAAGGGAAAATTACTTTGGGAGAATCCAATATAAGATTCATCATCTCAGATTCTATGAACTTGTAGCAATGAACTTGTTTCAACAAAAGAAAAAAAAAATCCAAAAACCATGGAAAATAATAATGTAATGATTCCATTCAGAGTATTCTTTGCTTTCAAAATCCACTTTGGGATTAATGAAGAAGTATGTTTTTGAATCCAAGAATTCCTTAGCAACACACCCTTACAGCTGCAGATTTGTTTTCAAGACACAGTCTGTCCCTTTTTTCTTACGAAAGAAAAATTGTTACCTTAACAATTAGATCCTAAGGATCCTTATTTGGAAGATTTCTTGTAAGCAGGGCTCAAAGTAGTCATATTTTGTTGTATTCTTTATCAGCATTTTAATTTGTAAATAATTTATTCGGAGCCACATTGATATCAGCTCTGCTGAAGGGGCAAATCCTGAATGTTGGTTTATTTAATATTACAATAGTAACATTATCTAAAAATAATAAGTACGAGGTAATAATAATAATAATAAAATTAAACCATAATGGTGCAAAAAGGGGAAAAGCCAATAAACTACCATTACCTCCCCTGGATGGCTTTTAACAATAAAGTTTCTCTTTCTGTACTTGACATAAACAATCTTTGTCCTAGACAAGTTAAAAAGCACATAAAATTAATGATAAATAGATTTAATCAGAAATCACTAAAACATGTTCCGAAACAGAGAACTTAAATTTAGATCAGACTTCCTTAATTTCTTGGTCCAACATGAGAGTAAGGAAGTGCTAAAGTGTTGATGACCTTGGGGTTAATAGCACCTTAATTAGAGTGTCTACACTAAGTTCGTATCACTTTCTGTCATCAAAATGACACTGGAATGTTACCCTTCATGACTCATCCTGGGGTACAAAATTAATCCAAATCTGGAGAAAAATAGCCCCCCAGGCAGATGCTTAGGGCCTCATAGTGAGCTGCATTGATATTATAACAATCGCAATTGACACCTACAGAGTTTAAGTGTAATTCCAGCATAATACTTAGCCCAAAAGGAAACGTAGGCTGGCATGGATGTTTACCTTATATTCATGGTGTGGCTTTTTTATGTAACATACATTTTAAATGCAAGTACTGACTGCACTATTTGGAGGTTTTGAAACATGGCTGAGCAAACCTTTCAAAAGATACTGTTCAAAACATTTTGAAGAATACACGTAGCATTCAGTTTATTTTTGTTTTTAAACCACTGCTGGTAACAACAAAATATTTTTTGTCAAAGTCCTGTTTATCAGAAAGTGGAAGACGTTCTGTACTTGCCTAAAACCTTTGAATGTTCAGCAGACTTTAATGGGGTCAGGAAGTCAAAGAATAATTATCCACGTAGGAGGATACAGAGGGGTAACAGCAGCTCAAAAAATGTTTTTATTTACACTAAGGAAGTTTATGTCACTCTGTGGCATTGTATTGTAAACATTCATGACTCATCATCAGATGCAAATTTTATCCCAATTTGGAGAATAAAAGCTTTAATGAGCCTTTAAAATTAATGACATTCATCTTAAGTTATAACTTCCTAAATTCAAAATTAATTGCAGCTTTAAAAGACATCTGTCAGTAATTTACAATTTCCACCATCCACAACAATTAAAAACAATTGACAAGCCTTAACCAACCTTTGACAGGTTTGTTGACATTAGTTTCCTGATAGACGTATTCATAAAGCAAGAAAGACCAGTTTTGTATTGCTATAAAGGGCACATTCCTGATAAGTTTAGTCTTAGTATAAGGAGTGATAAAAAGTCGAAGAGTCTAGGTCTAGGACAGGGCATCATCTACTGAAACAATGCCTGTTGTATATGTAAAGGGAATCAACTCTTTGGATGTCTGGGATACTCAGAAGAACTTTGGTGTATAATGGATTCCATCTTAATGGAATTTCTAATGGATTTTATCTTTATGTTTCAGAAACATCACTGCAACATGTTAAATTCAATGAACATCATGCACCCTCGCCCCCCTTCTCAGTTAAGTACCACGCCCTGTAATGTCAAGATAATCTGTTCTTACCAAGGGACACTGTTCACCACTAGTCGATCCTTGTAGGTGGCCACGCCTTCATGTGAAACACCAATCAATATCTCATTGCCTTGTTCATCCTAAACAAATGTAGATAACAAAAGTGAAAAAATTAACTACTTTAAACAAGAAGCAGTTCACAAAGTATTTTTTCCTTCCTCTTTCTCCCATACT
Organism: Porites cylindrica; assembly: GCA_964035525.1. Taxonomy (NCBI): domain Eukaryota; kingdom Metazoa; phylum Cnidaria; class Anthozoa; order Scleractinia; family Poritidae; genus Porites; species Porites cylindrica. Next base: position 23,680,839 of record OZ037785.1, read on the forward strand.
ATTCACAAGAACACAAAAATAACACTGTTTGGAAAACAAGTTGGAACAAGAAAGTTGCATTGATTCAGTTTTCTTTAAAAGGGTCTAGTTTCATCATTTATCTCATGGCTGTCACTTTGATATTGATAGCGACGTTTCGACTGCTCACTGCAGGTCTTCATCAGGGGATAGTGTCGATTTACTGAGTCAAACTATTTGTACCACCATGGTTGTTAGTGATTGATGTATCACAAACCTTGCTCATGGTTGGTGGGTTTCAATCCCTTTTCCTTTACTATTATAATACATGTGCATGTATGTACATGTAAGTGCTACTAGGTATGACTATTAATAATTAAGGTGCAAGTTAATTCTCTTCATCCTTGCTTGCAATTGTCTTTTGCCTACGTATTTTTATGACTTAAAGTAGTCATCACAGATTAACCCTTTAAACCCTAGTATCAAAATTCAAATTCTCATTTGTTATCCCTATGCGTTTTCAATAGAAGTAGTGGGGAGAATTTCTTGAAGTATCAATTAGATTCATCTAGTGTGATCATGTCCGTAATTCTCATGACCACTCTGTTTTACAATGCATTGATATTACAAGGAGAAATTTGATGCTGATCACTCTTAGGGCTTAAAGGGTTAATAAAGTGCATTTCAGATTCCAATTCTTAAGTCATATCACCTGGTTTTGAGACAACAATTAACAAGTGTGTTGATACATCACTTTTATTTCAACACGGAGAATTTGTGTGATATCAAGGATTTTTGACGGTAATAGGGGAAGTGTACAATATTTTCCCGCAGGAAAATGTAGGCCTGGGGTAGATTTGCGTGCCAGAGAACGTCCACCAAATGCTGTTGATTTTTATCCCCAGTACACTCACGGGACACCCAACAAAAAACAAAATTAGGATTAGGTCTGTCAAGTCTTAGTCTTGGCCGCCAAGTGTCATACACAACATTATAAAACCACACTCTATCAATGTTTGTCTTCAAGTGTACTAATTTGAAAGTGGGGTTAACATAACATGGTATACAATGTAGTAGGAATACTGGACATAAAAAAGGTTACCCATACCCTGGCAGGATGAGCATCAACGCCAAACATAACAAGTTTGGAAGCTGCAATCTTCAAGTACTGTGAGTCAGCCTCTTCAGGGCTAAGACCCCTACAAACAAAATAAACAATCTACAGTTAACCACTGAGCATGTCTTACGTTCGACACTACCGGGTCTGGAATGTCTAAGAGCGAGACAGATGCACACCTGGCATGGTCGTTCAAGTGTTGTACAGTGCTTTTATCCACCGGATAAGTCTCTATCCAGTGGATAAGTATTAGGGGAACAATTGCCTTATCCAAATGGATAGAAATCTATCCAGTGGATAGTGTTATTAACCCTTGAACAAGTAAACTGGGGCCTGACAGAAAGTGTTGACTGTACTGTATGTGAATTAACCCTGGCTTTGGTTTAAAGGGAATCTAACTTAGTTATCATTACCATAAACCAGAAAAGTGAAAAATAAAATTCAAACTCATTTGGAGTCCTTCTGAGCTAAATTCCTTATTTAACATGGATGTGAAATCACAGCTGTATGACCAAAGATATAACTTAGTTCCAAAGTAAAGTACAATAATTACTCACCTATTTTCCTTGTGCAGTTCCCTGATTTTTTCCAATAATTCAGGTGTCTAAACAAAATTGTGATAACAGAATCAATAATGATACTTTTCTATGGCATAATATGTAGAATAAGGAAGTAATGTTCCCTTTTCTATCTGTGGGTAGACTTCTCAAGTGTGACAATTCAGATGAAAACTAGCAACTAGCAATTTCTAATGGTAAAACTTTCTTGTTGAACAACCTGGTAATAACAGTACTAAAGACACCCTACACATTTTGAGTGGGTGAAATCTTGCAAGAACTACTTTCATGTGACACTGTTTTGTACTTTTTACTGTCACAATTTTGTATGTGCCAAATTTAACAAAGTACCGGTAAATAGTGAAAAACTGCAACAAATTCTTTAGCATTCTTTAATTTTTTGTGTGTGTTTTTTAGACTTTTATTTTCTTCTATTTTTCATGTACAAAACTAACACAGATATTATGTACATGTATATTATTTACCAGTTTTTCTGTAATGCTTTAGGGTTAAGTGCTACTTTGTGTTACCTGATTGGGTGCAAAGACCATTCCATTCAAGTAATCATCACCATGATCACGTGCCTCATAATCTCCAACATCACCTGAGCACAAACACACGTCAGTCATAAGAATCAGACAAAAGCAATTACAGCATACAAGAAAATACCCAATGCACAAATCTCAAACTTCTGTTATCCATTTCCTTGTTATTTATTGAGCAGGCAATTTCCCTTCCTTAATTACAGTAATTTAGATGAGGCTGGGTTATATGTACAGATTGTAGGGTATTTTGTTCCAAAAACAGAGTAGCATAGTCTCACTAGCTATCCCTTAGTGTATACTTGTAACTATTTCCTTGTACCAGTGGGCACAGTAAATAAAAAAAAATTAATACTGAATGTTCTTCTGTTTTCAGAGTTTTCATGACAAGTCCTCAGTATAATGGTAATCTTCCTTCTTTCTTTAATGCATTTTAGCTATGCAGGACTTCTGATATTTCGCGGAAAAAAAAGCAAAATTTCGCGGGATTTTCAGGGGTAAATTCGCGGAAAAATCGGCCGATTTCGCAGGATTTTCGCGGGAAAAAAGTCAAAATTCGCGGAACAATCGGCCGATTTCGGTTGATTTTCGCAGGACAAAAGTCAAAATTCGCAGAAAAATCGGCCCATTTCGCAGGATTTTAGCGGAAAAAAGTCAATTTTCGAAGGATTTTCAGGGGCAAATTCTTAGGAAAATCGGCCGATTTCACGGGAAATTTCGGGGGGAAACTTCGCCAAGGAAAAATTAGTAAAAAACGGCCGATTTCGCTGGGGTTTTTTATGGCAAATTTTGCTAAAATCGATCACTTTGGCGCCGATATGACCAGCGTTGGTGAACGTTTTTTTTAACAGGGATAATCATTTGCTCTTTCAACAACAGTTCGCTCGAGAAATGAGCGAATGTTAAAGCTATAAACATTATGGTTAGTGCCCAGTTTTTCGAAACGTTAATCTAGAAACGCCTGGTAGTTTTGGGACGTTGTTTACTCGTCGCAGTGACGAAGCTTCAAGCTAAATTTGGACGTTTGGGGTGAATAAAACCGGTCTAATAGCCAAGATAAGTATTAAATATGTTTTGCCGACATGTATTTGGAAATATTTCTGGCGGATTTCGCGGTATTTCGCGTTTTTGGGGGAATTTCGCGGGATTTCGCGGAAATACCTGAATTTCGCGGGTCCGCGACCGCGCGAATTATCAGAAGCCCTGGCTATGGCACAGATGATTAATCAATATTCAATCCACATTTTCACCTCACCTTGCACTACATAAGATCCAAGAAGTGCTTGATTGTAAAATGAACATGGTAACCTAAAAAAATATTATATTGATCAATATAATATTTAAAGATATGTGATCACTAAGATGGAAAGAACACGGGATCTGTCACTTACCCAACTCAGAGCCTACCTAAACCATCTCTCAGAACCTTCATCATTATAAAGCTAGCAAAACACGCAATACAGGATACTAAGTAATGTAAGTCACCCAAAACTCACCTTCCAGAGTTAATGTCATCACGTAACTGCATGCACATCAAATACCTTGGAAACAGTTGCAAAAGAAAAACAAAAAACCTTTAGAAACCTGAGATCCACACAATGTACTTTACAACGAATCAGTTAACAAGATGTACAACGTACAATGCAATTTGTCAGGAGAAACTACCAGGTTATCACAAGTCAACTGGGCCATTTTCTACACACACCTTCATTTATTTGGGTTTGTGTGTATTACACAGGTTTTAGCAAAAATTAAAAGGAAGATACCATTGAAATCCTTATAAAAAATATCATAATTTGTCTGGTAATTGTTCTGTGTAGCAACATTAATTCGCATTGTACAATGTGCAAAGGGTTTACAGCCCTTCAAGAAAGCGACAAAACATTGATCTGTTTCCATCATTCATATCATGATCATGAATCTGAAACAAAGGGAAAATTTTCAAGACTGGTACAAAACAGACGATTAAATTTTTTTTTAATCAAAGAGAAGTACATATGTTACTGCCTATAAAACCTTTTTACTTAGGTTTTTTTAGGTTTTTCAAGAGTGAATTATACTGTTTCTTAGGGATATAGTTTAACTAAAATAACAGCAACTTAAATCCTTAATAAAATCTAAGAACAACAACCTGGGAGGCAAAAAGAGCCACCAGGGGCAGATGATTTTGCTTGATAAGAGAACCTTGGAAGAGTACCAACTTTCTTACTGTCGTTAACGATAGGGCTATGCACAATATCAATATCTTATGCCCAGTATTCTCAGGTTTCTTGCCCATGCAACAAGAGATCTCAGAAAAGATTTAGGAAAAAAGTGGTGAATGGAGTTTTTTTAGTTAAAAGTTGACTTATAATAATCATGTATGTTCTTGCTTTCTTTTCCCCACTACAGTTTTCATTAACACTCATTACTTGTTTGACCAAGGCTTGTTTGGTCTGTTCAGTGAAGATAGATATTGCCCCTATTCTTATTTTGGGTTTTTATCAACCTTGACTTTGACTGCATTCATAAAAATGCACAAAAAAAGAGCAAGGCCAATATTTCATTATCTTGACCAAACAAGTTTGGTCACCAGTTTCATGTATGATGTCCCCTGAAAGTCATAGCTGGAATGGCTGATAATTATCAGATTAAAAGAAAACAAGAATCGCCAAAAGGTGATTTTCACTGGGCTGCCAGGGGGCCATTTTGTCTGAGGGGAGGGGGTGGCTCTACGCACTCTTTGTACCCTTTTGGGAGACTTTCATACCACGAAAAATGAGTACCATTTTTAAATCGGGGCTGTGTAGTAGCTAAAATTAAATTCCACCATTGTGAATAAAAATAAGCCAGTTAGCCATTCTAAGCACAAAATGATTAGCATTATTTTCAAGCATCCCTCCCCCAATCCCTGGGGAAGGGGACTGAGTTACCTGGTGTAGTCTGTTTTGATGTGAGATGGGACTGGTTCATAAAACTTAACCACAAAGGCAAAGTTGGGCTGAGCACCTTCAAAACCAAAAATAATATTGTATCATTCAGTCTGCAAGTCTAATATTATACTTCGAGCTAATTAAAAAACAATTGCCATGAATGAACAGAACTAAGGAGTTAAATATTAAACCTAGAGACCTTCAATCCTAAAGCAAAACAGTGCAAAAAATTTCAAAAGCTTTTGATGTCAACATCTGTGATCTTTATCATTTATATACATGTATGGATATTTGGTATTAAAAACATTTTCCTTATTTCAAACCAGTTTAGATTCTAATTCCTTTGTCTCAGCACCATTTAGTTTATTGAAACAAGTCTTGAGACAAGGGAAAACAATTAAACTTAAAGTAATATAGCTTGCAAATTTTTAATCCAAAGAAAACTTTGAACCACAACACATGTAATGCATAAAGGATTTGAAGGAAGTGTTAAGGGTTTTTGTTGATCCAGTTTTGTTTTCCGCACTCATTTACTTGACATCATGAGCAAAGGATCAAAGTTAAAATACAAGATTCAAGCATTATTTGCAACCACACAAAAAATGTCCCTTTATAACAAAATTCATAAAATTGAACAAACATTTTCTACACTGATTTACTAAAATATTATTAATTCATAGTAAATTGAGCAATATGCTACAAATCTTAATGCTTCAAGAATTTTCTCATAGACTGACGTCAAAGATGAAAATAAAGAACAATATACACGCCGGAAAAAACATTTCTCAAACACAAACAAATTGTGAGATCATTCTTATACAGCTACTCCAAGGAGAAAGTTTAAAATTTTAACAGTATCATAATGTCCGATAATTAACAGGTAACAAAATATAAAAAAAACAAATTGTGACCTTGCAATTAAAGAGTAAAGAATCAGTTATCGGTAATTTTCATTTGATTAAGAATGTATGGAAAAAACAATTTCCCACAATCTATCATCATTACAGATCTGACAAGCTATATTGATGCAGAATTGAACAGTTAGGATACACCGCAAAAAGGTGGACTGTACCACACAAGAAGCCGCAGTGTGTTACAGGAAGCTGTTGACACACACGATACTAAACTGTTTACTGTTTATCTACATGCAAGCAGAGTGGGAATGCTCCATGTATTTATTTACCCAAACTTTTTTTTTCACACCAAAATACACAACCACCTTATAAACCACCTACACTGTATGTTGAATAATACTGGTCATGGGTGATTAGTTTGGTCAAAGCATCACAAATTTCAGATCGCTGTATTCAAAACAGGCTAACCCACGCAAGGAAGCATTGTCAACAGCTTCCCTTAAAAAATACAAAAGCTCTTAAAAGGTTAAACTATGATCTGTTTAGGTTAACAATAGCTGTTGAAACTCGATCAGGTCAGAAATCGGAGGCAAATAATTTTGTCTTGTAACTCCTAATAATCTTGCATTCAGTATTTGCAGTTGAAGAACTTGACAATTTATGAAAAATAAAGACCTCACAGGTTTACAAATATAAACAAAGTAGAACACGCTATCAAAAACAAAAACAACAACAAAATTTACCACAGAGAGTAAGAGACCGTTCGATGTTTTGTACAAGTTTATTAACAATATTCTTGGAATCAAATTGTCTGGGTGGTGAAATGAAAATTAACATGACAAAAGTTCTTTAGCTAGGGAGGAGTTTTAAACGTGGGAAAAATTTACTCAATAGGAAGTGGAAATAAATTAATCTCGATTCATATTTTAATACATCATACCATTAAGCTGAGTTGTTATTTTCTTCTGAGGATCCAACCAGTACTGAGGAGTAAGAATAAACGGAATATTAAGCGCAGTTATTGAGTACACACATGAAAGGCTTTTATTCTCTCTTCGCTATTAGCACAAAAACATCGCGAAGTCACGCAACGAGAACTGTGAAATATTTGCTACCAAAACACAAAACAAACTAGAAAATTCCTTGTTTTGTGTGAGCAACGATTTTTTATAATGCTCTCTGGGCCAAAGTTGGATGATAAACATCTAGACTAAACATCAATCGAGGAAAATAATTGTGAGATTAAAGACCAGGAGGACGTATTACCTTCAGTAGACTAGTATAAGGATACATTGTATTAAAAAGTTAAAGTGCATGTAAGCTAAAACTAACTTTAGGCCGAAGCATAAACAAGCAAATGCTTTGTACCTTTTCTCCTTTACCGTCTTGCCACAGTAATCCAAAATACTCTTTTTCTGAAATATTCAGCTGTGTTGTAACCCAGAGCATCAAGTCCATACCTTTGGCAGTTTTCTTAAGAGAGAAAGTTAAGCACAGGTAAGCTTACATGCAAGGGGCTGATTCATTTATTTTTTTTAAAAAAAGATAATTAACGTAGGATAACTGCCCTTAATATGTAAGTTCGGTGTTGGTTTTATTCGACGCCAAAATTAATTCACCGACGATAAATTAAAGCTTCTAAAATCATCATAATATGTGACGTGCAGAAAGGAGAAGTGTGCGTCTCAAGTAAACATTCGGATCGAAGTGCCTTTTAACACCACGACAACCTCGGTAGACTAGATGAAAAACATCAAACAATCACACCGGAGGAATCAGCAATTCTGACTGACAAAGAGGTTATAACAGCATGACAAGAGAAGAATTTAACTGCCCATGAATCATACTGTTAGAAATTATATATTCGAATTCAATCAAACAGAACAAAACATCTTGTTTCTCTTTCGGCCCTACATCACATCTCAGGATAAAGCAAGTAATTTTTAAATATATCTTTTAAGAAAATGAATCAGTTCGATAAACGGAATGTCCTCTTCAGCATGAGCGTTTGCGGAAAACTGCTCCACATCAAAATCTAAATTTGTTCGGTTTCAACTCAAGCTTGAGGGTTGGAAGACTGCATTTCCTTATATAGCATATTCTTCATTCCAGTCACTTAAAGGAACACGCTCTTCTGTCGGTAGAGAGCTACTAGAATAGTAGTAGGGTATCAGGAAAAATCAGATCTGGAGTACTTCTGAACGTCGCCTGAATCAAACTCCCAATATCAAGCGGTGGGGTCGTCGACAGAACAAGAACTCAACTTCATGGTCAGAGCAGAATTTGTGACAGTATGATAAGCGTTGAAACTTCTATTACAACAGCCATTAAAACATGATAAACCTTGAAGGGAAGATATGTTAAAGAAATAGCTCAAACCAAACTTAATCTGTGCAAAAAGTTCGTTGAGGACACTCACTTGTAAATGATCTGTATTCAAGACCGTTCCATCGAGAAGAGTGACCTGACACGAAAGACGATTTTTCGGTGGCTTTCTGCTCACTTGCTGCCTCGGAGAAGCCGCCGAGCTATCCGTATTTTCTCCTGTAGCCCCAGCCATTCGCAGACGATCAACTCCTTCGGCTATCAAACAAAAATAGTTTCGAAATCAACACGAACAAGTAAACGTACTAACGCTTTAACGAGTCGCATCGGCTATTCGTGAACAATAATGACGTCACGTGATATATCTTAAGGCACGCACGCGAACCAATCAGATTTTCTAGCCGTGATATAGGTTCAGTGTCACGGATGTTTCAATTGGATGATATGCCGCTTGTTGCATTTCCCGCCACAACAACAAGTTATATCTTTGTCATGAAGTGATGTCATTACTTTTGTGTGAAAAGGAAGTGGGTGTGAGCTCACACCATTAAAATAGTACAGTGAAAAATGCAAAATATGGGCAAATGACGAGAGCGACGCCTTCAACCAATATTTTATTTTCGTTTCAAAGTAACGATCTTTCAAAAAGTCAAAGAATCTAAAGGTTGTCCAGTCACAATCCTTTGACGCTATTTTGACAGTTTTGTTACTTAACATACTTTTCTTTTATCATGCGACCTTAAAAAATTGTACAGAAACTCAAAAATTTCCAAGTCTGACAGGTCAATTTTAGTGACCACCGGATGCCATGTACTGCCGGTCCGCCAATACTTACCACACTCAAGCTTGTTTTCTTTTATTTTTTTTTCCCTTTTTTTTATGAAAATCTCTTTCAACGACCAAAACTATTTAAATTAATGTTTCCTTTAAATAGTTTTATCCATTATCGGAAGGTTGCCATGTTTACAATAAATATCTAACTGGAATTTTATGATGATTTGTGTTTAATTAGGAAACCTGCACAAAACGTGTAGCCGTTTTACCGCTCAGCAATTGAGGCCAAATTTTTGTCACTTTCTAAATTTGAAAGGTCAATACGTCATTACAAAAGAATTGCAAAAATGTAAAAAAAGGAATCAGCCGAAATCTTCTAAAACTTGGGAAAATTCTTTACTCTTTTAATTACAAAATCAAATGGGTGGAAAATGTTTAATTATTAGTCTTAGCCTCCTAAACGATTTATCTCTAACCCTGAGAAATATATATATATATAAATAAAAGGGCTCATTTTCTTGGTTTACCACATTTTTACAGCCAACTTAATAAATTAATCAAGAGGCATCTGAAAGACTCAATATCGAGATAAAACATTCAAGAACACGATGTATTGCCGCGTAAAATGGGAGTCTGCTATAGTTACACACTTTTTTCTATAAGAATATATATTTTATGAGAATATCGAGGCTGAAATTTGCAAAATTTTAAGAATATTTGAAGAATAAATCAGAGGCTGAGACTGGGCATGACTAGGATGATTATTTTGAGTGATTAAAAAAATTAAAAAAATATGTTTTTAACTTGACCGTATCAAGTTATTGCTTCCTCCCAAGGCAAAACTACCTAACAAAACGAAGAAACCTGCATTGGTTGTAGCCAAATGTTCAGTGCTAATGATAGTTCGATGAACGGTACCTGAAATACATCTCTATAGAATAAAGCAAAAAATAAATAAACAAAAATTTATTGAAGAAACTGCAAAAAGAATGTGATAAATTCTTTCTTTTTCAGTTATAATTCAAGAATAATACAAGAATATTTTGGGGCTAAAATCGGCAGAAAAATGAGAATATTCAGCCCGGCGTGAAAAAACAACATTCATATATATATAAAAAGAGTGTATCTAGAAACACAGCAACCACACAGACCGGAGTGACAGGAGTGAAAAGACCCGGGGGGGGGGGGTACTCGTCCAATCAGTTTGGGTGTAGGTGAGCCGCTTAGGGTTTGAAACCCTGTCCCTGTTTAGGACAAGGAATTCCTAGGACAACACCCTCAATTTTCATAGCCTGTTTAGGACAACTCCCTCAATTTTATTTTATTCTGTTTAGGACAACTCCCTCAATTTTATTACCCCGTTTAGGACTAAGACGAAATCGATCGTGCATTAGCCTGCGTAGCAAGCGTTTCCTCGCGAGTTCGTCGAGAAAGTGTGCAGGGGCGAGAGCAAAAAAAAAAGGAATGACCTTTTTTTTTGGCTCTGCTCTAACGTTCGCGCAATAACTCGATTGGAAACGCTTGCTACGCAGGCTAATCGTGCATGAAACACCCTATCTATAATTAGAACAGGCTCCGGCACAAATCATGCACACTGTTTAGGATAGACTTGTGCGAAATTGTATACCCTCCCCATGTTTAGGACAGACTCGTACGAAATTGTATACTCTGTTTAAGACAGAGAGGACGAAAACCATACCCTGTCCAGCAGCACATTTTCGTAAAGGCCATAGACATTCCCCCCCCCCCCCCCCTCCCGGGTGAAAAGGAAAGCGTCAATGTAGGAAAAACTGTTTGAATGCAGAGGTCCACGCAACACGTATAACTGACTGGTTCCTCTTGTCGAATCTCTAGGCAGACGTCACTTAAGCGTTCCGTGGATTGCAGAATGGGTTGTTGCAAGAGTAGCCTGTTCCAAGCGTTCAGATAGTGGAGAGCGGTGCGAAGTAAATAAAAGCGATGAAAAGTAGAGGGGCACTGGGGTTCCCTCTCTCACCTCTCCCCCTCCCTCGCTTTTATTTTTTCGCGCTCCTTTTTACTTCAAACCGCTCTCCACTATCTGAACGCTTCGAACAGGCTATTTGCAAGAGAAGCGTACCTCATAGGCAAAACCCTGTCACCAGACTGTCTGAACCGAAGGAATGAGCATTGAACTGTTTCTATTTCTATTTTTTAGTTAATTATTAACCACTTGTGCGAATTTTAAATTCAAATTTTAGGAGCCGTTAAAATATATTTTCTCTCGGTATAGCTCTGGCCCTGAGGAAGGCTCATTTTGTTAGCCGAAATATTAGCTTATAATAAATCAGCCCTTTGCCGTTTTGGTTTTGTTTTCGTAAAAGTAGCCGGCTCCCAGTCAGACGTTGTTAGGGGTTCGTCATGCGTTCCTTAGCTTCCCCTTAGAACGTCCGCGTCGGAGGCTAGCGTAAAGGAAGTCTGAAGATACGACTAACAACTCGGTCCCCTGTCAACACAGCCGAGACTTGAAGTGCGACTTGTCATAAGACAACTTTCGGCTAAAGAGGGAAACCGGGTTGGCAAGATGAGCAAGCTTCAACCGAAATATTAAAATTCAGTTAAAAAGTGGACAAAGTAGCTCTTTAATAATTGCAGGGACAAAAGAACCGTGGTTGAAACCTTTTCAGCAGTATGGAATTATTACTGTTTGTGTGTAAAATTTGGAAAATATCCGAAAATAAAGTGTATAATTTTTCTCATAATTGATATTTCACTTTGTTAAGCACACCGCCTAACATACTGAATTTTGGCAAAATACGCGCTATTTGCTGCGCTCTAATGAAGATGTTTTATTAAAGCATCCGTAAGGGAAAATGAAAAAGTCATTTGGTGACAGATCCTTCAGTGTGGCTGCGCCCACTTTATGGAACACTCTTCCTGATATATTTTAGCCTCCGCAGCATCAAATGTATTTCTACTTTTAAGTCTAATCTTAAAACTTATCTTTTTAAATTAGCTTTTAATACCTCTTAGATATTAAATATATTTGTATATTTCTAATATTTGTATAGTTTTTAGGTTATTTATTGTTGTAATGCGCTTTTGATCACCTAGCATGTTAAAAAGCGCATTAGAAATGAATAAATTATTATTATTATTATTAAAAAAGTCTTATTTTATGCAAACAGAAACGCGCGCTACAAACAAAATAACAAAATCAAAAATCGTTCAAACTAATGGATTTGGGTTCTCACCATTCGCAGTGGCTGAAGTGAAGTGGCTGATAAAATAAAGCACTTTCTATTAATAAAAAATCATTGACTCAACCAATCACAACCCTTTAATAAATAGAGATTAAGAACAGTAAAAAAGTAAAATCCACTCTATGGAAAATTTGCTTTGGTACGAATGGAAATACACGGGATTCAAGACCGTGAAATTTCCTGATTCACCGGGTACACTTTGTTAAGCAGAATTAATTGATAGCATGCATGTTCCACAGCGGTAAATTGTTCACGAAATCAAACAGCCAATTCCCAACTAGCTAACCTGAGATCAAGCGATCCTTCTTCCCTTTTTGTTTGGGAGACAAGAAGAAAGAACGCCTGATCGCAGGTTACAACAAGGCTGTTCTAGGCTCCAAGATAATGAGGAAAGCGGAGTTGGGCAAAAAAGTGTGGGGGCTGGAAGTGAAGTTTCGCGAATTGAGGAGGAAGCCAGAAAGATGATCTAAGATAAGATGATCTTTATTTAAACACTTGACATCAGTGAGCCTAAAAAAAGGCTTGTTACAAAAATATACGTGTATAATACAAATTATATATAAACTAAATTACATTAAAAATTAAATAGATGGAAAATTTATACCCCCTGCCTACAAAATCATGGATAGGAAAATGGCGCGTTTTGGCTTCCGGGCGGCTTGATCCTTGCTTGTCTTGATTTGGGGAAGGGGGATGGGGATCTTGCTGTTCTATTTTATTCTCTCCAAGATCGTAGCCTGGACTTTTAACAGTTTCTTATTTTCTTTTAAAGTTACTACGGCACAAAAAACACGAGACCCAATGAGAAACAAGGTTTTTGTAGCATGGTGGCATGGCTTAGAATATCAGTGGTCGGACGACGAGATCATGTTCCCAGCTTAATATACTGCTCTTTAAAAGCAAGTCGGGACAGAGATCTTTTTATTACAGAACTGTAACATTGTGGAATGCGTTAAAACCCCGTTTTAAATTAAGTGAATCTCTTGTCATTTTCAAACGTAAAATGAAAGCCTTCCTTTTAAATCAATTTTTAATGTCATTAATTTATATGTAAATAGTTTCTTAATAGTTTATTGATAATCAATTTGTGATGTCATAAATTCTATATGCCATTAGTTTCTTAATAATTGTTTATTGACAATTCTTAAGTGTTTTTTTTTTTATTACCTGTACTATTAATATATGTCTCTGAAAAGCCCCCATGGGGAGTTGACAATAAAATTTTTATTGTATTGTATTGTATTGCCTTGTTTCTTGACATTATCTCCTCAGTGCACTGATGTACTATTCCCTCTACCAAGCTAATTTGAATAAAAATTAGAGATAACTTGCGGACAAGCATTGTTTTTTCGGGAAAACAAAACGGGAACAAGGACTCCCTGATCGCAGGTAGCCTGCGTAGCAGGCGTCGAAAGGGGTAGGGGTAGGGGATAGGGGATAGCCACGCAGGCTAGATCACAGGTTAAATTAGAGACTGCTTTAAGTCTAGCATCTTGGGTTTGCAGATCGCGCGCCTATGTTTATTCATCCTGTCTGTATATGGCATGCATATCCGCCCTACAAAAAATAATGGCAAGGCTACCAGTTCATGCCATATATGCCTTGTCCATGGGTAATTATTGCTTTCCAGACCTATCTCAAGAACGCTTCCAGCTTGTTTCCACTGCCCCCAAGCAACTTACCTACGAGCAAGCTCTCCTGGGGTTCCCGGAGGTACAGGTCTGGAGAAGGGAAAAGGGGAAGGAGCACCCCGGGAGATCTTGCCCGCAGGCTACCAAGCAACCACTCTATTTTTTAACCCCCTTAAGCCCAAATACCCGCACACAAATTCTCCAGACCAATCTCCACGAATGCACTTTTCCCTTTGAAGATCATTTTATTAATTCTCATGACCTTCTCATAAGATGTTAGGAGAAAAACGATGTTCGTCACTTTTGGGATTTAAAGGGTTAACAGATGTGGAAAATCCTTGCACCTGTAAGAATGCACCATAGCACACAAGGGCAGGGAATTCGGTCAGTTTTCATGTCTTGCTCCTTCTAATGAAAAGCAATTTTTATGCAAGCTGAGCTCAGGTAAATTCCTTTCCCTATGACAAAAGATGAAAAGGCACAAACTTTATGTTACTCTGAAGAGAAAAAAAGGGAGAAAAAAACCACTCAAATACTCCAAGACTTTCTTTTACCATAGTTAGTAGAGGGAACAGTCTCCTCTACTAACAATGCTTTTAGTGATTACATTTTCCCGACTTAAAGAGTCATTGCATCGTTTATATACCTACACTCTCTATAGAAACTTTGCCTAGGGTATACTAAAATATAACTGTGATTTATGTTCTTGACAATGGATCGTTCCTAAAGAACCATTACTCTATTCAATAATATACTATCTCATATTCAGGTCTTTATCTTTTAAGTCCCCAGGGTGCAAAGAAAGTCAGTTTTACAGCCTGCCATTCGGGGAAAGCTGTAGCTAGCATGTACTAGCCCACAAGTCATTTCAACTAGCCCAAAAACCCTTTTTGATTAGCAGGATTGATTACAATCCTTTTGTAATTTGAATTTCCCCCAAAAATTCACTTGCCCATTGGGGAAGTTAAGAACAGAATTCACTAGCCTGAAAGTAAAATCCACTAGCCCTGGGCTATCGGACACGACTTTCTTTGCATGCTGGTCCCTTAAGAATTCAACCTCAGTTTTGATCCACTTTTTTCCCAGGGAAATGACATCTGAGACACAAGTGCAGAGAATTCAATACTGATGATGTGTCACTTCCCATATCTGGGTAGAGACAGGTTATCACTACGGAATTTCTGCAGTTGTCCTCAGATCTCACTTCCCAGGGAAAACCAGTGGTGGCATTGCAAAATGTCGGCTGTTTTCTCAGGCTTGTACTTTCTGAACCTGGTATTTGGGGCACTATTTTTCCCACAATAATTTTAAAAAATTAATGCTGATGAAAGAACAGCAAGACAAGTAATATTGTTCTGGCTGTTAGCCACTCTTCAACTTTCCAAACGAAGTTGTAATGCTGTTATCTGTGCATAAATAAATCATCCAAAAATTCAAATAATCAGTTGTCTCCCAACAGCTCTTGTGACATGCAAGGAAAAATATTGGTACCTCAAAAAACAGTACCCTTTATGTGTGCATGAAATAATACTGAGCACTTTCCCAAAGCAAGGCTGTGCTTTAGAATAAATTGTGGAAAGCCCATTGCCCTAAACCTGTGAAATCCTGAGCATGAAACATTGAGTTTTATTAAAACTAATATTTCTTTATCACTCAAGGGCAAAAGTAAGGCACCAGGGACACAGCTACAGCACAGCCTTACTTTAACTGGGCCAATAACATTTAAGATTTCTCATAAAGATTAACTTGGCTAATAATCAAATTTGGGATACAAGACTGACAATTCTGGAAATCTGAGACTGATTAACAAATTAATGAAAATGATATTGTACTGAACGTTGCCTGTGAGGAAAAGTTCTTTCCTTTGGGAATTATATCACCATCTTCCTGTCATTACCATTGTAATTAACGGACACGGAGTACTAAACCAAAGATAAGTTACAATGAGAAGAGAGAAGAGAAAGCTGTCTACATTCGGCGGTAGCTTCCAAGCCTTGCATGACAGTTTGGACAAGAGTGGATGACATCTTTGCAGCCATCCAAACAGAAAGGGATCAAACAGCAACCCAGCCAGCAGCTTTTGGGAAAAAAAAGAAAAAAAATATAAAAAGAATTTACTTTATTTGAGAAGGTTAAAAAAAAGCCAGCCATAGGCTGATGTGGACCTACTGTACACATAATTTAGATAACTGTTGGCAGGATAAAACATAAGTTTGGAAAAAAAAAAGCAATATCACCTGATTCTCGAACTGCTTTTCAAAACTTAATCAGTTGCCTACTGGCGACTAGCCTTGAAATTGTGGTTGCCAGCTCTCAATATTTATTTCTGGGCGCATTAGTGACCACCATATAAACAAACTAACGCATGAAAAAGCAGTGAGGGGACTAATGGTAATACCTTACAATGAAAAGAGTACAAAAAGCAGTAAGACCAATGCCCTTACTTAAAAATGCCAGCCACCACTTTATGCCATCTGGAGACCGAAATTTTTGCTAATTTGCAAGATGGCACTTGTACCAAAAAGTTAATTTTGGACCCGGAGTCTTGACTTTTCTACAATTCTCATTCTTCAAAAGTAGCTTAAACATTGCCTTTGGCCAGTAAATCTCTCATATGGGTCCCTACCCAACCATTTTACAGTTAGTTTCTGTGGCTCTGTTTAAAGTAGGGCAGACACTTGTTGATGGAAACTTCATCATTTTAGGGGGATAACATTGTCAGAAAATTATGGGTAACTTTTTCTTTTTTCTTCCCGATACTGATCTTAAAATCATGGGAAAGTAATTTACTAAGCCGTCTATATTTTTGTCTGTGTTTGTTTTATTTACCAGGGACCAACATTATTCTAGGTGTCCATTTTAGGCAGACATCTTATACAGGAGCTCATTGAGAGAGGAGTATCTTACCCTAACAGACAAAGAGCTCCAGCAGCAAGCCAAGCCAAGGTCCCATCTTGATATGTTGTACAAGTTATGATGTGTGTCTGGCAATGAGGACAAACCATGCTGACAGGCGACTCTCCAAAGACCATGTTGACATACACAGGACCTGGAGGGGTAATGATGGTTGTTGTGGTGGTAGGCTGTCCAACTGGTGGGGAAGGTTGGTAGGGCTGGGGGTAAGGTTGTGGATGAGGGGGGTATTGTCCAGGCTTTCCCATGCCCCCTTGATAAGTTCCTACAGGACACAAGATATCATGGGAATTAGAATATGAAATCATTAACAGAAGCTAAGGTGAATAGCAGTGCCAGGATAATACTGTATTTTTTTGCTTTTAAGGCACACAACTTTTTCAACAAAAGTTTGTTTGATGGCTCTAAGTCTGTTGTAATTGTGGGATGCGTCTTATAACCGAGTATCTTCGGGCATCAAAACAAAATTGAGTCAACTTTTTGACTCTAAAAGCTCCAGCTGCTCATCCTCTTTTTTGTTATCGGTTTTCAACGACTTTTACATCTTCTATTAAAGCTGGTATTAAACGACAAATGAATCATTGCATTCAAAACAAATCATCTGGCATTGATCATTTTGAACTGAATGTTGATCCTTGGTAACCAGGCAAATTTTTGAGCACGTGCTTGACCCAAGATGGCGGTTTGTTTACAGTTATTTCTATACTGCGATCTTGCACTTGTTTCAGACCTTTATTTTCCGAAGAAAGCTCCTAAATCTGTTAAAAGAACTGTGAGAGCTCTTTTATCACTCTTTTATCTTTTTTGATGAACAAGCTCTTACTTTTACCAGATACAAAATATTCAGGCTCTGCATGTATTACTCGATCGATTTTATCTTGATTCTACCAATGCATACAGTACCAATGTCAATATGCCACAACCAAGACAGCTGATTTGTTTATGGAACAAAAACGGATTCCCCATTGAAATATTCTCAGCTTAGAAAACAGTGCATTTTGTGAGATAAGTGTGATTTTTTTGCTTTTGATCGAAATATGTAACCTTTTCCTCTTTTGTTCACATAGGTGAATAGCTGTAAGAGTGTGTTACTGTAGTTAAGGTGACCATTGCCAAAATCCATGGCCTTATAACTTAGAAAATCGGGTTGAAAAGTTTAGGATGCGTCTTACAAATGAGTGCACCTTTTAACCGAAAAAATACAATGTGCTCTTTGGTTGAGAGCTATTGTCTATGAAAGTATAAACAGTGCAGTGATATTGCGATATGGTTTTCCTAGTTTTTGCTGTTCAAAAATAAATGTCATTGTAAAAAGACAAAACTTATTAATTTTGTCCACGCAATTATCGATCATAGAAATTCCATCAAGATGTAGCATATCGTTTCAATGTGATCTATATATAAAACAGCATAAACTATATAAAACTTGTGGTCTATTTGTTATTTACAAAAATACAAGACTTTTACAGTATTTTCATACCGAATGTACTAAAAACATTTGTATTTGATGATCATTATTGTGATTCACTGATGTATTAAGAACATTGGTGGCACACTTATCTACACCTTGTGCACCAATTTTTGGTCCTTCACACATTTTGACATCAAAACTCAGAACATCGCATCTGATAGTTAAGCAGATTATGGAAGGCATCAAAATGTGTTAAGGACAACAGAGACCAACTTTTGCTGCGGTTTGTTGACCATTTTTTTGTTATTACAACATTTTGACATCATCAGACTTTTTGTAATGCATATGAAATCTATTTGTTGAATACATCAATTTTAGAGCCATATCATGAGATAAAATAGCCCTGACACCATTTTTTAAATTCTTTTTTCATGCTTTGTGTTTTTTTTTGTCCAAGCTTATTAACGCAGGCCAGCCTTTTCAAATTTGCTGAGGCTATATGGCCGGTAACCGGTCAAGGTTTTCAAAACACTAAATGACCAGCAGTCCTGTCTTTTCTGCAAATTTCACAAATCGAAAAAAACAGCTAATCTAAACTATCATATGTCCGTCAAAAAAAAGTCAAGCGATTCTGAAATGCTTCATAGATCTCACGTTTGGCATTTGGTTTGTGCTGGGGTCAGAAAATGAACTTTTTTCAGGTCGACACGCCCGTCAAGGTTTTCAAATGACCAGCAGTCCAGTATTTTTAATAAATTTGACTTATCTAAGAATCCCAAACAATCCAAACTATCATATATTGATTAAGAAAAAACTAAGCAATATGTAAAAGGTTACCAAAGGACTCACGCTGGTGAAGACGTGCGGCCTGTCACCCCCTTGCTGTTTTTCCTTTGATACTTTTTCAGGTCGACTGCCGGTCAAGGTTTTCAAAACACGAAATAACTGGCAGTCCGGCATTTTCAATAAATTTGACTTATCCAAGGATCCCAGCCAAACCAAACTATCATGTTGATTAAGAAAAGCCAAGTGATCCTGAAATGCTTTATAGATTTCAAGTTTAGTGTTTGATTCGCTGGGTTCAGAAAATGAAACCATATTTTGTGACACTAAGCATGGAGATATTTCCCACTGGTTTTCCGCAGTGGCTATGTGAAAGGTCAAGCTGATATGACGTTAAATGTTGATTGTCACGCTATGCTTTGGACATAAAATATTTTTGTTGGTTGCGAGTATTTTGATGTTCATGACTATATATATAGTCACGAACATCAAAATACTCACGACCAACAAAAACATGATAAAGAAATCCCAAAAAACCGGCTGGTTTGATTAGGATCAAGACATATGACAGGGGCACCCAATGTCAATTTTCGGAAAATATCTGTTCGGAAGACGATTTGAGATCTAGAATTTTCGGAACATTTTGTGTAAAATTTCTTGCTTGCCTGCCTCTCCTAGGATTTTTGAACATCTAAAAACTGGTATAATTCCTCATTTTAAACTGATTTTTACCCTAAAAAGGTCACCTACAATTTTCGGGAGCCTTTTTTCTGGCTGAAATTTTTGAAAAGGTAAGTTTTTCGGATCACTAGACTTTCAGCTAAGAAATCCGAACACAGGTAACCTAGGATCACTGTTTATGTCACGTACGGGTTTCATAACATGAATAAATATAGAGAACATATGGGGCGAAGTTTAAATCTGGAAATTTGCTAGAAAATGGAAATATGTTAACCTACTAAAATGGCGGCCTGAAGCCGTTAAGATCACAACTAGTCCAATTCAAAAATGGCACTGAGTTCGGGGCGCCTGGTGACGAGTATAAGTCCCCATGGAGGGAAGTGTGTAGTCAGGTGGTGAGTTAATTTTTTTGAGCACTCTGGGACTCCCTTCCCTCCATGGGGACTTAACATACTCGTCACCAGGCGCCCCAAGCTCCGTTGGACCAGTTGCGATCCTGACAGCTTCAGGCCACCATTTTAGTAGGTTAACGTAAGAGTTCTACGGAGCCTGCTGGCTTCATGTTACTAGCTGGAGATGCTTCAGTGGTTTCAAGGTTTAGAGAAATTCATGTTCCACGAGCCTGGCGTGTTTATTCAGCGACTGGATTTGAAGTTCACAAAAAAAAAGTGTTCGTTTGGGGTCGATCGGAGCTGCGACGCTGCCATCAGCCTCCTACCTTGCCACTATACTACGTAGGAAAGATGAAGCAGACTATTTTTCTTGAAATTTCGTGTGCATATTAAGGACAACAACACCTCGCCACATGGAACAGGAGGGCATTTTGTATGCGCATGCGTCAACATGGGCTGTTGAAGTGCCACAGAGGCATTTTCTGTGAATTGTTTACGTTCAGTACCAGCATTTGCAGGCCGTTTTCTGGAGCTGAATGACGTGTATTGGGTGCTACATTCCACAAACATGTTTTTTAAGGTATCGAGGTATTTCTACGATGAAAGTGAGTTTATCGTAGCCTCGCTGTCGCCCTTGAGAGGACAGTCTTTCCTTTCGTAAAACAGAACATCGAAGACAAGATGGCGGCTGAATGTTCTTACTACCTAACATTTCGCGCACATTTTTTGACCAGGAGGAAAAGGTCAGTATGATAGTTTTTCGTTAAACAATTATCCTATAGATAATTAATTCTTCTCAATAGCATAACTCTAAAATCGAACTTAATCGTTTTAGGAATACAGTGGTTAATTAAGTGTCCATTCTGCCGTGAAACTGTTTTTCACCCTTTCTCTGGCTTGTTTATCTCGAAATCTTGCCTTTCTCCCCAGATTAAGTTAATGATTAATGAAACTAAGAATACTTCCGCGAACGAATGGCGCTTTGATGAAGGCTGTGAAAAATCGCCTTCTGCAGTAATTTTAGCTTTCTTCTCCGGTACCTCTTCGTCGAGAAATAAAATACACGCACTTCAACTATAAATTTAAATCAATATAATGAAGGCAGTAAGATTGTGTTTTGAAAATAAGAATATTCTATCATTTAGTTATACAAAGGAAAAAAATTACAGCAATCGGTTTGAATTTTGATCTTTTTCCACCTTATTTTGATGGTACTCTGTTTGTTTACGTCTCATTATGCAAATAAATATGACATTTTGGCGTTTTAAAGAAAATCTAGCCAAACTCCCCAACCCCAAAATAGCACGAAATGAAACGTTATCAATATACCTTTGAAATAAATCCTGGCTTCTGTTGCAAAAAAATCGCATTTATTCCTAGATGATATATTTTGTGGATACTACATTTGTTGATATGCTAATTTGTGAGACATTTCATTCACAAAGGATGTTGACTGAGACCAGCTTCTCCTCTGTATTAAACCACATTCTTGTTTAAAGTATCAGTTTCTGCTTGATAATTCTTCCATGATGTACAACTTACATAAGGGGTTCATCTGGATACAGTAAAAAGCTCTCAACAGAAACATAAATAACAGACAAATTCATCCATCCATTTGTGTCATGTTTGTTGTCGCATCCCAGCTCATTTGGGTCCTTTAGAAGAAGTATTTATTTTTTGAAGAAACAGCATTATATGCACCCCTTTAACAAACTTCCTGTCTTATGTTTAAACAGGCTTTGAAGGTGAACAACATAGTCAGTTAGATTTATGGAGTAATGGCCATTCTCTATTTTGAATGGATTACTACTGTCATCAAATATAAATTAATAACAAGAAATCGATTGTGGAACACAGGAGCTGTTACTCAAGAGTCGCTTCAAAATAGTAGAGTAGGAAAAATCTCTGTACCTTTTAAAGTGAAAGAAAAATAAAAGTATTGTTCGTTTTTTCGGAGTATGTGCATTCGTTTTGTCTGCAACTGAGCTTATGAAATGCTCAAGTGATTATGTACTACATAATCACTTGTAATTGTTGCTGTCTCAAACTCAATCCATTCTTCATTTCCTATAGAAGAATATTTTTTATAAATTTTCCCGCAAAATCTTTCGAAAAACTCTAAAAACCCCATAGATTTCATGTTTTTGTAGGATATATAAACGCGTGTCTCCGCGATCAGTTTAACATGAGACATCGCGCTAATAAATAAACCTCGCGTGGTAATTTTTTTTTCGCTTTTTGTCTTAAAGCAGCTGAACATTGCTACGATGAATTTCCTCCCTAAGTAAAACCACGAGTTTGGAAATCAAACCATGGAATTGCATTGCTTTGCCAGTGAAAATCAGACTTATACAGGAACATGACTTTTGGCGTTGAGTCTTGAAAGTCTTTAAAGGCCAAGAAAACCTACTGCTGAAAATTCTACAAGTGAAAACCTGCATAGAAAACGTCCGATTTTTGTCATGGAGAATATTTTTTGTAGGAAAGTACGGTATTCAAAGCACAAACGAAATGGCTTTTAAAAGGATTGTAACTTTACGCGCGAGTTTTCGATTTCCCGCCATCAGATTTGATGCGCCCACGTTATTGTTGTTCAGCGGATTCACGCATGCGCATGCAAAATGCCCTCCTGTTGCCACATGGTAAGTTTCATTGATTTTTATTTCCATTTTCTGGCAAATTTGCAGACCTAAACTTCGCCCCATATGTTCTCTATATTTACTCATGTTATGAAACCGGTACGTGGCACAAACACTGAGCCTGGGTTACCTGTGATCCGAACAGATGAAAAAGTTTTAGGGAAGAAAAATATACCAAACCTACCGTTTAAATACTAAAATACGTTTAACAATGCTATGTTTAAGTGGTTTTGAACATAATATTCTCATTGGCTGCCCCTAATATGATGGTTTGGTTTGGCTGGATATTTTCGATTTGTGAAATTTACTAAAAATATGGGACCGCTGGTCATTTACTGTTTTGAAAACCTTGACCGGTTACCGGCCATATAGCCAAAGCGTTTCAAATTCAAATTAATGACCAAAGTAACCCTTGACAACTCTAAGA
The DNA here is from genome assembly GCA_964035525.1 of Porites cylindrica. Taxonomy (NCBI): domain Eukaryota; kingdom Metazoa; phylum Cnidaria; class Anthozoa; order Scleractinia; family Poritidae; genus Porites; species Porites cylindrica. Next base: position 23,703,976 of record OZ037785.1, read on the forward strand.
CCACTGGGCTATTAAATTCTGCACAGCGGCTTCAGTAAAAAATTCTGCTGACTCTGAGGGATTCGACTATTAATTAAAATGCAAACTGTCCTACACCGATTTTCTTAACCAAAACAAATGAGCAATGTTCAACCCCTCCCAAATTGAAGGAGACTAAAGTAAAGACGACAGTAGAAACTCCGATAAAAAAGGTAATTAAAACAAAAACGAGACGTTTGCTAGCACGTTCGTATTGAATAATCTTTACTTTTCCACTCGTTGGTACGTGCACAATCGATGACTAAAACTGAAACTGGTAACGTAAACCTCCATAAATAGGTTAAAGCTAAAGACGAATCGAATGAGTAAGGTAATAATCACTAAATTACCGTATCTACTGTCAAAGGTTAACCACCTTAAATATTGTCTTTTGCAAAGCTCTCGTACATTAGAAAAGAACTTCAGCTCTGAGCGCGATCGCTGAAGCTAATAGAAGACGTGCCCATACCGTTCATATTCACAATCTGAAAAAGTACTATTATCAACTTACGTACTTACCTCCAGCGGGGTAAGGTGGTGGTGGCTGCTGGTAATTAGCATCTGTAGAAATTGCTCCATAATTATACGGTGGAGGTTTTCCTTCGCCTTCCATGATTCAGCTTTCAGTTTCTCGCTCCGTCTCGGTAAAAATCTTTTCTAGCACTTCCTTCCACCGCACGACTCACGACTGTCCCGTGACTCGTGAAAATGGTGCCCAGACCCCTTCCAGAGCCTGAAATGCGCTTGTAAAAGCTCTGTTTTATTGTGTCTTCGTGCATTCTTGGTTGATCCTCACTTTTCATCACGTATATTCTTACCTTAATATAATAATAATAAAATTGAAGTGAAAGAAAATTAAGGTTACCGGATACCTACAGGGGTACCTCACAAGCAAGGGATGTAGCCCGTTCTGCTCTCTCCGAAATGCGTTTTTAGGCTAAAACTCGAAGCGATTTTTTTTGTTCGCTAATTTGATTCAAAACTCAAAGTGCTTAAAACTGACGTGTTAGGGTTTTGTCATTTTCACTTCGACGAGATGTTACCGAACACTTGGAAATAAATACACAAAACCCCTGGACACAAAAAAGCCTCTCAGCAAGAAGTTTTAGGCAACAAAACATTTCCCGCCACATTTTTGTTGCCTACACATACAGCAACATCCATCAAATTCTAGGTCAATCGAACAGACACCCTTTGAATCAGGTCAGAAATAGGGTATAGTTTTTTCCCTGGTAACCACAAGAGTGTATTGACACATTTTAACCTGAAACTATGTTTAGTGTCAAATACTACTAAATAATGATAAAAATGTGTCAACAATATCTTGACTTTCTAACGTACAAGGTGGTGGGTTCACAAACCAACCATAATTTCCAAAAGCCAGGTCTGAATACCGATGATCACAGAGAAATTGTCCGTATTAACTGTCGGTGGGTCTGTATTACGTAAGTTGAATTTACAGAAAATTGAAAGAACTTCTTTCCCCAGGGACAAAAGCAAACTGTCCGTAATAATAACGAGGTGTCCACAGGGTTGTCACTAAGATTTCAAGTTGCCAGGTAAATACAACAAGTAGGCGGGGAATAAAACAGCTAGGAATATCTTTCGGTTCTATTTTTCTTTCATTTTCCTTTGAAAGTAGCCGGGGAAGACATTCATAATAGCTGAGGGAAATCCCCGGCCCCCACCTCTTAATGACAGTCCTGTGTGTCCATATTAAGCCAGTGTCTGTATGGCTGGCCTCCCATACAGTAGGGCAGGAATGTGTGATGAACCCCTAAGAACGTCTGCATGGGAGGCTAGTGTCTGTAAAGAGGGGTTTGACTGTAGTTTCAACTCTGTGCATCAAACAAGGGCAGGCCTTAATAACAGGGCAGTGTAAAACACAGACTGTGGACTGACTGTGAAATATTTTTTTCTATGGTTAGAAAACAATGGAACTATTGCTGTCACATACTCATTTGCATGGTGAAAACAATAGTCTGCAGTCTGCGTATTACACTGACCGCCTTAATAACAGTTAACACTGAGAAAAAATAAGGAACTCTTGTAATGATTTTTTTATTGTTCATTTGCCAAGCAAAATGACAGTGCCTTATTTAGCTACGCTTGTTTGTCTTGAAGTACTGCATTAGGACATCATGTGCTTGGCCCTCTCGTCCATAATCCTTTATGAAAGGAAAAAATTGAAAATGTATCATCACAACTTAACAAACACCTGACTTAATTCATTCCTACCAAGAAATTACAATGCTTAGTCTAAAGTGGAAGCACACTTGGCTGCTCCAGCTAGTTTGTAGACAATCCACCCAAAACATCAAAGAAATAATTAGAACAAACTTAATAGGATTTAAAACCCTGCCAGACTGGCAGGTTCAAAAGCTACATGTAAAAACTCTCTTCTCTTTACAAAACTGATGCAATGACCACTCGACTATACTGCATCCCAGACCTCTAACCTGGTTGTTGGGAAGGTAGGTAACTTTAGAACAAAGCTTTTTTTGAGAATGCCTTTTTCAAACCATTTTAAACTTTGGCAAGAATGCTGTACAGGACATTTCTTGAAGCTAACTCAGTGGAAGACATCTTGACCAGATACTTTAAAATGAAGGCTTGAAAGCCATTCTTATGAGTGGTGTTGCTACACTATATAGCCACATTATTTCACTTTGCTTAGCCATTGCCAGGAATGAATAAGCCCAAACATTGCTATTTTCTGTGCCCCCTCAGATTCTTTATATCGATTCCGGTTTTGGACATTTCCTCAGAGTAACTCAGAAGAGGGAGTCCTTTTTTCATCATAGGAAGGCACAATGTTGACAAAAAAACTAATAGTCTTTTTTTGTTTAAAAAAAACAACAACAACACCAGCAAGCTTATCTTTGCAATGCGAAGTTAACATGTCAACTGAGTGTTAAAAAATTCAAGCAAAGATTAAAACCTGCTTCTATTGATTATGAGAACTGACTAGTGCTAATTAGAGCTACGAGGCAGTCCAAGTAACTCTTTTAAAATGAAGGTGCTTTCCTTTGAACTTCACTGCAGTCGTTCCAACTTAATTCCTTGACAAAAGAAGGGAAGCAATGGGTGAAAGTTAAATGTTAGGAACTGCAACCAAGTTCAAAGGGAAACAAAAATTTATTTATGTTATGTATACCTTATATACCACCTTCATAAAACATTGCAATCGGAAATTTGACTGCAATAACTATTGTGCACATTATTGTACACAAGATGGAAAAGAAATATGCAAAAAAGTGTGATGTATATGCGCAGAGCTGTTAGTCATTAATGCTGCTGTTTTTATTTCTATGTTGCTGCTTTCACCATGCATTTTTAGTTAATTAAACTTCCCATTTGTTCCCTTAAAATAGAGGGATGTGAGTGTTTTCTCACCTTGACAGCAACACAGCTGCAGCTGACAACTTTCCTGGCCTTTCCTTCTTTATCTATCTTGCAGAGACCAGCCCATTCACCAAGTTTCTTGTTATCATCAACCTACGAAAAATAAAATATGACAAGGGAAAGACTCTTTGTGGCAAAGGCCAGTGATGAATCAAAAGCTTTGCTGATAAAGCTTGCTGAGAAATCATGGACATATTGCTGAGAATTTTGCTGAAAATTTCACTCGAGCCTTTTCAACGGTACTGCTATTGATTGTAAGTAAAACTTTTGAACATATTAACAATGGCACACAAATCTTATGACAGTGTTTCTTGAGCATGATTGCAGTGCAGTGAACTTAACACTTTGAAATTTCAAGAAACGTTCCTGTTTGCCAATGAACTACCAAGTTAGATGTCAACATGACCTGTGATTAGCCAGTTATGTTAAGTAGCCGGGGTAAGTCATCGCACCATAAAAAATGCCGCAGTTATCTTACCTTAAGAAGGTGGATGTTGTGCTCAGCACAAAGAGCTTCCACAAGTTTAACATACTGGGTTTCATCACAGTTGTTAGCCAAGATACACAAATGGGCCTCACGCCTGTGGAAACAAAGGAAAAAGTTTGGGAAGTTTTAAACATAAGCAAATATGGGATGGTGATAACATGAAGAATTTTAATGTTTTCTGAAATTGCTGGTTTGCAGGTGAAGTGACAGTGGCCACACTGGTTGACAAGAACAAAAGGGTTTCTCTCCAATGCAAACTTAACTCTTAATTCTTATGTAAGTTGTGCATAGAAAAATTGTATTGTTTTTTCAACCAACATGACTGCCTTGTTGTAAGGTTGCAAGAATTTGACTTTTTGCGGAAGTGAGGGGGGAGGTTGGGAGAGGATAGTGGAACACCTTTTCACAGTCCCAGTGGGGCCTACTCTGCAAGGGACAGCAGAAGGCTAAACTGCCTGCTCCCAGCACATAATTATGGTAGGAACAGACTACATTATTTAGGCAGAAGTTATCTTAGCAGCAAACAAAGCAAGTCAGATGAGAATGGGGGTCATTAAAAGGCAGATGATGAGGCTCAAATCACTTCTTAAGCTGGCAACTTAAGTTCTCACACAGGTCATTTGATATTACAGTGGAATTCCACCTTACGGCCACCTCAGTAATACTGTTACGTCATCATTACCGCCTGGCAAAAAGGTCATACATTTTTGTTATAAAAAACCTTGTTAATGTGGTCACCCATTAATATGGTGAACAGCTACATTTTAAAATCTCAAACAGAACAACCTCTTATAATTTCAGACCATTAATGTGGCCACTCGTTCAAAATTTAGAAAATGAAAATGCCTGACATGTCTATTACCAAGGCTGCTGCCTAACGGGCGCCCGGTCACCAGAGGCGCCCAAGGTAAGAGCATGGGCGACCAAATTTCGGTACAAGGAGCCCGCGCGGGCGCCTGACTTAACACACGGCATTAGACTTAACCTCCTTGTACATTATATTCCTTTAGCTGGAGTAGGACTTTAAACAGTGGAACTGTTGATATGGTTAGCGATGATGCGATTAGGCAGTATAAAATTTCCACAAATAAACCGTAAATTATGTAAACCTAACGTGTTCAACTGTGAAGCTTTGTCGAAACGAACGAAGCCATCGTTTCCGAGTCCGGATGGCAGTTGAAGACTGGGTCTGAGATTTGACTTCCAAATATGGAATAGCAAAATTATGGGCTGTTTGTTGCCTATGTTGACATTCGTGCAGTTCATCGTTTGCTTGGGTTTTCGTCGATTTTTCCTGTTCATGTATAAAAAAGGCAAGGAGAGGATTGTTCTACTTTAGAAAGTTTTTGGAAGACTAGTTAAGTTGTCATGTGGAACACAACTGTTACTGAACAAATGTGAAAGTCAAGTAAATAATTCTGAGTTGAAATTACCTACTGTTATGTTATTCTTTTATTGTGAAAATTGTGAAAATTCCTTTTACACGCAAATTAAGCCCCTCAAATATTTTTCCGGCTCATGAATGTGTATAAGAAAGGTAAGAAGCAGTTTAATTGTTACATTTTAGAAAATTCTTTGAAGGCTCTTCTAGGTCACATTGAACACAACAGATGTGGAAGTTAATTGAATAAATTAATAAATGAAAGTAAATAATTCGGTTAATTCTTGTTTACGTGTTATTTATTAGGCCCGGCGAATTCTTATTAAAGTGTGCAAGAACCTCTATAACCTATGTAATGATCTTGGAAAAACAATACATGGATTTCAAACTGGGCTCCTAACAATGTGGCTCGGGCTCCTAACTTTAAACTTTAGGAGCCCGAAGGGCTCCCTAAAATTTTTCTTAGGCAGCAGCCTTGATTACATTTAACTAGTAAGCAGTACACCTAGATTACATTTGTGGTGGTTTAATAGCCATTTTTTTAAAGTGCTTTATGTACTGAAGGAAAGTTTAAAGTAGTTTTTACCATTATTGTACGCGATGCGCACATTACAGTGGTCTACAAAAGAGAACAATAATAGTTCAAGAAGTATGAATGTGACGTATGATGTATTTGTCATTACAGTCGCACGAGTCCTTAAGTCCAGCTGTAAGGGCCTGTTTACAAGGAGGTGGGGGACCCCACATAGGTGAGGTAACATGTGGTGGAGCACCCCAATTATCATGTAAATGTGATCAAACTAAAATGAGAGATTATATGGACAGGTGGGTTCAGTGTTCTCCTTATCAGGCAGTAAATTTTGTGAAGCAACACTTCATACCGCCTGCAACTGCTTGAAGGTTTACTAAAACTAAATACGTAGTTTTAAAAAATATGCAAGTTGTGATCCCATCTGATCAAGGAAACAAACGAATATATGGAAAAGCACCAAAGTATATAGCTTTTTTTATGGGCCACAGTCATTTTGGAAAGGGAACATTGCAGACAGAGTAAAATTTTTGCGATCCCCCAGGAAAGTGCACCTCTGGGGCATATTTTTTGCCTTACTGGCCATGAATGGTTGCTTATCTGCCGAGCTAAAATTTAGGGAGAACACTGTGGGTTACCTCTGACTAAGTGGGTTACCTCACCCCACCTTCAGGTAAACAAGCCCTAAGTCATGAAATTTGACTCTGCCCCAGCAATACGGCCAAAGTATTTTGACCCATTGGTGACCATATTCACAGGCCGGTTCCACTGTACAAGCAACGAAAGCATCAACAGTATATAAAACAAAGAAGCCTAGCACTTTGGTGAAAGCTGATTTAATATAGATCAGTGGCCTTAACCTGTCAATTCTGTAACAATAACTGTCCAGGAAAGGGCTATTTCGTGGTTTTTAAAATCTCACCATTTGTTGGATTAAAAAACAGCTGTACCGTGAGAAATTCACCAGAGACAACCTTCAACCCCGATAAAGGAAACAAATCCGATATTTTCTCTACCTGCCTGAGAAGGATATGTTAAACTAAAAGCACGTTCAAGATAAAATAAGTGATCTTATTTACCGATCCAAGGCTTTAGCAGCTTCATGCAAACCGCGAGCAAGGCCGTCGTGAACGAGAGCAGTCTTCAAAACTTCTTGAAGAGCGGTATTAACGTCCATTTCACCAACAGGTGCTGGCTGTGGCACATCATCTCTGTAAAAGACAATGAACCAATGCTTTTTGTCCTAGGATTTTTCTAAACTCTCAACGAAACCTCGAAGAGTATTGATTCAATAGCTTCACATGAATTTACTACATACCCTTCCGCATCAGACATGGTTGTAAATCAGAGCGGAAATCCTTACTGATGGAATAAAATTACAGAGAGAGAGAAGAAACATTAATGTTTTATTTTGTATAAGATTTGCTAAGGATTCACGAAACGATGTATGAGATTATTTTAGATGTTTTTGCCTACATGATGCGCTTCTGTCCGTGCGTTTTCTTGTTCCCGAAAAAGAGAAAGAGAAGAGAAGTCACGTGGTGTTCAGACTTCGTTTCCAACTCCCCGCAGGCTCCTCCCGCCGATTCAATCTCCGCCGATTTGAAGACTCGGAGTTGACTCGGGGATATTGATTCAAATTTATCTTGGGTATAAGAGAAAAACTGTTTATAAAAAGTTTTTTGGGGTAAAAAAAATTTGAATTGCTGGCGATGCGAAAGTCTTAAAGTGACGAATCCCGATTTTTCAAACCTTCTCGGGAAGAACGTGTTTAAAATATATAGTCTGCTACACTGTCGTCACGCAACGCTCCTCCCCAGGAGTAGGGAGGAGCGTTGCGTGACGACACTAAAAACGGCTGTGTAGCACACCAGTTTAAATACCGAGAGGTTCCAAAAATTTAGGGTAAAACAAGAGCCATTATGGCTCTTGGGTAAAATCATAGTGAAGGGAAGTTATAGTTTTGTTCTGAATTCTCTGGAGTTTCGAAAAACCGAGCATTCGAGAAATCAGGATTCTACTGTACGAACTATGGATGGAAAGCTCAAGAGAATGGCTTTTGGGGTCGCACTAAAGTTAAGTGAATTTTAAATGAACCATCACAAGTCCTATTATGGCTCTTGACCATCATTATTTATGTACTAAGACTGTACGGGAGAACAATATCACTCTTACGTTCCATTTACCAAAAAACAGCACCTAGTCTTTCAAAATTACCCTTATCAATATATCAAGACAAGATCGATCCGTTTACCAGAGAAGTCAAGAATCAATTCACCGAAACACTGAAACTTTTTAACCGGTGTACGGATGTCCCCCCTGCCTCAGAAAAGACATCCGTACACAGGCTAAAACTTTTTTAAACTGAAGGGTTTGAAAACGTAAGCGGGCGTTAAAAATCCAAAAATCATGTTACACCCGACGCTGTTGAACACAAATAAACGATGCCTAGAGACATGAAAACGTCCTGTATCGGAAATATAATGGAAGTGGGGCATGATCCAGCTGAAAAACTCATAGTATGTCTAATCAAATGCCCGGAAATTGGAGCAGCACCAGCTTTTTCGAGTAGTTTTTATTTGAAGAGACCCTTATAGTATATCGCCAGCGTTGAATAGGAAACAATTTCATGATTGATCATTTTCATTGTAACAATAAAAGTGTATCCCAAGATGAAGATCTATCCCCTGCACAAAAAAAAAAAATGCAAAAACCGTGCTTCACCGCTGTGCGGAAAAAAAAATCGTTGATTATCGGATCTGCATAGTTTGACTAGCTTGTCTAGTGTGAATGGAAGATTACCTAACATATGAGAATAATGGCGGTGCTACATATGAGAACACGTCAAATTTCACCCTGCGTTCATTTATTGTAATTAGAAAAAAGTTTATCCAGGTTATTGTTCTCATTCGGAAGATTATTAAATTGAAAGTCCAAAAATAAACAACTATATTAGTCTTGTCTGTCACGAAAAATGAAAGATCAATTACACTAAAAGCAGGTATTAATTTTCCCGACGTCCCACATTCCATCAACAATTGCAACTCTACATGCAAAGCCCACTACAGTGAAAGTTGAACCGCTTCTCTTACTTTTGTTACTATGCCGATCAGATACGCGGAAATTCCCAAGCCAAGCAAAAATTAAAATCTCTGAATGTATCGATTGCAGCACTGCTACCCTGCCTTTGAGGAGATAGCCTCCTTTCCTAGATACGTCAAGTAGTGATAGTCAATTCCGACTTCGTACAGACTTTCATATTTTTGTTGCAACTTCAGTCACAATCCTAGCATAGATATAAGGCAAATACAAACCATATACTGAGGGCGGCCTATTGCAAATATCAGCATATGCTTGCATTGTAATAGAATATATAATCTAATGTTCCTGTGAGGTTGTCTTCACAAGGCCTATTTATAGTAAACATGATCCACCTGTTCCAAAACCAATTTCAGTTAACCATCTGATTAAAAAAGAAACAGAAGTATGTCAGCTATCTCGAAATTTCATACAACCTTAGTGGGTATGCTTCGAAATTTGTTGACATTGTCATCATATGACTGACGTAAGTCTCTTTGAAAAAAGCAATTTCAAGGAACAGAAGCCCCTGGAAAGTAAAAAGTTTAAAAAATGAAATGGCTTAAATTTGCATTTCCGAACGTTAACTACATTCACGGCGAGACCTGAAAAGATCTTTAGGGAAGTCTTTACCACACAAATTTAGCACGATTAAACTATAGCTATCGAAGATACTGACAATAGCAAAGGCAAAGATTTTTTGAGCTAAACAAGGCTAGGCAAGGCCACCGCGACATGATCTCAGGATTGTCATTTACTGAAGACCGCTTTGTTTGTAAGTAGTATTTTTTTTAAAATTTTAATTTCTTTTCGCTAGTTCTGTCTTTTGGAGAACAAAACATATACTAAAAAAACTAGGAGAAGAGGTGAATCGGTACCAAGTTCCACGGCTTTTATCTGAAACTGAAATTAAATACAAGTGATTGAAATGATCTTCAGTTAAGAGAGGTCGTTAATATAGCAAGTTATAAGGACCTCTCTTGATGTCTCCATCATTCTTCAGAAAAGATTACCGACCAAGAGAAGACGAAGTATTCTATAAAGCGATCTAAGTAAAATCAATATATCACCAAAAACTTTATCAGGGACAATAATTAGAATAATAGAAGCCAACAAAAGGGACCGTTTGATTGAATTGCTCTTTCACCTGATAAGGTTTTCGTTAATTTTACTATTAAAATAGCATACAACTTAACCGTTTTATTTTTTATTAATAACATTAAGGCAAATGCGAAAAAAAAAATGTTTAAGTTTTTCGGAGAGAAAGAGCGGTGTGTTCAGTTTTCGGTGTGTTCAGTTTTACGGACAAGTTGAAAATCTAACCCGTAACTGCAAAGAGCTCTGTGAAAGTTTACATGCTTTAATTTTAATCCTTTCTGTTAAACTGGGGCCGTTTCTGGCTCCTGTACCGACAAACTACCCTTGGTCGTCTGAGCACGATATGACAACCTGAACTGTGGAATTAAGTTATAGCAATATGGCATGAGCAAACTCGATATGATAAAAATTTGTCTTGCTTTATTTTATTCATCACGCTTGACAGCTTATAAAAGTGTGCATCTACCCTGACGCATGGTACAAGGGGGAGGGACTGGAGTGTAGGAAAGCGAAGCCTAGCCCTGGTGGAAAGTTTAATGGTAAAGTGTTTAATTCATTTTCAGGAGCTCAAGATATGGTCTCCGCTATCTTCTATTTATCATTCGTGTTTACTATCGTTTCCTTGGTTACTTGTACGTCATGTATGCTTGTTGAGTCACTGGTGACAAGCAGGAAAAACGTGTTTTTAAAGGGACGTGTCATGCAACGTCAACTGACCAATAGTCAGTTATCGTGTGCTCATCTTTGTGCGAGAATAAACGGATGCACGTCTTTTAATTACAACCTCGAGTCGAACATTAAAGGACTTTGTGAATTGTTGAATGGTTCCAATAAAGCATTTGATCACAGCCTCACAGAGGGAGCGGGGTGGATATTCGGACAAGTTGTTTCTTCTCAGAAAAAGTCTGAGGAGCAAAAAAGTACACAGGGTAAGGGTACAATGAATAACAAGAAGATTACTAAGTAACATTCTTAAACTCTTATGTGATGAGGAATAGCAGAAAGTTCCGCTTAGCTAGCACATTATTTTTGTTATCAAAGTAGTAAGGTTGCGGAAATAATCCAGGTTGCCCGTATTTACGCACCATCGTATTTACGTAGCCTCTTCCATATGGACACCCTCATGTGTATTATTGCTTGGCTCAAACGCATGTAAATCCATTTCTCTCATCTTTGTGAAAATTGGCAAGCAGTTTCCTATTCACGCTTGCACCCATTCGATTAATTTTCCTTTTTGTCAGGTCTAAATCACGTGACTTACACTCGCCTTTTAACGGTCAAAAGTTTCACCAAACACAAACGTATGCAGATTAGTCTCAGGGTTATTCTCAGCGACATACTTTTAAGCACTTTTAACAACGCCATCGACACTTATCATGAGTTTCAGCATCAGCATGTATTAAATATATATAATACACATATACAGTGGAACCTCGATATAACGAAGTCCTCGGTATAAGGAACGATTTTCTTTGTCCCAGAAATAGTAAAATATATGAAAAAGAACCTCGATGTAACGAAACCTTTTTATAGCGAACGGATTTTGCCAGTCTCTTGGCACTTCGTTATATCGAGGTTGTCCTTGCCCTTTTCTATTCCATATTTGAAAATTTTTAAGTTTCATGAAGACCCAAGCAACAGTTTAATTTCATTATTTTTTTCTACTCATCCTGTTACATTCTTATCACACATATGATCACGCTTTTTAGATATTAACGTACACGTGACCTTTACTTTTCTTGATGCCAATGGCCGCGAAGGTCCCAACAATACATCCGGGTACAAAGGATCACAACTGGAGGGAAAAGTTCAACTTGTGGCTGGAATCCAAATATGGAGTGTCCCAGTAACAGGGCTCTATAGTATAACAGCCTGGGGAGCTTCAGGCGGAAATGGTACTGGGGCAAATCCTAGGCTCGGTGGAAGAGGTGCGAAGATTAAAGGACATTTTAAACTGAACGCAGGAGAGAAGTTAAAAATACTCGTAGGACAAAAAGGGAAATGCCCAAGTCTAGACTCACCAGGTGGTGGCGGTGGTGGAACGTTCGTAACCAAAGGAAATGGTTCACCACTTGTTGTCGCTGGGGGTGGTGGTGGTGGCGCTAAATTTGAATCTTTCAATACTTCACTGAACGGAGACCCTGGCCAAGTAACAGAGAATGGAACTAGACATGGGGGGTACGGAGGACAAGGAGGCAGCCTGTGCCCAAACTCATCCCAAATTGAGGGTTCCGGGGGAGGCGGTTATCGAGGAGATGGTCAGCGGTCCGGTACATGCACTGGAGGGCAGAGTTATTTAAATGGGGGAAATGGGGGAAGAAGCTTCCCAGGAATTGCTGATGGTGGTTTTGGTGGTGGGGGAGCAAGCACTTCGCATCCAGGAGGTGGAGGCGGATATTCCGGTGGGGGAATAGAAAGTAAAGAGCACGAAGTGACGGTCGCCGGAGGTGGAGGTTCGTATAACGGCGGCATAATGCAAGAGAATACCGGAGGAGTACAGCAGGGAGATGGGAAAGTACACATTAAGTTAATCAAATGAAGTTAAGCTGGTATTGACGCCACTTTTACTACACGCATGTGACTATTACTATCAGAGACAGGAACAGGAAAAACTTAGCAGTTGTATATGTCGATAGAGGGTTGTTGAGGCGTAGCATACGTTTTATGAAAAAACCTGAACTGTATCATTATCCAGAGCCGGGCGTATAAAAAGTCCAGTGTAATAAATTTGGTTAAATTCAAGGTTATCATAAAGTTGTTTGTTATCGGATAATTCTTATTCCGATTCAGAGCGAGGATGCCATTTCGATCAAGTCTCCCGATTTTTATTTGCACAAGCTTAGACCGATTTCGTAGCGTTTGCTTGAACCATCCCTAAGTAAACCTTACGAAAAAAAGAGGAGCACAAATCAAACATTGGATTTGTATTATTCAGAAATTGAAAATTTTACAAAAAAACCTAATTAAAAATAGACTATAGACTGAATTTACACCTAATTCAAAAGAGACACTCTATGACAAATCTTTTCATCATATGCCTCTTTACTGTTAAAAAAATCGCGACAAGATTTCATAGGACATACTTATGTACTTCTTGTTGCTAGGTAGCAAACACTTCAAAATGTATGCTATTTACCCAAGGCATAAGAAATAATTCACTTTAAAAACCTTCAAACAATGATATTTTATTTGAAACCGGAACAACTTTTAATAAAACATAATGATACGTGACACAAGTCCAATTCCGAAAAGAACCTATTTTGTATGTTGTCTATCTATTTACATTCAATTTCATTTTAAAAGATTTTGTGGTTAATAGTTTTAAGTTAATACTTTCTTAGCACAAAAGAGGCGCAATGTATAACTTCTTTGTCTTAGCAGTTGTTGTTTTATGTTTGCGGCGGGGAGTCGGGCAAACCATTCATCGGCGAGCGGCTCTGTTCAACACACTGGAAAATTTCAGGGTCATTAACGGTGATTTGATTAAACGACAAAGAAGCCAGAGTTTGGGAACTTGCACACAGCAGTGCTTATCTGAACCTTCATGTGCATCTTTTAATTTCGGTTCGTCTTCGGATAGTCGTGGATTTTGTGAGCTGTACAAAGATGGTGGAGACGTAACACTGAGTGCAAAGCCAGGGTGGCTTTGTGGAAAACTACTGGATAAACGACAATTCGTTAAGCGTAAGTTTTAATTAAGGATTTCATTACTTGCTAGAAGTGTTAGTAAATACATCTAACATATCATACCGATCACTCGGGTAAAGTTTTGTTCACTTCCTTCACAAAGGACAATATTACTGGAATTTTTTCGTAATTCTTTGACTTCCAAGGGATCCTGTTTCGCGGCCCTCAATCCGTCTATTCACTGGCCGGTATGGATTCAATACACACCTTAGCCTGAATTTCATCTGATTACTTTGAGTCGTTATTACTCCCTCAGTTACTGAGGGCGTAATAACGACTCGAAGTAATCGGATGAAATTCAGGCTATACACACCTCTGTGAAGAGAACTATCAGGGTGGATTTCCACTTTCGCATAATTTTTACGTGCGTACTCACGTACGTAAAAGACGTAAAAGGCTGGGAACGAGGCTGAGTCTAACCTCACCTTATAAGGACATCTCTCTATCAAGGAGAGTACTATTCGTCCCGGAAATGCCAAACCTAATATCAGTTCCGATACCTTTATACTGACGCCTCTATAATGTAACCGCTCATGTTTGTGCCTTATTCCCTTTGGCTCCTGCATTAATAAGTTTGAGACAATCTTTTTTCAGGGGCTCGGAGGACGATTTGAGATCCAGAATTTTCCGAACATTTTGCGTAAAATTTCTTGCTTGCCTGCCTCTACTAGGATTTTCGAACATCTAAAAAATGGTATAATTGCCCATTTTTAACGGATGTTTACCCTACAAAGGTCGCCTAGAATTTTCGAGAGCCTTTTTTCTGGCTGAAATTTTCGAAAAGGTAAGGTTTGATCCCCATAGTTTTCGGATCACTAGACTTTCAGCTAGGAAATCCGAACAGATGAAAAATTTTTAGGGGATAAAAATATGCCCATATCTACCGTTTAAATACTAAAATACGTTTAACAATGCTATGTTTAAGTGATTTTGAACTATATTCTCGTTGGGTGCCCCTGTTTTTTTGTTGTAGCACCAGCTGAATGCAAGACTTGGCGAACCAAAGATGGCGGATGTTGCGTTTTCCCGTTCTTTTACCAAGGGAAGCTCCACGATACGTGCATTTTCGATGGTCAGTTATGGTGTTCTGTCACAGATAACTACGATACTGACCGGATGAGAGGTGCTTGCCAAGGTGAGATCTATCTTAAACTAACGTTAACCGTAAATATCGTGGTTCTGTTCACTACACTCAGTAGCTAGTTGAGAGTATGTGGCTTAATGATTGCACCAAGCCGCTATAGGTTCTACAGGTTTAGGAGAATGATACCATGGCTATGGCTGATCATGATAATGACTAGTGCATGAAGGGTGCATGCAGCAACCTCAAACCTGGTTAACTCGACAGAAAGACTGAAAAACCGTCGGGCTTTTTCTCAAACCTGTTTTTCATGGCAAGTAGTGCAGGCGTGAGATTCTCGGGCGCTTGCTAGCCTCACACACCCCTATTCAAGCCACACTCACCCTTCGTTTTTAGCATCGCTTGACTGCTCGCGTTCTTGACATGTGCAAAAAATGCGGGCTGTTGGCCACTGTGCTAAGAGCCGTGAGGCACGCAGAGCGCTGAGTAAAAGCCGTGAAGCCGACACCAAGAGCCAGAAAGACTTGTGCAAATTGCTAAACGTGAAAAACACCTTACCCTGGTTACAGTAAGTATGACTAGTATTTGATGCAGCCAGTATACGCTCAGAATTTTCTCCTAGCCAGGAAAGGAAATATCGAGGGACTCATGTAGATTTGTTTCTCCAGGAAACAAGTTTACATTGTACCGTTCGAGTTCTAACTTTTTTCGCTGAAAAGTAATTTTTTATTTTCGAAAAATCATCTTGCTTACAGACCACTTAACAAACATTTATTGTCAGACTTCAACTTCACGTTTACCACGCTGGGTGCCCAGGGAGAGACAGGACCGTCGAACACTTCTGGATATAAGGGAACAACACTTGAGAACAAAGTCACGCTGCAAAAGGGTATCCAAATATGGAAGGTGCCCTTGAACGGAACTTACGTCATAGAGGCCTGGGGAGCATCAGGTGCTGTTGGCAGGCAAAACAACTCGTGTTCCTCTACAAGGGCAGGCGGCAAGGGAGCTTACATGAAGGGGTGCTTTAATCTTACTCAAGGAACGTCTGTCAAAATTCTTATCGGGCAAAGGGGGAGTAATGGAAAAATCGGTTTTCCGTTACCTGGGGGAGGTGGAGGTGGGACATTTGTTGTTCTTAATTCCGGTAATCCTTTGATTATTGCAGGCGGTGGGGGTGGTGGTGGTGCACCGACAAGTAGTTACCATGTAGGGGACCCTGGGCAAATTACAGAAAATGGATCACAGAGTGGGGGTGTCAATGGAGATGGTGGAATACTTTTAGTGGAGGGCTCCCCATCTGCAAGCTTTGCAGCCGGGGCGGGAGGTGGTTTAATTGGAAACGGCGAATCAGGAGAAATTACCAATGGAGGTTCAAGCTTTAACAATGGGGGTCAAGGGGGAAAATCACCCAGTACTGAAGGAAATGGTGGATTTGGGGGAGGGGGTGGAGGATCTCGATATCCTGGTGGAGGGGGTGGGTATTCAGGTGGGGGTGTCATGAAAAAATCTGGTGTCACCATTGCAGGAGGGGGAGGGTCACTTAACAGAGGAATTAACCAGGAGAAGACAGAGGACGTGAATAGAGACGATGGAAAGGTAGTTATCGTACTTGTTGAGCCTGAGAAATAGTCAGGAATTACGAAAGATCTTATTCAAAATTGATTAAAACACAACTCGGTCTACATGCATTGGACTCAAGTTCACATTGATTTCCAAGAACTGAGTATAACGCTCAGTGTTCAGTCGGTTGATAATTTGAAAATTGAGTAGTCGTAGTCAGAAGTTGACATAATATAGAAGATTGGAAAATTGTCGTTTCTACGACTACTCAGAGTCAATTCTTAATATATTTGGTTTTTATTTTCTATGTAGCAAACTTCGTAACTTCAAAACTTTTTTCTGACCAAATATTGGGGTCTTTCTGCAGATACCTTCATCTCAAAAGAAACAAAGGAACTAAACAATAGAGTTCTCCTGGGGGCGTTATTGTTTGGTTGTACTTTGTTGTACGTAATCTAACTCGGTACCAATAGAAGAAACCAACAATTGGTCTCTTTGCCTCTATTATTCCATGGCGGATAAATAATAGAGAGACAGGATAAGAAACTAGCTAACGTGATCAGTTCCAACATAGTGGAGAATTGTGACGTCAAATTATCGTGACATTTTCGCCATCGTTTTGTCACGAATTTCCACTAAGATGGAACCATCAAACGCCCTAAAATCTTGGAGCACGAAACGACCAATCGGCGATGAGAATACCACCAACGTGACATAAGTTTCCTATCAAGTCCTTCTGATTATCCATGATTATTTCCTGTCATAGATTTTACTTTCTTGTCCAAAGACTGACAAATTCATGTTAGAGTTACATGGTGCATGGCAATCAGTTAAACGAGTCTCCCCATTAACTAGGGTACTTGGGGCAAGCTATACTCCTTACACTTAAAAAGTTGCAATGAAACGTGTTCTAGGTGGACCTCACATGTACATTCAGCAGACACGACCGTCAGTGAGCCCGAAACTTGTAATTGTCCTCGCATATTTTTTGCAAACCGAATATGTGTTTCGCTGCGGTCTTGAGTGTGTCCGCTAAATTCAGGTTTCACTATATTCATTCATTTATCAAACGCGCCACATAACAATCATTCACCGAAGTAGAGGTGGCTACTGGTAGCTATTTACCGAGCCGCGAGGAAAATATCCACCACTAGCCACCGACACTGAATTGAATAATTGTTTTAGTATATACTAAAACAGTGAGATAATTGAACACAAAAAATGATGATTTTTAACTCATTTACTGTTGCCAACGATTACAATTTTAGGGCGCAGTGACCAAAAGGCCGTCGCGTTTCCTTGCCGACAAATAGAACTTTTGAAGGCATTTGCTTAGCTCTTTTGTCTAGCTCCTTAAATTTCTTCAAAAGGTGTTTTGAATTCTTTTTGTATTTGAAACTATTCTTCAAAAAAACTATTAAATTTAGTTTTAAGCTCATTTATGAACACGTAACGCAAGATTTAATTTGCATTTGAAAACAAAAAACTTTTTCACCGGTTTCATCGATAAATTCAAGTCAAACAGTCAAAGCTTTACCTGTTACAACTTCCAAACCTAATTTCGTCACCTTCTTCGTGTATTTCGGGAACATCTTGTTTGATTATTTGTGAAATTTCTTTGTTTGTTACGGCATCAAACCGGGAAGCCATTTTGCTCGTAACTTACGCACGTTTGGCGTCGCTTGCTCGGAGGAACTGGAGGTGAATCAGTGAATACTTAACAATTATTCTTTGAAATCGAGGTGAATAGTGGCAAAATATTTACCTCGCCACTTCGTGGCTCGGTAAATATTCCTAAAGCCACTATTCACTGAGATTGAAAAGAATAATTGTTTTAGTTTAGACGCATGAAGTGATCTCAACAAAATCAGAGAGGAAACCATTAAAAGTACGATTTGATTGACAGATCAGGTCAGCTAGACACGCGACAGTTTAAAAATAGACCTTTGCAGAATTTTCAAACATGGCAGTTCACAAGCTTATCACTTTGCAAACAACAGCGTAATGACTTAAATGGAACCGCTAAAAGTTTGAATTGTTTCCTTACCTGAGAAGAAAAGAAGAGCTTTGTTGGTTTCTGTTGACTCGCCAAGTTTATAGCTGAAAAGGTTTGTTGTGTCGTTCTTATTCGCATGAAGTGCTCACAAAAATGGCGATTCGGTTCCTCGAGGTAAGACGTCATCTTCTTGTAGCATTCTTTCTCGTGTTTACTTGAAACGTAGAATTTCTGCAAACATTTGCTTTCAAATTTGTTTGTCATCAATAAACTTCGTTTTTGGGCCAAATTTTTTCTTGTTAGGAAACGCTGAGTTCACAAAACGGCTCTTTGAGGCGAATAAACGGGAGTTGTAAACAATCCATCGACTACAAAACTCAACAACAGTAAATGGACAAACGCCGTCTTGAATCCTTCGAAATCTTTTCTTGCCTGAAAAAAAGTCAACCCTAGGATTTTGTCAACTTTTAAAAGATCTTCCTCTAAGAAAATGGGAAAAAAACCGAGCTCACACATTATCCACTCGCTAGGAGGTGAATATCGTTAAATAGTCCGAGATAGCGAACCAATCAGATTGCTTAAATCACCAAGATCACTGAGTGTGTATATACTAACACTGCATATCCGGAGGTTGAGTAGCCAACCAGAGCGCGCTAAAAACACTATCCACTGTTTTAGTATATACTAAAAGATTATGTCTAGTCTAGTGTAAAACAAATGTAAAGCGACTGGATACAAGTCTGGTCACATTTCGTAGGCGTAACTTGTAAGGGAATATTGGTATGACCGAGAGAAATATTAAAAACAACGTGGACAGCTTGTTTTTGTAGCACCTTTAAAATAGGGGAAGGACGTTTCACGTTTAACCCTCTAGTCACCTCTTCCTGTAAGCATAATCACTTGTTCCCATAAAGAGCCTTCTTGGGCAACTGCCTCCCCACCCTTCACTGGAGAGAGGACCCTCGCAAAAGGACTGCATGCTTACTGAGCAGTATCACCATTGACAACCACGCAATACCGTTTCAAGATACCGTGAGGGTTTTCACAACATAGCTGGGTACGAAAAAACAGGTTTTCTGCCAATAAGAGCATCATTTTAAGGATTAAATTATTTGCCATCGTCCTATCATTGTCGGCAAATCTTAATTTCGTAGCAACGGCCCTAGAAAATTCCAAACACTCATAGCAGTAAGATAAACACTACCAAAAAGAAGAAAACAACACTATCATTGATATCATTTTTTACTATCGTAAATTACAATAAGATCGCTTTCTGACGACTATAAAGAAGAAGAAAAGAAGCAAAAAGGGAAAAACCATAGACATTCCCCAACTGATATTCGCCTAAAGAAATTGTAATTATAAATGAAGACGCACTCTATTTACCAGATAAGAAATCAAGAAGCGAGAGCTAGATGTCCAAATTTTAGAAGCGAATCCCCGGGGTTCCTAAGCTCTTGACCGGAGTAGCCTGGGACGAAGTTCCCATGAACTCCATCAGATTGTGCGCACCACGAGGTAGAGCCAGTACCCAGTCCTTTCTCTCCAAAAGGTCAAAAAGCTCCTGCAATAACAAACTTCCCTTAAGTGTACTCAGCGAACCAATCAGAATGAGCTTCCTCTTGGCACGAGTTACAGCAACGTTGACTCGGCGCCAGTCTCTCAAGAGATCTCCGACATTACAATGCTCGTTACTACGCACCAAGGACACGATAATGCAGGACTTGTCGCGACCCTGGTATTTATCAACGGTATTGATTTCAATATCCTGCTGTTTGGTGTCCCTTTGGAACACTTGTGAGATAAGCTTAAGCTGGTGCCTGTAAGGAGAGATGATTCCCAATGATGCAGGCTGTAGGCCACCTTTTAATAGTCCACAGGCCAGTTGATGTACTAACAAGGCCTCTGTCTCGTTGGATACAAGGTGCTCGGAGCGTGATTCCGGTGCGGGAACTTGGTCGGTGTCTAGGAACACTACAGGGTAACTTGGTGTAAGAGCATCAAGAAGCCAGGTATCTGGAGATAAAGAAGGTCACAGGTGAACTCTCTTTCGATTCTAAAGCCTTGCGATTAACAGATAAAGGTGCGTGCCTGTTTTCCATAGGGCTCAGTTACTGTGAAAAAGGTCAGCGAGGTACAATTTTTGCCACCCGTCGTTTAGAGAGCCGCGCGGAAAAGAAGCGAATGAAGTTAGTTGAAAAAAAAAAGGACCATTAGTAGCTAGACTGTCGAATGGTACAATAACAGCGTAACTGGTGCCCGATAGCCCGGGGCTAGTAGATTCTGCTATCGGGCTGGTGAATTCTGTTTTTAACTTGCCAGACGAGCAAATGAAGTTTTGTGGGCAATACAAATTACAAAAGAACTGCAATGCTCATCAATTTTTTTTTCGGGCTCGTTGGAATGACTGTTGGGCTGGTGCATGCTAGCTGCAGCTTATCATTTGGGCAACCTGTCAAACTGACTTTCTTTGTACTCTGAATAACCTCTTGCTTATTGGTATGAAACGTGGTGGGACAAGAAAAAAAAGCTAAATTCTTTTTTTAAAGGTCCCTGCTTTGCACCGCTTGCTCTTCAGGTGTTTTTATACCATGTGACTCTAAAGCTGCAAAGGGCCTACTTTAGGTTTCTGCTTCAGAGAAGGGTCCTTCTTTGAAAGCCTTCAGTTACAGCATTGAGTGTCATCAGCTGTAAATGAAGGGAGGAGGGGGGGGAAAGAACATATAGTATCCGTTATAGAAGGTATTTACTATATTTCCAGGTCATTCAAAACATAAACGTGTCTTACCCGTGGTGTTTTCCTTGATATAACTGAGCAGTTCATCCCACTCAGGTAGTTCTAACACAGCACGTGCCACACGTTCTGTGCCACACTTGAGCCTTTTCTCATATATCAGAGTATTGGACAGCTCCATGATGTCCTGGTTCATTCGGTACTGATGCTCCAAGCTGACAACCGCATGGGGATGCCGCTCAGAGAGACGTTTGAACAAACTCACGTCCATTCCCCCTTCTCTGTCGAACAAACAAGCTCCATTTAAAACATGGACAGTTAAAAGCTCAATGTAGTTTTAAAGAAACATAATATGGAAAATATGTTCAAAGACAACGACAATAATGTCGTAAGATTGCTTCTCGCCTTTGAGGGCGAGGTATATGATAATTATTAACTTCTACGCATAGTTCAGTTTCTTTAGGTTGACCTTTCATGAGACCTGTCTGCGCAAAATGGCGGTGCGCAGCTTTAAACCACTATAATCTACGCCGACCTTACCCGTCTACATTTTCTTCTTTAACACATGCTTATAAAACACGGTCTTGAATCTCCTTACTTCACATGCATGAAATCTATAAGGACAGAAGTAACCGGAACTCATAACCCAGGAGACCACTTTCTATATACTCGTATCACGGCGTTTTCACTGACCAGTTTATTTTTTAGAACGGTTTTCGCGCGAATTTCGAATATCTTCCCACAAACCAGTCAGCAAAACCAAAACCCCTGAAAATGACATTTTTGACCTTTTAGTGACGTTTAGTTTTCCATTGTCGCATCTTATATTTATAATGCGCTCGTGAACGGAGCGGAGCTTCCATTTTCGCGGGAAAAAGTGCGTGCTCTGAAATGTATCTAAAGAAAACCGGTCCGTGAAAACTTCGTGACATAGGCCTAGTATCGGAGTTGCTCGCTCGGGCTTATGGGCTCCTGACGCGACGGTAATTACTTTCAAGTTACCTGGCCTCTACACTTTGTACCAATGGCGGTAACTGATAATGATCTCCAACTAAAATGAAGACACGAGCTCGTCTGAGAGGCCCAATACATACAGGCTGCGTGATCTGCGAAGCTTCGTCGACTATGCAGTAATCAAACGAACGCTGGGAAAACAGGGCGTGGTTCACACCCAAACACGTGGTCGCAACTACAGACTAAAGAAAAAGGGACTCAAATAATAAAGAGACAACATCCTCATATTTCACGAATTATTGACGGAGTAAGTGCAGTAGGCTAGAAATGTGCTTTCAAGGATCTTGTTTGTTAAAGGCGGGTAACTATGCAAAGTGATGAAAATTTAAATCTGCATTTTCTCCATAACATAATTGTTCTTGAATTTCCATATCTAGTACGTTTGTATGTTGCCAATTATTTATTTTTATCCTTAAATTTCAATTTAGAGTCAAACCCCGCGTTACAGACACCCGCTCAATACGGACGCCTCATTTTTACAGACAGTTCGCTTTGTCTCTGTCGAAAGAAAGCCCTCACTTTCTCTAAATTCAACCCGCCTAATACGGACACACCGTTGTGTGTCTGTACTAACGGCGTTTGACTGTACATTGTTTCTTCAACGCTTAAAACTTTTTAGAATAGAGAGGAGAAGTCGTTACGGCACGTTGCCATGGTAGCAAAATTTTTAGATGACAACAAACCAAAACGTCACTTAAAAAGTGGATTCGCACTGTTTCAAACTTCATCGATCTTATATAATTTCATTTAATTTGTCACATGTTGGCGAAATGTTTTGTGTTAAATCCGAAAGGACCGTATGTAAGTTTAGAAAAAGAAAAACTAAATGTTTGTGCTGTGCTCACCTACTCCATAAAGGGGGCGCGTGAAATTAGGAAGTTTCATGTCGCGGTCGTGCAACAACGGCCAAGAAATGTACAAAAAAGCGTGATACACGTGCAAAGATGTTTTTTTTTTTGCCAATCTAACCCTACTTTTTTTTTTGATGTTCGCCGTCGCCGTTGCATAAACTCTCTTTTTTTGTCATCCAGGGCCGAGTTGTTCAAAACTGGGTTAAGATAACCCAGGGTTACTGCAAAATTTGAATTCAGAAATGAAAGCTTAGAAAGTAATTTCAGTTTGATTCTTTTTGTCAACAAGTTGATCATTGGATGCTCTTAAAAATAACAGAGAAAATTATCCGAGAAAATGCTTTTGAACAAAAGAAATAGAAACCCGGGTTAAATTTAACCTTGGGATAAGCGCTAATCGGCCTTCGAACAATCGGGCCCGGAAATTTTGCTACCATGGTAACGTGACGTCACACTTTCCCTCTCTATTCAACTACATTAATTTCGACTTTGTTATTGCAGACCTCCATTTCTGATAAGTACCACCACCTTTGAGGGGGTTCTTTCCCAAAGCCCGCTATCTGACTTTTAATTATTTTGCGAACGGTTAGCATCGGTTTAAGCCCTTTCAGACACCTTATGAAGTTTACACAACGTAATATTCCTCATCGCTTCGGCTTCCCCTGTATTGTAGATATGTAGTGCGGAAGTGATAAGGAATACTATTGTGGAAACGTCATAAGGTGTCCGAAGGGATCAAATGCTAACCTATGTGAACATATTTGTTACCTTAGATTCGTAGAATTGCTTAAGTTCATTGACAGTCTTGATACCAGCTGCCGCTCGCTGAGCACTGTATGACTGTATTTCAGGTAAAATTTTGTGCACTTGACCAAGCCGGAGAAAATCCACTTTTGCCTGCCGAAAAGAAGGGGTTAGGGATTTTTTTTATTTTTCTTCGACCGACCGCGTTTAAGACTCACCAGCACTATGTCTCAATAACATAATCACGATTCTTAACGTTACCTTACGGGGTTTGCTTTTCGTGCTTTAACGTATTATCGCCCCCTATTTAACAAATATTCTCAAGTAGGATGCACTCTTAAAGCCCCCTCGGGTCACTTTTAAGACTTGACCGAAACCGGACACCGCGCACAACCTAAAAGTGCGGTAAAACGAACAACAAAAACGTGCAACTTGTTTTGCAACACTGCTGCAAAACGAGTTGAATAGCGATGTTGCTTGTTTTACCACCCACGAATCAACCTGCCTGCTTACAACAAATCAGTTATCGCAGAAAGTAGAGAGCACTCCTTTTTGCATCAAAATCTGTACATGTTGCGCGTTTCACCGACCCAAGGCAAACTTGTTTTTGCAGCAAGTGACGTAACCCCCCCGTACGGCGTGACTTCCGCATAATTTCATCCATTCAGACGACAGTGTTCACGCAACTAGTAACAACCTCAGTTTGTTGTAAGACACGTTTGACCGTGGTTGGTAAAACGCGCAACATCGCTATTCAACTCGTTTTGTAGCAATGTTGCAAAACAAGTGGCACGTTTGTTTTACCGTAGCTTGAGAGAACTCTCGTACTCACCGGTGCGTAGAAAAAATGCAGGCTAAAAACAGACTTTTCAAAAGAAAAACTTGTTCTTTGATAAGCCAACAGCACTGAAGACACAAACCTCTTTTAGCTTGAGCAGGATATTGTCTACAGCAGTATGAGTGTAACTGGTTAGCAGAACAGATTTACCACAGGCTACCAACACGCGGACCAGACAGGAGATTGTTGTGGTTTTGCCTGTACCGGGCATACCAAGAACCAGAGCATAATGATGAGCACACAATGCTTTGGACACTGCCTTACGCTGATCTGTGTTCAGTTCCTGAAGAATGGCCTCTGTAGCGGGATCAGTCTGGACTTTCTGGCTTCTGTTGCTTTGAGAACTAGAAACAAGATAAAATCTTAGCTATAAATAGTGCCTACACTTGAAAGGAAATAGAAGCGTTGATCTCTTGGTTATGTGAAGACTAAGGGTGACTGGGGCATATTCCAGGATAGAATATCCCCTCTGGATATTCTTAATAATCAAATCAACATCTGAAAGTGCAAATCCTAATGTCATCAGTCATAGGAAAACGGACCAGGAAGCTACAAGCATTAATTAATAGGCGAATGCTGGACCCAGTACTTCAAGGGCATATTCGCATTAATTCAAGACGAAAATTCTAGCCCACGATTGCATTTACTTCCTCACTCTCATGTGCGCAGTAAAAAGCAGCTACAGTTTCTTATCCTTTAAATTTCTTATTTTAGTTTGAACGCAACAGAAAGAAATTAGCGCGCGTACCCAAAGCAAGAGAACGTTTTCAGCAAATCTCTTCCAAACTCTTGAAATCACGCTTACAAAAGGACTTGGGTTATCATTGTTGCGAATTAATCCTTTATTTACCAGGGCAAAATGAAACTCACGGTGACTGTTGCGAGAAGTAGTCCGTGATTTGTGATGTCTGACTTGACATGGCCACGGTGTCATTTCTTCTTTTTCTTGAAAACACAGGCGGTTCTAGGTCAATGATTTGTCGTCGCAGTTGCGCGTCTCTTTCTGAATCACCTTTAAAAAGCCTCGCCATGTTGGACCACAGGCTGGATAGCGTACTGTACTCGTCATCTTTGTCCAGGCGATAGATTCTCGAGCTTGTTTCTTCAGTTTGGTTATCATACCTAGTTTTAAATGAAAACAATGCGAGGTGATTTTTAGAGCGTCCTATCGTAGCTGCACGGGTCCTGTTTCATGAAAGCTCACGTAATAAGCATTGCCTCACTTTCATAGTAGAAGGCAAGCCACGCGAGCGCGTATAAACATAGCATTTTCATCTCGCGCGTCGCGTTTTCTCACGAAAAGCGACGTCCCTCGCGCCTGAATCAGCGAGTCGAGAGAAGCTGAAATACTCTAGAAGTTTCGAGCTTCAGCTACAGTGGAACATCGATTTGACGAATCTCTTTAATTGGTAAGTAGGGGTACTATGTTACGAGGTTTACCTTTTCATTAAATCTCTGTCCAATAATACGACAACTTCCTCCTTTTTAACTTCATGGACGTAACCTGTAGGGCAGAAGCAAATAAAATAAAAAATGATTCTGTAGAATCAAAATATTAATAATAATGACCAAATATATTAAATATTTCTGGGCAACCCTCTTAATTATTTTGAATAGTCCACGTTTGATATATTTGAAATTCTAACATGACTCCCAGACTTTCTGGTTAATTTCTACATTTGGCTTGGTTTTCTTTGTGCTCGTGTTTCTTCTGGGAATTGCGAGACAATTAAGTCGTGAAAAATTTGCAACTTTGTCCCTAGTGAGGCCCTGGAGTCATACTGGGTCAGTGCAGCATCACATTGCATCACGGGATCGTTTGGGGGAGGAATTTTGACCCAGTTCCCCGCGTAACTTCGTAACAGCTAATAGGGAGCTTTCGCAACGACCACGCCGACAACAACGAGAACTTCAAAAAAGCAAGAAGTTTGATAAGAAAAACACCAATTGAGCACGTGCGGCACACTTTTTGGTACAATTCTTCATCGCTCCCGCCGGCTCCTTCATGCGACGTTTAATGGAGGACGTAAACAAACGACGACGAACTTATCTTCCTCTTTCTAAACTTTTCTGCGGTCTCTAATAATTCAACTCCAGGGAAATTCAACTACATTTGGCATTTTTAACGAGTTGGAATAAACACGACAAAGTTTGAAAAGAGGCAAATTCATGACGTTTTCACTGCAGTCGCCGCAGTCGATGCTAAAGCTCCCTAATGAAAGTAGCGACAGCGTCTTTAAAACATGATGCAATGCAACATAACTCCGACCCAGACTCGCGCTTAATTTCAGACTGGCCAATGGGACACAAACTCTAAGTACCTGCAGCAAGAGCTACGGCCCCACTATGCTCTTCACTCAAAATCACTCTGTCTCCGACGCTGATAGGTACATCCTGCAAAGGTATCGAACTGGGATGATCCAAGGCCCGTTCAAATACATGTTTACAATAGCGACTACTGCTTGTCATCGGGTCGTGATCACACGTTCTGAGTACCATGCTACTGAAACAGCGGCCTAACTTCTCCCTCTCCCATCCATCTAAACACCAAATTTCCCGTTGAGTCCTCTTTTCTTCCATTTCTTTGCCTTCCAGACAAACCAGTTTAAACCAGTCTGTAAAATAGTTTACGTAGGTCCTAGTCATGTGGTCTGTCATCTCGTTAAAAAATGATCCCAGTCCACTGGTCACGCCATCTCCCCGTTCAACAGCTTTGTGGAATACTGTGCAGTTTTGAGCTTGAGAACAACGTCGGCATGTATTGACATCTTTTAACATAGCTGGGAATGTAAAGTTAAATTATCTCTTGAGTTGTTGTTTGTTTTAGCTACGTACAGAATGATTTAAAATAAATAATTAAAAGCTTGGGCTCAGAGCAAAATAATAATAAAAGGGCATAAGTTTTGCTAACATTCAGATTGCTCCTAGAGAGTACAGTCATTCTTCGGCACGAAAAGCTGTTTAAGCTCTGCAATTTATTTAGTTTCTTTTCTACATGTTCTATTCCCTATACGCCCCCACTTTTACCATTTAGAAAGGTTTCACTATCCCAGGAAAGATTTTACAAAAATACCAAGGCGCGTAAAAATGTCTAAAAAGGAAGTGAAAATGAGAAGTGGGGCAAGTTATTCATTATTTTCATTCTAATTTGCCAGCCAAACCCCGTCGGAAAGATTTTTTCCCCCCGTCACAACTTTTGCACACGTTTCAACGTACAAATACACAAAGATTGTAAGGATATTGGATCCAAATGAGGCGGTTCACGGTTTATCGCTGGTTTCACCACCTTGTAGACTTCTGATTTAGCCCCAAAAAGAGTACAAAGACAGTTTGTTGAAGGAAATACTTCACAACGTCCCCTTTGATTAGAAGCCCTACTTTTGACGGAATTTTGATTAAGCGTGGTGCTTATTCTACGTTGTGAAAAATACGAAATATAGAAATAATTCACCTGGCATTGTGCCTGTTGTCCCAGCCCTGTTGAGTGTCAAGTAACGTGCTACCTCGTTCCTTTTCATCACAAGAGCCCTCTTTTCATACAGAAAGCCAGGCACGCCGAGCATGTGAGCTGTTTTCATGTAATACAGCAAGCCAGCATCAACGGAGTGAGAGTAACGATCAGACATGAGGAGAGTGTAGAGAATAACTTGTGCTCTATGCTCAACTGAACCTAGAACAACAAACAATAACACACTTTAGTATCATAATGAAAGAGTTGAATACCGTAAACTACTGACTTTTTCAAAACAATTGATTCTTCAAATATCTGTTAAACTCAACGGAGAGAAATTGACCGTTAACCGTAGAAAAGCAAAAAATTTTCGTGAAAAGCCTCCACCCCATTGAGAGCCTCTTTTTTGATGTTTGTTCACTGAATTAAAGTGCGGAAAAAGTCTATAAGTAATTTTCAGCCAAAATTTTCGGCTTGTAGAAGTAACAGGGACCGTTAGAATGGGTACGAGTACGAGTTTTCAAATCAAATTCCCTATAATAACACTGAGTCGGGACCAATTCGGTCTGTAATAATAGGAAAGATTAACAAAATCGGACAACCGAGTAGCAGAAGTCTGAATTTAGTAGTATAGTGCGCACCGAATTAACCCCTTTTTTGCTCAGGAATCTCATTAATTTGCACAGGAAGACATTAACGCCGATGAGGTCATCGCCGTTTGTCTTTATCTCATGAACATAATGTGAGGGAATCTCATTAAGATAAGCTTGTGTGCGATCTTTTGGTCGTTTAACCGGTTTGGCATGTTTCAGGTGTTGGAGGTGGAGGGAAAACTATCGAAATGTGGTGGTGAAGGAGGGAAAAGTAT
Organism: Porites cylindrica; assembly: GCA_964035525.1. Lineage (NCBI taxonomy): Eukaryota > Metazoa > Cnidaria > Anthozoa > Scleractinia > Poritidae > Porites > Porites cylindrica. Next base: position 23,732,799 of record OZ037785.1, read on the forward strand.
TTATGTGAACGTCACTGAAAAAGATTGCAAAACACTTTAGTGTTGAAACTCACCAAGTTTAGTAAACATTTTTCCTGTTTTCAGCTCCAATGGTATCACTTTGGTCTGCACTTGATTTCCTGTATCAGGCCTGTGTCGTTTGATTTTAGCTCTTCTGTCAATTTTCACCTCAACTGTGGCATCAACCTTGCCTAAAGCAATACCGTACATAAGTATAAATATCATTTAAGCAGTCATAAATATGATCTACCCCTCTCGTACATCACAATGAATTTTTTAATACCAACGCCCAAAATTAAAAACTTTCAAAATCATTTGACTTCTTTAGAAGTGGCGCATCCACAGATATGCAACGAGTACGGGCGTGAAAAATAGACAACGATGAGTTTGAATTCGTTTACCATGTTAATCATTTTAATCCGTTCAAATCCTTGTGTCTGTTTGTTGCATGTTGCCCAGTTCAAAACGTTTGATTCCCTAGGCAATTGTCGGTTTTCACCGGGCCGCCACCGGTCTTGGGCCGTGGGTCTGCTTTTAGCAAAACCCCATTATAGTCAACTTAACTTTTTAGGTTACTTCAATTTCTAGACAACCACGGGGATACTATGGACATCCAGCTTTGTGAGTGGCTGTTTTTTCCACACAACAGGGAAATGGGCAATTTTCATACCCTTTAATCCAAATCTAGGTGACCAGATGTTCTCTTCAATGTCCTTTAGCGCTGATACACACACACTGGGTTGCTCAGAATCATGCGGATTATCAGAAGTCTTAAAGTCCATGGTCCCAAAATCAGGGTGGGGAAAAGGAGCCACAAATCTCTTGGCCCAGTCACATAGCAGCGGAATATGCTCCTTAAATTTCTCCAATGCCCAGTTTTCTGTCTGACCCAAGCTGTAAAGATCATCTAAGTAGGTGAGTTTCTGCAGAAGCTCACAGGCTTTCGTCAAAAGAGCGTCAGGTGTAAATTCTATAAATGAAGCGTAATATTATGATTAACACTTCCCTTGGAGAAAACCCAGAAGTGAAACTAAGGCTGTGCACTGAGAAAAAAAATTGTTGAAGGTTGCCCAGTGCTCTGAACCTTTGAAATCGAGGGTGCACAGCAGATGATTTTTTTTGGAAAAAAAGTTATCTCTTAGTAGTCCAAGATTAAAGTAGATGCCCAGTCTGGATCATTGGGTTGCACTGCTGGAGCACAGCCCTTGCAAATTTTATATTTGTAATAATTAACTGTACAAAACTGTGTTTGAAGCCAAATTCATGTCAAACTTAAAGTGGCAGTAGCAAGCTGTAGTTAAAATCTGACAACTTCAAAATAGTCTCTTTTGGCGCAAACAATTTGTTGTAATCTTAGAAAGCATTGGGAAGCAGCTCAATATTTTTCCAGCCTTTTCTTCTCCTATTTTCGTTTAAATTTTATTTGTGACAAATCTTTTAGGGAGTCTCTGAGGATGCTAAAATATGTGTTGATAACAACCACCTTAAGCTCTCTGGCAGATTCTAATGGGCAAGTCCATATAATACTTACAGAGGAATCAGAGATGTATTTACTTACACATGCAAGTGGTGGATAGTTTAAGAGGTGCTGTGCAGTACCAAAGGCTAGGTAACATTCTTAATGGACACTTTTCATGGTTTTTATTCTTCAGCCACTGGGAACAACCATAAACTACCCTTGGAGGAGTATCCTCCCCACTCGACTCTTTACCTGTCCCAAGAGCCAATAACTTGAAGCGAGCAAATCCCATACTGGGCCTATGTCATGGCGTCATCGCAGACCAGTTTATTTTTAGATACATTTTAGAGCACTTTTCCCCCTGAAGCATAAGAGATGAAAAAGTAAAACTAAACAGAATGAAAAGTCAAAAATATCATTTTCAGGTCTGTAGGCTTTGCGGACTGGTACAGACACCCTCTCCCAGGAAAAAAAAATCTAGTGAGAATTAAAATATAATTATATTCTAAATTCACACCAAAATCGTTGTAGAAATAAAATGGTCTGTGAAAATGCCATGACACAAGTACAAGGAATTTGCTCACTGCAGGTTATAGGCTTCTGCCTGTCCTCATTCAGCAAGTGGTGTTACTGGAATGCTTACCTTGACATTCCATGGCTAGATCAAACAGATCATGAAGCAATGTTCCAATCAACATTGCCTCATTCTGGTCTTCTGTGCGAAATCGCTCATTGAAAATGCTTTGACGCAGACACTTAGTTGCCATAGCAACAGTAGTTCCAGAGACTAAAGTATCCGGATGAACTACGAGGTAGTGGTCTGCTGAATTGTCAAGGATGCACATTCCTGTCTTTGGGTCAAATGTTCCTGTAATTACAAACAATATAGAGAAGTCATCAAACTACACTGTATAGACCAGACTTTCCTCAAAATGACACTAGCAATCCAAGAAAATCATGAATACCTGTTAAATGCACAACATCACCAGGCTCAACTTCACTTGGCTCCCAGTCTTCCCTCAGACTGCAAAACCTTTCTTGACTTATTGTCTCATCAAAAAGCCGAAGCACCTTCTCTGACAATTTTCTCCCATACTTAGTCATCGCTTCGTCATCTAGCACCTCTCTGCGGGAGACCTCCAGAACCAAAAAGCGACTGTAGCTTCTACTTCTCCTACTTCCAGTGAGAGAACATTTGTTTTGAAGATCGCTAGATATTGAAGCAGCTCGTTCAAACTTTTTGGAAGGGGAGAATAATGCCTTGCATGAACTGTTTCTGCTGTAGAATGGTAAAAGAGATTAAAGGTTGGTTTTCAACAGTTTAGCAGTTGGAGTTCGGACTGTAAGAGGGTGTCCTGCTCTGTAACAACACTCACGACCTAGTGAAAATTATTAACTATCATAACTGTCCAGAGTCACAAGCCTGACATAATCAGAGTCCGAAGTATCAGGTTGTTTCTCTTTTTAACTACTCTGCTTACAGCTCCATGTTCATTGATCTAGTGAAAACCAGATTGTTGGAGTTGGAAGAAGAAAATGAACTTTAAACTAATCACAAAGCTTGTTTAGATGATTTCTGACTGGTTTAGTCCTTCCACTTCTGCTTTTAAGCAACAGAGTCGTTAGAGGGATCAAAACACTGTAGTTTTCGCTAGCCAAGGTCAAAATGCTCTACACTTCTGATTACGATTTCGACTCTGACTCTTTTGCTAGTGAAAAGCAGCATTACGATCAGATACACTACTTCCGTATCAATTTAATTTCGCCTTTATTAGTACCTTGAACTATATTGATTATCAGGAATGCTGATCATTGGTGACCACTCTACTCCATCCAACAAGCTTTCCAATTCTGCTGCATCAACAAGACTGTCCACCGATGTGTTCATCACTTTTGAAGGTGTCTGCTGTGATACATAGCTTTTCAATTCCACACCAGAATTGGTACTAGCATTTATTCCAAAATTCTGATGGTTCTCTTTTTCGTCTGACGATTTAACTTGCTCATTCCTTTTTTCAGTTGCAGTTGCCCCACATTCCCCAATGTCATTTTGATTGTTATCAACAATCATTTCTTTGTGGTTCCACTTTTCAATGTCAATTGATTGTAGGGATTCCAACAATTTTCCATTCAGTGGACTATCTGCCAAGGAAGTGTCCATCATGTATTCTTCTATCATGTTCTTATCCTCTGTATGGTTATTTGTAGTGATGTACTGTTCAGAATTCGGAGCTACATTTACCACTTGTTCCTCAGAATTGTTACCCTCTGTACACTCATCCAATTTCTCCCAAAGATTATGTTTTACAGCATTCTGCAAGGAAATGAGGCTTTAGCTGATGGTACATTTTGATGCTTCAACAGACAAAATACAATGTAGTATAAATGAGAATTAACAGGTTGTCTAAAGCTCCTTTTTTGCAGGGCACACATGTATTCTCAGTTATCAATCTTAGTCCTGAAGTGATTGATCGCTGATCTATGGCCCCTGAAATTCAGTTACTGACTTAAGGGATGGTTATAACAACCTGAATAAACATAATAAATCTGTAACAAAGTGAAAATTTGGGAGTAATTTTGTTCTCAACATCAGACATTTCTACAAAGAAAAAAAGCATACATGTATACAAACTTACAGTCTGTTTCTAACTCTCTTGTGAAACAACTGAACTATTGCAACTTTTAATATAAGAGTCATCTTGCAAAAGAGCGGCAACTTAATTGCGAAGCGGTACTTATATACTAATTCTAATGATGATGATGATGATTATGGCACATGCCAATAATAATTATTATTATTGAGTGATATTTTTTTAAAAATTTACAATACCTTAACAGTTGGGGACAGTTCTGTCTGCATTCGTTTCTGTAATGGGGAGCTTCCTTTTGTTGCTGCTCTTTTCATTCTTGATTTCAGAACAACACATTTCGAAGGAGCAATAACAGGAGTTGATATCTTGTCATGGGACGACTCTGATCCTTTTTGCAGTGGTTCATTAAATTGAGGAGATTTTATGCCCGATCCACTGTAGACATCATGTTTCTTTACTGGGGTTGAAACTACCTTTGCTGCCCTTCCTTTTCTCGACAGCTTATACATTTTTCTGCTTGTGGTTTGCATTGATGAAATATCAGTTCCCAAATGTGTATCATTGTTGCTGCATGCCTTAGCAGAATTAAAGGTATTTTTTGATAAAGTAATGCCACTTTTTTCTAATTCCTCCTTTCTAACATAACAATTATTTGATTCAGCTTTTCCAGTAGATAAGAGATCATTGACTTCATTCTTGGTCTTTTCACCATGTGACACCTTACTTGACTTTGTACTTGTTCCTAACTTTTTTGACTTATTGGTGACAACTGCTTTGTCCTCAAACAAATCTGGAGAGTTCTGTGGGTGTTGAATATTTCTTGACAAGCCTCCCTTTTGAACTTCACAGCTTATAAAGCTGTGCTGTGCCGCTGGCGAAGGTGTAGGAGGGATGAGTTCATCATCGTCTGCAATTATTATCGCATTATTTTCAGTGACTGACAAATTGCATCCTGTGCTGTGTACTAAGTTGTTTCTTCTTCCAGGAGGAGTTTTAAATATCTTCTCAGCAGGGAGTTCCTTCTTTTCTTTCAGTACCTGTGAGGTTTTCTTGAAACTCTCACTATGCCCTAAGACCTTAGTAAAGCCATTTAGCTCAGTTATGCTCTTGTTATTTTGTAATGGCAGTTTTGTTCCCTCAATTTTGCTTGTGATGGTCTCAGCTTTGCGTGTTTTGCTAGAGACAAAAGAAGTACTACTGTCACTGACTTTGCTATCCTAAAATAAGGAAACAACAATAAACCATGGTCAGGTAACTGTTGAAAATATCATTAAAAGGTAAAAACATTTGCCAGTACTGTAACACTTACTCTGTAATCACCACTAGTACTTCTCGCTTTCATTTTCACGACTTTTATGAGTAAATCACTGGCCCAGTAGTGTGAGACTATTTTAAAACAGTTGTCTGAACTATTCTTTTAACTATTCAGGAGAGGGCTTCCCTTTCAGGGTTGACATTAAGTTTGAAAAAAAGACAGAGCACACATGAGGGCCTGTTAACAAGGCTGATGCAAATGCATGGGCAAGTGCAAGTGCAAGTGCAAGTGCTTGGAAGAGTGACACCAAACTTGGTGGATGAGCATTTTCCACTATGCAGCTGCACTCCCATTGATGAATTAGTTCAAATGTGTGCTGTCTTCTGCTTGCAATCGTATTACTCATGTGAGCCAATCGTAAATTTTCACCCGTTACATCTTAAAATGTTTTAATAGTCTTTCTATGGCCATACACTTCCATCACCTGTAACACTGAGTGTGGTACAGATTTTTATGGTTTATGACTGCTTAATGACAGCCCTAGAGTATGCCTTCACCAACAACTCCTGTACCTCTGTGTTACTAATCGTTGCTTCTAAATTGGCTGTAAGTAGCAACAAGGATATGCTACAAGTCAAAATTAAAATCTGGTTAGAATTTTTTAACGTAGGTTGACTCTCAATTTCCTTTGTCTCCTAGGCAGCTAGGCTGCTTATGCCATGTAAAAGGTATGACCATATTACGCCCAGTTTTATAAATTTACACTGGTTAACAGTAAGATATAGAATTAATTTTAAAATTTTATTACTTACTTTCAAAGCCCCCTATGGCATGGCACCTAGTTACATCATTGATTTAATTCATACTAAGACTAATACGCGCTATTTGCTGCACTCTAATGAAGGTGTTTTATTACAGCATCCATCAGGGAAAATGAAAACATCATTTGGTGACAGATCCTTCAGTGTGGCTGCGCCCACTTTATGGAACGCTCTTCCTGTTAGCCTCCGCAGCATCAAATGTATTTCTACTTTTAAATCTAAATAAATTTGTATACTTCTAATATTTGTATAGTTTTTAGGTTATTTATTGTTGTAATGCGCTTTTGATCACCTAGCATGTTAAAAAGTGCACTATAAATGAATAAATTATTATTATCATCATTAGGCCTAATCATTCATGAATAAGGGCAAGGATCGAGACAGAGGAAATCGAGAATCAACCCAGGTTAAAAAATTCTAACCTTAATTTAATTTTGACCTGTAACAGATACAATGAAATGTGTTCTATCCAAGTTTATTATTAGGGTTATTCCTACCTTTTTGGTGGATAATTTGAGGCTCTTTCTTTTACCAGGAGGTCCTACAATGGTAATATTTCAGAGCTTGCTTGGTAACATTATTTCAGTGACATTTTTAAGGTGGTTGATAGAGTCCACTTCACAAGACCAGTGTAAAAGCATTTTACGTAATAATAACAATGCACTACACAAACTATTAGAATACTTACCCTTGGACTCTTGGCCTATGGAAGTCCAAAGTTGACAACTTTCCTACAACAGATGTGACGGAAACATGCTATAACCTAATTTTAAATCCTAACATAGCATAAAAATCCCATGCTTTAACAAAACAAGGTTAATCCTTACGAAATACTAGAATTGCAATGAGAGGGTCTATTGAAAAGAGAAGACAAGACAAGACAAGAACTTTATTTATACCTCACACAGAAAAAAGGACATTAAAAGAAGACAATACTACTTATGTAAGATACAAGCCAAGGAAGCATAATTTATAAAGTAATTCAGAATATACGTAATATGGCTGTTTCATGGAGGCAGAAGTATTAAACAATGTAAAAACAAACAAACAATCAATCAAAGAAAAGAATAGAAAAGAAAACACATGCACAGACTTGAATCACTGAAAAATTGAGGAACTGGAGAAGATATTGGAAAAGAAAGAACTCAATATGAACTGAAAATAGCCTTTTTCAAGGACTTGCAAAGATTAAGACACTTAATCAGGGGCACACAACGAGAATATAGTTCAAAAACACTTAAGCATAGCATTGTGAATGTATTTTAGTATTTAAACGGTAGATATACAGGCATATTTTTATCCCCTAAAAATTTTTTACCTCTTCAGATTTCCTAGCTGCAAGTCGAGTGATCCGAAAATTATAGGGATCAAAACTTACCTTTTCGAAATTTCAGCCAGAAAAAGGGCTCCCGAAAATTTTAAGTGACCTTTTAAAGGTAAAAAGCTGTCTAAAATGGGCAATTATACCATTTTTTTAGATGTTCGAAAATCTTAGGAGAAGCAAGCAGGCAAGAAATTTTACAAAGATCTCAAATCGTCTTCCGAACAGATATTTTCCGAAAATTGACTTTGGGTGCCTCTGACTTAATAGATTCTTCAGTATTATCCCAAAGAGCAGCTCCCTTAAAGCAACAAATTAAATTTGCTGTAAATCGTCATCATCTGGCATCATCATCATCATCATTAGTACACTATCATCATAAAATAGAAAAGACGTTTTTAGAAATTAAATCTTAGTCCATCTACATTAACAAGTGACGTGTATTAGGACTCAGTCAGGGGCACCCAATGAGAATATAGTTAAATACCACTTAAACATAACATTGTTGAATGTATTTTAGTATTTAAACGGTAGATATATGCATATTTTTATCCCCTAAATATTTTTCATCTGTTCGGATTTCCTAGCTGAAAATCTAGTGATCCGAAAATTATAGGATCAAAACTTACCTTTTCAAAAATTTCAGCCAGAAAAAAAGCTTCCGAAAATTCTAGGTGACCTTTTTAGGGTAAAAATCCGTTAAAATTGTGGAATTATACCATTTTTTAGATGTTTGAAAATCCCAGGAGAGGCCGGGAAGCAAGAAAATTTACAACAAATGTTCCAAAAATTCTAGATCTCAAATCTTCTTGCAAACAGATATTTTTCTGAAAATTGATGTTGGTTGCCCCTGCTCAGTGTTTACCCCCGAGCCCCAAGATACCATAACTGAATTTATTATTAAAAGGTTAAATCTGTTGGGAGTTATAGATTTCAGATTCAACGCTGCATTCAACTGAGCAGCAAAATTCGCAAGTGAGGTAGTTATACCAACTTAGTTTTCTTGAATTTGATGTAAATGTCGTTGAAGGAATTTGTTCATTCAAAGATAATCAAATCTGACTGAATACAGAGAAAGAAATCAATGCTCATTAGAAATGCAGGAATGCCAATTTGAATTTGATACTGACTGCTGCAACTACTAACGGACTCAACTTTCCAATAAATCCATTTATGGAATCTTGGGAGGGTACGTTTGACCTGGTTGGACTGTAAGACTTATACTCAACCACACCATACATCTATGAGCGACAGGTATTTTTTTTACAGGTCCAATCCACAAGTCAGATTACAGGTCACCGTGCTGCAGATTATGTACAGTATAAATAAACAAGACCAGAAGTGTCTCCTACTAGCCCTAATCCCTAACCAAAATGTTGTTTTTGATCGAAGGGGGAAACTATTTGGTTTAAATGCCAATCAATAAAACAGTGACTTGTAGTCGTGACCCGTGGAATGTGACCTAAAGAAACCCCTCCAGATTTAAGAAATTAAAATTATTGCCTTCAATAATCTGAGCTACAGGTTTTTAGGTCGTTTTTTTTTCATACGTAAACTTACGAGTACCTTGTTGAAATAACTTTTAATTTTTTGCTGAGCCGGGCGTCCTTTTTCCTGAAAAAGAAACAGTAATGAGCAAGCAGAAAAGTAAGCTACAAAGGCAGCTGACGGCATCCCACCTCCTCTCCTGAGCTGCTTCTTCTTCTCTTTCCAGCTCCGCCTTTTCTCAGACTAGGTTTCCCCATTGTCCGTTAAAAGCAACACACAGAGAAAAAAGGCTTAAACTGGTGGATATACGGGCGCAGTTTAAAATACAAGTTCAGCTTAGATTGTTTATGGTTGATCGCTACTTATCTCGTAATGACGATTTCCCGCCAAATTACAACAGGTTTGTCCGCCATCTTGACTATCACTCAACGTCTTCATGTAACAGTTGTCAAGTGTATCGTAAAATTTTGTTACCAGTCTTTATGCGTTCCTAGCCGACAGCCACGCCGGGTGACTACTAGCCTTCCCGAAAAGCGACGACCGGAAATACGTCTGTGTCCGCAGGCTAGGAGACTACGCGATTGCTAAAGGAGGCTTGAACGGCAATTTTGCAAATATTTTGTATGGGGGCAGGAAGCATTGCGTGACGCAAGGCCGAGCGCCTGCGAAGGAGACTGGGGGATGACTGGGGCTGTCAGGATCCGATGAATGATCGTCGGAGAATTAGGGTAACCACTAAAGGAAACCAAGATTTACTTGACCGGTAAAGAAGACTGTAGCATGGCGGTTTTTGGTCGGGTGCGCAAACAAGCCAAGGTGGGCGAGGGCAGTGAAACTTCGCTGTTTCGCACGCGCGCGCTCTTGCGGCTTCGCCGCTCAGAAGTGCGCTCAGCAAAACCGCCATGCTACGCAGGCTACAGACAACCAAAAAAAACTATGGTGACTTTATTCCTTTCCGCGACCCTGAACGATCACTTGGGTACAAATAATATGGACAATGTAAGTTAAATCAAAAGCTGATCCCCTTCTTATTCATATGGGACCTTGGGTTATAGCCCAACATCTCTGAATAATGGGCTTGATCAAACTGACGAAAGCTGCAAGCAATTTTTTTTATCACTCACCGCTGCATTTATAAGAAAACTTCACGAGTGCTGCGTATATCATGATGGCGAGGAGAAGTGCGGGAAACTTCTAAGGGATGTAGAATTCCGGCAGATTTAGACAACCACGGCTGCCTGGAAACCGAAAAGCATATATGTCCACATCACTGCACATTTCAGCTGTGAGTAGTACTGCATTTATCTTTTCTTTTTCTAATTTCATTCCAAGGATCGGTCCCTTCAAGGCCTCGGAAAGGTCACAATTTACAGAATCCCCCACTCTTCGTATACAGAAACTGAACTCTCCAGTTAACGACTGAAAATTGAGCCTGGTCAAAACCCCCTGAAAAACATGACACAGTTCCGACTTCCTCACCTATTTAGTTACCTACAGTACTTTCTGTCCACATTTTATTACTGTTATCAGTAATAGATTCATCAGTCTCTCATATGATTCTCATATATTGATTGTTGCAGAGGTCATCTCCTTAAAATTATTATTATGAGCCACAAGTCGATCGCATTCGGTAAAATTAAAGGCCCTAAAAAAATAGAATCATATAATTCCTTTAAAAATTCCGTTATGGAATATACATTCAAGAAAAATTACACTTGGACCTCACAACTTGTACTCTTACAGTCTCTATGCATGTACGTAGGATAATATTAAATGTACATGTTGGCCATCCTTATTAATTTCGGTAGTTTAATTAATATGATGTACGGAAATCGTCCTATAGATCGAAAAGCTTAAAAGAGAAATGATTTATTACATATACATCTATTAGAGCTTGGTTTAGTTCACTTGCCATTCAGCCGGCGAAATAACTCAACTTTTCAAGCAGTGAACTTAATCGACGAATAAACTGAGCTATAACGTTCAAAAGCCAGAACAAAGGTTGGTTGATTGCCATTCTCCACGTACAGAACCAAGAAATAATTAACAAATAAAAGATTGTTTATGTTGTTAGGAAAGAATTGGCTGCAATAGACACGGTAACATGCAGGTGACGTTTTCTCTGGTATAGTAAGAGTCTTGGAAAAAAGAACAAACAGGAACAAACACGAGGAAGAGATGACATAATATGACATACCAGTGCATTAAGTCTGAATTTGGCGCTAACTTGACATATTTTTGCTCAGTAAAGAACAAATAAAAGAAAACTAATAAATTAAAAACTCGTAACAAGGAGAAGGGCAAGACTTATAACAAGAAGGTCGCGATTTCCTTCACCTTAAGTTTAAAATAAATAAAACAATATTTAGGAAACTGACTGTCAGCGTGGAGAGGAAAGTGGAGAAACTGCAAATATGTTTGAATCTTCACCTCGCTAAAAGCATTACAACTTTAATTTTCACGTGCAGCAGTATATAAAAAAACAACCGTCACTGAATAATTTGCTGTTGTCGTTGAACAGTTCTTGTCGAATGGTGGTACAAAAAACTGACTCAAACTAAGTCGGAAAATGTATTTCGGAGGAATCCGTGGCTGTATCTGCTAAGCAAAATATCGAGAAGTTCTTGGACAAGACAACCCGGCACCGCAAAAATGAGTAATATATATATTTCGCCCATGGTCGCACCTTCGTTTGAGAGTCTGTCTGCCGAAGCGCAAAGACCAGCTGCCGAATTTTCAGCGACGAACGGCAACTTCAAACCAGTGCAAAAGTCCGATGAAAATATGAATGAGGTATTCGCAGGTGTAACGAAGTCAGATACAATTTGGCAATCTCCGAGTGACCATGAAAAAAACGAGGAGCTTGAAGAACTTCAACGGAAGGAATGGAACAAGTCTCTGAATGTAATTATGAGCAAAACAATCACAGGTAAAATAACTTACAAGCGTTAGTACCATTTTCATTTTGTGCAATAAAAATTGCAGAGAAAGGTCTTATTCCTGGAATAGTTGGACTGGAAGACAATAATTGAACCGAGAGGTTGAAGCTTTGACATAAAGCCGGATGAACTAGATTCTCCTTCTACTTCTTGCAACCACAGTCAGCACTTCAATTTGCGCGGAAGAAGGGGTGCACGAATACTGAAATGAGAGAAATTAACCTATTAAAAAAGGAAGATGAAATAAACGAACGTGCGACCTTTCGTGCAACATTACTAGTAACATGTTTTACTCGCGTGTGCACAAGCCGCGCACATTGCGGAACGACTTGTGCAAGGCGTTTGGCCAGTAGTTAAAAAATAATTTGAAATTTGATTGGCTGAAGATTGAAAGTCACGTAAGTCGGACAACTGCAATCAGGGCGTGACTGCGATAGCGTAATAATCTCAGTGTACACGAAGTAATGTCTTGCGCCCGGTCGTTTTGAATTATTGTGGGCCCTAGGAAAAGTTTCACACAAACTATTGCGTAGGAATGATCGTATTTATTCTGGAAGAAAGCGTTTTACCAGAATTTGTACTGAGGACAGAATCACAACCGGTTGCTAATGGTTTTCTGTTGGAAGGCCGCTCATAAACATCCCCGCCTTTGTAAGTGTCCAGAGTATTACGCCCAGCCAAATCAGTTGGGCGAGGTTGTCGATTGACGTGCAGTTCTGTGCTGTTACTCAGGACAAAAACGAAGACCATTTCATTGCCAGCGAAAGAATGAGACTACCCATTTTTGATACTTCAAAGACGAAGAGACCGGAATTCCCGGCCTGATAAATCGGTTCAAAAGGACACGATTTGGGTCAAAATGTTTCATGACAAAATAAATGACAAAAAATCTAAATCATGAGGTGCTCAATGTTCCTACATTGTTGACCCACAGCAATTATATATCTGTTAGAGCGTTAGATTAACCCCTTACTGTTGTTTTGTAATGCATTGATAGGTAGCGAATTCGAGACTCCATCGGGCACATTAACAACGTTGCGCATACGCACACATAGTCAGGAAAACGGCAGTCCTCCAAGGAAAAGTCCTGTATATTGTTTTCATTCCTTCACGTACGGCGCGGGAGAATCAGTCGAGGGTGAAGTCGACGAAAGTGGGCCTTCCGCTCAGACCTCTTCTATTTGGAAGGATCAAAGTTATGATGGTGATTCTCCAAACGTTTGGCACACGAGAACTGTAGTTGAATCTGAGGAGGACAACGGATCACCTACATTCCGCTGTGCATGGAAGTGGGAAATTGAAACAGGTGACTTTGCTAAGAGTACATATGTTGTGTAAGCAGTATAAAATAGTTACTTCTAAAATAGCTTTCCGTTAGGCTTGAATGCTAGTTTTTTAGTGAGTTATCATGGATCTAGACAATAATTACATTGTGTGGCAAACGCAGACTTCACGTAAATTGCGTAAGACAATGTTGTGAAATGCTCTTACAACTACTATCCTATTCTTTTTAAGGGCGCTGGTTATTCATAAAACGAACTCTAACTTAGACCACAGTTTACGGCAATTCATACTGGACCTGCAAATCTCTTCTTAAGAGAAGTGGATTATTCCTTAAATCACAAAAACCGAATCTAATAAACGTTTCATTATAAATTGCTTTAAAGAAAATAACGACAAACATAATCACACAGGAGTCAGTTAGACAGCACTGCTCTTGAAAAGTATAGTTGTTTGCTAGCAGATACCTAATTGGAGGGAGTCCTAACCAAGCTATAGGTGATGACGATTAACTAAGCTGTAACTAAGCTGTAGGTGACGACGATTTTCAAATTGATTTTTCAAATTGATTGAAGGCTCTCACCAAATGAGAACACATATAGAGGGCACACTGTAAAATAATTTAAAAAGTCAAATGGAGTAAAGCGCGTTTAAAAATGGTAGATAAAAAAGTCGTACAGGAAAATATTGACCGCTTATATCAAATTCTGCATAAAAATCAAATAACTTGTCGTTTTCATATTCATCGGCCAAAGAAACTGGCACTGCTGCCTCCTCGTATGAATTAAAGGAGGACGTCAGCTACACCTCTGGTAAGATTAAAACTCACGGAAAGACGGCACAAATCTCTGAACAAGAAGAGAATCAGAATTCAGCGGAATACAGCTGCACAAAGAAGAAAATAAAGATGACAATAAGGAGGTTGTCGCCTGAAGGAGCAGAATATAACGCTGCAGATGATGGAGATACCGAGAGTTATCTCATGGTACCTGACAAGCTAGTTGTTGCAGAAGCACAGCGGCGGGATACCCTGTGGAGTAATCTGGAGCGCAGCCCGTCAGGACGCATAACTGAAGATGGAAAGGACTACTGGACATCACAAGATTCCTCAGAAGGTAAGGGAATTAATCACGGGGCTTGGTACCTGAAAAAAGCTTCAAAACGGCCCTAGCCCGCCAAAAAAGATATGGTTAGTACTTCTGATTGGTTGAAGCAGATTTTCAACCAATCAAAAGCACTACCCAGATCAGGGTCGTGACACGTCATCAGTATGAAATTTCTGCGCCTGCTCCTCAGACGTCATTTCGCGGGGGAAATCATAGGTAGCGTTACAAGATGTCGGCTGTTTTCTCAGGCTAGGACGACCTGCTACAACGTCTAATATACACCAACTGAAAGAGGCTTTGTTGTAGCGTGGGAAACGTGATTTTGAACCTCGTAAAGCTCTTACATTACGCTGAATGACGTCACAAATATGCGTCACAAACATCTATGGAACTGTTCAAGAAACGGGGAGGGTTAAGCGGGTTAAGCGATAATTTTTTTACCGAGACTACAAAAAAATGACTTCTAAGGAACTTAACGAAGGATAAACTCAGATGCGCCTCGTAGGGGGGGGGGGGGGGAGGGGGGAAGAGGGGAGGGGTAAAGGGAAGGCAAAGTACGATTAAATATAAAAAGGGACAAGAAACGCTTTAACAGGTATGGTGAAAAAAAACCAAGATTGCAAGAGGAAAACTTTTAGCTCTCCTTTTCTCGATTAGTCCATATCCCTACAAATTAGTATTACCAGAATCTCTGCATGTCTGTGGGGGTGTAGATACCCTAGTTCGTGATATAGGTTATCTTTGATTTTTCAGGAAAAACAGTTGAAGATGGCAAATGTCAAGATAGAGTTCCTTTGCTATATACGGGAAAGCGGCATGTCAGGTACACTCCAGAGGAGGGCGAGGAGATGGAGGATGGAGTTCCTGTCACTTGTTGTTCGTGCGACCACTGCGTCATATTATAGAAATTTCTAAGAAAGAAAACGTATTTATTTGTGCACAAAAGTTAAAATATTTGAGGTGTCACAACAGACGTAAAACAAGAACTAGCCAACCTCGGCGAAAAAAAAAAAATAGAACTATGATGTTAAATATAGAATTGTTTCTTGAAGTGAACAAAAAGCCTAGTAAATAAAACTGAGTAGTCTTTATTCATTAGGGAGCTTAAGCAGCGACGTTTTTGAGCGACGCACGTCAACCGGAAGTGAGGTATTTTCCCTCTTAACATGCCTTGATGATATAAAATTTGTATTCCTTAGCTTCTTTACTGTTATAGAGGCGATTTGACTGAAAATTTGCGCGAAACCACCGTAAAAAAATGAAAAAAGGCCACTTCCGGTTGACGTGCGTCGCTCAAAAACGTTGTTGCTTAAGCTCCCTATTGCAGCGTCTTGGGAAAGTAGACTGCGAGCAGTCTCTCTTTTTCTTCAGATTAGTGAGAGCAATGCACGCGCGCGGGAGCGACGAAGCCGCGAGACGCGCGAAACGAGGGCGGCCTCTCCTGTCTCGCGCCATCAGTCACGCGCGCGTGGCCATTTGCGTATCTCGCGTTTTGCTCGACGGACTACAGAAAAAAGAGAGGCTGCTCGTAGTCTATGGGAACGTTTCTAGATGAATTTGTTTTATCGTAAAATTAAACCCGAGTCCAACAAATAGTTCGCACCCAATGGGTAAACTGTCAGCCTCCCTTTAGTTAATTTCAATACGGACGCAGAGTATTATGAGTGGGTTTTATTGCCAATGACAGTGTTGAATGTTACGTAAAACAAGGTTGCAAATGATTCCCGCTGTAATTTCAAAATTAATGGGAAACGATTCTATCGCTTATCGAAGACGATGGCACTTTTAAAGACATGCTTTGACAAATAATCAATAGGGACTTTAAGATCCAACGACGCGACGGCAACGAGGACGTCGCTTAAAAAGTGAATTTGCGTTCTCTCAGTCTTTATCGCAACTATTCTTAGCCACTTACTTTGTCAAATGTAGGCGAGTCCTTCTCAATGAAGTTGAATTCCAAGGGACCATATCCAACCAAGCTCAGAAAGAGAAAAAAAATTCGTCTTTGCTTGTTTACATTCTTCATAAAATACGAAATTCAGCATTTTCATGTTGTACAGTTTACAAAAAAGTGATTTGCTTATTAAACCTATTGGTTTGTAGGGGGTGTTTACATGAGAAAACTCGCACTGGGGCGCGAGTTTCATACCGGGATGACTTGTTGATTTCGTATCGCGCTTACATGATGTTGGGTCATTTCATATCTCGGTTATTTGAAGGTACACTTCATGTTGATAAAATACACGTGCCATTCAAGATCGCAAACGTTATGCATGCGCTACCCGTTCCAGTCCACCCTAACTCGAACTTACCTTCCATGATTGCCACGAAGACCCTCCTCTTAATGGTCATGTGACTTGCACTTGGTGAAGCGGGAAAGCGAAAAAATGTCGAGTCCTGGCTCGAAATCCCTGGCCAGGTTGCATAAAACGCCCGTAGCAATACTGGTATACGTACGTGTACTCGTAACTTCCGTTAGTTGCATTAAATAACTTAAGTGGTCCACTTAAGGAATTCACTTAAGTGGCTGCACTTACGATTTTCGTAAGTGTTCACGTAAGTGTCGTTTCTGCAACAGAAATTGCGGGTGTTGCATAAAACTTTTACGCTTACTAGCCACCTTTCATGCATCGCCTCTATTTTACTTGCGAACGTAAATTTTACGCACGTAAACATTACGCGACACTTGAAAACAACCCTAAAGGTGGATTTCCACTGTCGCGTAATTTTTACGTGCGTACGCACGTAAATTTTACGCGAGTAAATGAAACAGAGACAATGTATGGAAGGTGAAGCGTAAACGTAAACGTTGAACCTCGCTCAACTTTCACGTTTACGCGTGGCCTTTGATAGTGATACATTGCCTCTATTTCATTTACGCGCGTTCGCACGGAAAAATTACGCGACAAGGGAAATCAGTTGCGTGCATACGCACGTAAGTTTTATTGTTGATTTCCAATGTCGCGTAATTTTAAAATAGAGGCAATGTACGGACGGTCACGCGCAAGCGTGAAAGTTGAGCGAGGTTCAACTTGCGCGTGGCACATTGCCTCTGTTTCAGTTACGCACGTAAATTTTAAGTGCGTTCGCACGGAAGAATTACGCGACATGGATTTCCACTGTCGCGAAATTTCACGCGAGTAAAAAAAAAATAGAGACAATGTATGAAAGGTCGCGCATACAAGTAAACGTTAAACTTCGCTCAACTTTTACTTTTATGCTTGGCCTTCCACACATGGCTTCTATTTTATTTACGCACGTTAAAATCACTCGACAATTGAAATCCACCTGTACGCGACGTAAAATTTACGCGCGTAAATGAAACGGAGACAATGTATAAAGTGTCGCGCGTAAACGTGAAAGGTGAACGAGGTTCAAATGCTTGTTCAACTTTTACGCGCGACCTTTTAAACATTACCTCTAATTTATTTACGTACACATAAAAATTACGTGGCAGTGGAAATCCACGCTTAGAAGTGTTCCCATGGAAACAACACAGTGTCATGACAAGTGCTACTGATGGGCAAGTGCGATGAAAATGTAATACGCGCTAATAAGTACAGCCCAATTCTTCTAGGCACAAGAGAAACTAAATAAAAAGTAGTCGTAATGAAAATAGCTCCATTTAATTATTTAGGAAAAATATTTGGCTAATTTAAGATTCCATTTACAACTTACAAAAAAGGACAACGAATAAGTGACCAAACATGAAAAATCGGCCATAAAATATTTTTAAAGTTCACAAAAACCAGGACTATATACGTATTAAATTTCTTGACCGAGACTCTGTCCACACTAAGCCGTAAAAATTCGTAACCTTCTCGCACCAATTCAGTGCGTACATCAAAATCTTCTTCAAACTGCGTTTATTAAAATGCCTCGGTTTCGAAATTGCTTTACTGGGATGAATGCCTTTGAAAGGAAAATCGTCTTTGAAAGGAAAATCGCATTTAGATGGTTGTCTCTAAAAAAGGAGAAAGAAAGATAGAAAAAAAGGACTTCCAATATTTTTTAATTAGGTGCACTTTATCCAACTGAAGTTAACTGCATGGGCATGCACAATAAAAATAGTCTAAAATGTGGCCTTCAAAATCGTCAACACGCCTCAGTGCGCAGACTACCGGAACACAAGAAATTGCGATGTCCCAGCATACGTCTGGGCAAGTCTCTTGCCATCGGGTGTGGGATCAGAAAAAGCGACAAGTTCCCTTGGTATAACGCATCCATAGAGGAAGTTCATTCTACAATAATAACAAAAAAAATTCGACACTGATGAGTAAAGTTTGCTATTAAAACAACAACAACAAACAAACAAAAAAATAGTTTAACAGTTCGTTTACTTGAAGACGGGAGAGTAGCCTGCGAAAACATCCGTTTCTCCTCGCTCTTCGTCGCTGAGGACGTTTCGCGAGGAGGAACGTCTGCGACTCAGCGACAGAAATTCCATACTGATGACGTAAAATCTGTCCAGAATCCGATCAGAAGCGCTGATTGGTCGACGGAGCAGTTACATTGTTTTAGCTATTGTTTACAAATGACAGACAAAAGACAAAAGGCCAAAAAGGTCAAATTTAAACACGAAGAATCTCTAACAAAACAGTCAATATTTGTGGAATATAGTCTTCTCTAGAAGAAGCATTTGAGTTTTGCTGGAGCTCGTGGGCAGATCAACACAACACTTTACCAAAATCGACCAGAAGACACGAAAAATTAGACAAATTTATATTTGGAACCTCATGACTACTGGATTTATTATGTAAACATTGATTTGCGTCATCAGTATGGAATTTCTGTCACTGAGTCGCAGACGTTCCTCCGCGCGAAACGTCCTCAGCGACGAAGAGCGAGGAGAAACGGATGTTTTCGCAGGCTAACGGGAGAGTTGTTGCGAAATTATTGAAAAATAAACACATTTTCCATTGAGAACGTCTTAATTTCAGACCGTTCGCAACCACACCTGTGTTGTTGTCTTATCGTGGTGCTGTTCTAAGTCCATGGATCAGTGACATCCTAAAACGTGCTAGCCTGAATTTCATCCGATTACTTCCAGTCGTTATTACTCCCTCAGTAACGTCTGAATCGACCGGCCGTTAATGCCGTCCAGTGACGTCACTACTCCTTCACCTTTGCTTTAATTCATGCAAAAAGTAAAACACGATTTTCAAGTGGCAAACCGAGAAATATCGTTTGGAAATGTCGGTACGATACAGAACTGCTTTATTTTTTTCGATCGTAATTCATGTTTAACGTTCAAACTATCAACTGCATGCAGTACAACTCTGAACCGGTTGTACTAAATTCTATAATCAAACTCGGTCGCAATCACGCAATGAAATAAACACACACACAGAACACGCAGTTCAAAAACACAATGATTAGCTTTAATTGACAAGAAGCTATTTGGTCCGCCTTAAGGAAGAAAAAAAACAAGGAGACAAGAAAGAAGAGCTAACAGAATCATTACACTTGACGGTAAAAATAGCAAGAAGGTCGCATTATAACATTGATCTCAGAAAACTTCGCGTAAACAAAATCACCGGCCGCCGAAACCACAAAGCGGCTACAAATGAAAAACCTACCCACTCTCCGCAATGATGCTTCATTCGCAGTTCAAAATAACATTTCAGTTTCGAAGACAAGGGCAATTTTGCTGTTTAAGATAAAGATTAAGCTTATCGAAATGATTGAACTAAACGAAAGGATGCCAGTGATGCGATCCGCTGAATATCAAGCTACAATCCCGCTAAAATTTTTCATAATTATACATAATTATGTGAATGTTTAGACAATAAACCAATCAAAATCACTACCCGGTTTTCGGGTAGTGAGTGACGTCACTGGACGGCATTAACGGCCCGTCGATTCAGACGTTGTTGAGAGGAGAAAACGACTCGAAGCAATCGGATGAATTTCAGGCTAAAAACGTGCATACTATACGCAGCACCTTTCTGTGTAGTCTTTTTATGCTTTGCAATGTGGCTATCGTTAAGGGAGAGCACAAAGATAAAGACAAGAACTTTCCTTTGTTCTTTTGAAATTGTCCATCACACAGTACCGTATAAGTTGTACTGGCTTTAGTTGTAGGGTGTGAGCGTTTGGTTGGAAGGTTCAGAGCTGTACTTTATATGGTTCTGTAAGTTTTATAAGAGTATGGCCAGTCCTTTTTGCTTTTAACTACTGATAGAAGCCTTTATTTTGAGTCGAAGGTATTCTCAAGCGTCAGTTTCTATTCTCACCTAACACAGTCCAGAAGTCGTGTGGCAACCTTCTTTCGTCTGTACCGACTGTGCACCCAGATTCTGCTAATCCCACACTGTGCAAGTGTGGGAGTTGTACTACAAAGGAACAAGATTTGATGGAACTGTTGATTACAACGAATGGATACCGAAACTACTTATGATGGACCGCAAATTAAATACGTTTGGACTGTGGAGGACTTAAACTAAACTAGACATAGACATACTTTATTTAGACACGGATAAAAAATCAGTATAAAAAGATAATAAAAATCTAAAGTACCGGTTTACGTGTTTGCCGTGTGGGTGCCTATAATTCCCGTTTTAAACCTTGTAGGGGTTAATGGTCTTACGTAGTTCGGATGGCAGTCCATTCCAAAGGACAGCCCGTGAATATCCAAAACGTCCCTAAAGATAGTCTGTTCTTGGTTTGGGTACTTGTAAGATGTTCCCAGAGCGACGGATATTGTAGCAAAAGTCACGAGCAGAGAACAACTGCATGTAGCGGTGAATAAATGGCCATTGACACTACATCGTTGGCTCCTGGAAAATAGGCAGGATGTGAACCAGCTGACAGAATTTTGTTCAAGGCCATATTTGACTAAAGGCGATTTGGCGGGAGGCAGAGTGGCCGAGCAGTTAGAGAGCTGGAATGGCAATCCGGAGGCTCTGAGTTCAATCCCTGCCTTGAGCGCTAGCTGGATTTGTTCACGGTAGTCCCGAGTTTAACTTCTGAACAGCCAACTCGTTTGTCTCCGGGCAGTTACGATTCTTAACCTTGCTGTGTAAACCGGTATTTCAATTATTTGTTTCTTTCCTTATTCGTGGGTCACAATGAAAACTACTGGGTTACCAGCAGCGATGGTGCTACCCCAATAAAGACTTTTTTTAAAAAAGTTTTTTAAATTTGCGGAGACTTGTTGCACCCAGTTCAATGTTCATCCCTGTAAAGAGGGTCTGTTGGTGTTAACATTCACAGTATTTTTTTCTAAAATCCTCCACTATCTGGAATCAACATTAGCCATGATTCTTGGCCTGTTTAGAGAAGATTAATTTTGACCTGCTGGAAGACCTATATATTTTAAATATTTTGACCGCGGCAGGATTAGCTCAGTCAGTAGAGCGCTTGACTGCAGAGCGAAAGGTCAAGGGAGGTCGCAGGTTCGATTCCCGGGACCGGAAAAAATTACTCAGCTGAACTCAGGCTTTTAAAATAACTGAGAATTGAAGGTACTGTCCTAACAGCTAGACCTTCGCGTGGCCCTGATGACCACGTAAAATGGCGGTCCCAGTAGGAGACGTTAACATAGTATCCCCAGTTAGCACTTTCGTGCTAAATACATTGACACTCAAGTAAAGTGCTTTTTTTTTGGCCTTTTTATGCAAGTCATAAGGTAATAATTTGTTTTGTGAAAGTCTCACTTTACCTGCAACACCAAGCCGCAATCTGTTTTTCGGGGGTTGATGATTCTCCAGGTGAAGGTAACACTGGGTATCCCTTAAGACAAAAAATGTGAGATGTTGGATACTATTGCCATTATCACTAATGCGCTGACTGCAGTTCTCTCTCTCAAAAATTAATGAGTAAAAATCGTCCTCTTTTCCCGCTAAATGGGAGTAACTTTGTTTGGTTGAAAGTAAATCTTCAATCAAACAAACTGGAAGCATTGTTATTGAATGTATAAACAACACTAAATGTGGAATAAGTAAAACCACCTCAAGCTCAAAGCCAAGTGTCTGCTTTACGGGAAAATCCGTTGGTACCAAGACAGAAATCCGTAAACAAGATGAATCAGCTAATAGGGTTAACCTACCTGATCTATTTGAACTGCCACGGTACATCCAACAACCTTTTTTGCAGTAATGAAAAGGAATGTCTGAAAGGAAAGAGAAGCTGTTAAACTGAGTACAGGTAGCAAGTTTATGATACTCCAATTGTTTCAACCATCTGGGCTTTTAATAAACGTCTTTGCCAAGAGCGATTGTCCAAACTCTTTACAAAGATGTTTGTAATTCGCCGATTATTTAGAAACGAGAATTTAAACTGTTAACGTTCGCAGAGAATTCTGGGACTGTAACTGGGGACAGAGAGAAAAAATGGCCAACAGCGGACTGCCGTGTCTCCAGTAACGATCCCAGATTTCTTTGAGTAAGTTAACTCAGACCAGTTTCCGTGTCGTTTCCAAAGTGGCAAATTGGCTTCAACTCTCCACACCCTGCAAATGTATAACATAATGTTTCGGGTGTTTCTTGGTGTTGTGCTCTTGGTGTTCAGTGTTGTCTTGTTTTGTAGTGTGGGTATTTTTCAGTGTCTTTTTAAACTTTTCTAATACGTCACTTGGTGATTGTGCCCTTCTAAAACACCAAGAAACTCCTGATGTCTGCTACATTCCCATGTAATAATAAATAACAGTGAATTGCTCATAAATTTCGGGCCATGATTTCCAAACTACTAACCTTTGCTTCAGACTGAATGTAAGGTACATCAGCAACAAAGCCCAATTCACTATCCACAACTTTCCGTATTTCATCAACCTTAAAATACATTTAAAAGTCAACTTCAAATTAGCTGTATATTTTGTACATTTTCTATAGAAAGGAAAGCTGGTGGTACTCACATAAAAATGAGGGGTTGCTCTTGCACTTCGATCTCCACGATCTTATGGAATAATAGGGGGCAGTGAACAGTCTACTTGAAGGGGTATTTTTGAAGTTCGCCAGTGAGCGTCCTACGCCATTTTCATAGGGGATTACTACCCCCTCCTTCCAACCCAACTCATTGGGTAAGAATTGGGCCTGGAAGGCGGTTTGATGCCCATTGTGTTTGAAGTCAAGATTTTAATAGTTTTTATAGAAATGCTATTAATCAATTGGAATTGGTTAACAAAGCCAAATGGATTGGCCATTGAGCTGGGGCCAGCAATACCAATACAAACTGTGTATTTTACTTTTGGATTTTACCTGTGGCTCTCACAGATGAAGTTACGCGGACTTTAAAGAAGTGGGCCCGCAGTGTTATTGGCAAGCACAGGGTTGTCACTAAGATTTCAAGTTGCCGTGTAAATACAACAAGTAGGCGGGGAATCAAACGGCTAGGGATTTCTTTTGGTTCTATTTTTCTTGTATTTTCCAATAAAAGTAGCCGGGGGCCACTCTATTAGTAGCCGGGGAAAATCCCCGGCCCCCGGCTCTTAATGACAACCCTGCAAGCATTGATGTCTTGATGTTTATATACTGGTAGTACCTTTTTAAGATGAAGAGGATGATCATCTGGTCCCACCATAATCACTCGTCCATCCTGATACTCTTTGATAAGACTCTCATTCTTCCAGCCCTTAACAAACACCCAGACACAATGATCAGCATGATAACCACAGGTAAAATATTTCATGAGAGTTTGTATATTTAGCGATTATTGAATGAGTCTGAGTAGGATATGATGAATTATGCAGATCGAGGAGGGTGTTGGATAACACCCTCCAAGATCTCCATAATTCCTCATATCCTATGAAAGCTGAATTCAATAATTGCATTATTATTCATTCAAAATAATTCCAAGTTTAAAAACAAACTAAAACATGCTTACTGCTGTCAATGTTAAGTTCATATCGATAGTGCATCTTTATCGCAAAGTTTAGGAGAGAAAGGGCCTTTCAGGTCTGCTAATAAACTCCAAATAGTAGATGTCGTCCAGCGAGTTGTCTTCTTGCTGTTCTTGCTATCTTTTTAGACAACAGTTCGCCGTAAAAAGAGTAAAATGTTCCGCCATTACTAACTTCAAAAACAACTCAAACTCGTCCCCAGGTCTTCTCGGTTAATGGTTCAATAATCTGTAACTTTGCTGCACTTTTGAAAGATCAACGGGTTTTGAGCTGCATGTGAGTAACATCATCAGTTCAATATGGCAAATTCTTCCAATTCTTTTTTTCTTTTGGTCAACAGTAGCTGGTTATGATGAATTATGCAAGTGATTTTAGCCAATCAGAAACAGAGAAATATTTTGAATGAATAATAATGATGTTTATATTGAATATTCACAACTAAAATAATAGTCTGACTCACACTGATTACGTTTGTTTTACTGCATTGGAAGATTGAGGCATAAAATTCATTAATACTTAGGTACTTTATATGATAACTTTAAATGTTGCCCTACTCTCACTCTCTTAGCTTCTCTGTTTTAATAATTACTCGTGTTTACGCAAAAGCTAACACTTTGCATCCAAAATTTAACTTCCAGTGCATAAATAACTCAAGACTACATGTTTTACAATGTACATGCATTATTCGGAGGTTTTAAGAATTAACGAATCAAGGTAAATTTTGTTTAAACATTTAAGAAGAACTAAAAAGAGAAAAACTAAAAGGGATCTTTCTTTTCAAAACTAGGAAAACTAAGACCCCTAAATTTACCCTTAAATTTGACCTACAGTGTAAAAGTTGGTGGAAAGGATCAGACAGAAGACAATTTCACACATTAAACCTACTTTGGTTACAATTTGACTTCATGCTTCGACAGATTCGATTTTAGGGGGTCCTAGTTTTCGTTATCTCGAAATTAACTAAGACAGGCCTTAGGTCTAAGTTTTTGGAGGGTCTTAGTTTTTGCAACACCTGTTTGAGAAATCAGGATTCTACAATGTGTACTGTAGTTTCTCAACAGTCCAAAAATGAGGACTTTCAAGAGTAGAGTTATGGAAAATTGATCAAGTTGTTGAACAGTACTTACTGTAAACCTCAGCCCACTGACAAATCTCTTGTGATGTCTGATATGTTCAGCTTCATCATCTGGCTGGGCTTTAGTATAAACCATTCCACAGGTGGGACAGGTCACATGTCCAAAATCCTTCTGACCTAAATCCTTGTAAAAACAAATGTATAACCAGTTTATATTTTGCATTTACTGGAGACAATAAATAATATTAATATTGTACAAATTAAGTGGAAATCAACTTTTTGGTTTAACTAGAAGTCTAGTACACTGCACATTGCTAATTTTGTTATAATTTACTCATCAACAATAAATTAATACTATCTTTTGACATCATATAGGCTTTCATTGAGAGGTTTAGAACAACTTGTAATTGCTGGTTTACACTAGCGACAGAGTCAGAGTCGAAATCGTAAGCGGAGTCGTATGCAGAGTCATAAACTTGACAGAATTGGAGTCAGAAGAATCAGAACGTTTCCGTTTTCTTCTGAGTCCACTTATGACCATGTCACCTCATTCTGCTTATGATCTAGTGAAAACCAGATTGTTAGAGTTGGAAGCAGAGGTGGAAGGATAACCAATCACAATCCATATTTCTACGCTTTGTGATTGGTTTAGTTCTTCTGCTTCAGCTCGCGACCCTGACAACCCAGTTTTCATTTGATGGCAAACAACGGAGTTGTAAGTGGAAACAGAACACTGTTTTCACTAAATAGCAAAGTTCTACACTCCTGATTACGACTCTGACTCCATTGAGTGACCTGAAGTGACCTGGCCTTTGGCTTAGCAGGGTAGCTTATATAATTAGAGTTGTGCAGGAAAATATCATATGTAGTCTAAAACCTACCAAGTACATTTGCTCTTGTCTCTTCCCAACTTTACTTCTTCTGGATGGAGATATCCTGTTATAACAAACATAAACAAAATTATTATCTAGAGCTACCCTTCCCTCACTACGGAATCAATAAGCAAATAATTAATACAGTAAAAACTCGCGAATAAGAACCTCGATTTTAAGAACCTGTTAGACTAAGATTGTCCATTTAGACCCCTTTTCAATAAGAAACTGCTTTAGCCTACAATTTTGAAACTGGTTCTTATTTTGAGAAACTTAGTCAACCAATGAAAACACAAATTTAACAGAACAAGCTCTACCAGTTAGTACATGTAAAATGAAGACAAAACCCTGGCAATGAGACAATTATTGACATGTAGATCTATATATCCTTCATAAATGGTTTTAACATGCTTGGATTAAAGGGATTTTATAACATATTATGCATGCAATACCAAAAATAAGCCTAAAATAGGCAACATGCACAAATGACAAACAGCTCATTTATTTTTTTAAAAATAAGAACCTGTTTAAGAATCTGAGTAGCTTAGTAACTGTTTTCCAGTTAACACCATTTTTATAAGAACCTTCTTAGCAAGGTTTCAGCCAGAAGGATGTCCAGCCATCCTATGGATGCCCATTTTTGAAATGAATACAAGGAAAATTCACTTAATCTCTAATAATTTTATGGGAAAACATGCCTTCTGGATGGTCAGTTTTCAATGTCTGGCTAAAAGCCTGCTTTTTAGCCTAGCTTGCAAAAACTTAGGTTTTTATACACGGGTTTTTACCGTACTGTATTTATCCAAAAAAGCAAAACCAGAGGAACAAATTAAAGTTCTGGACAATTTATTACATTTGAGTAAACTAATCCATAAAAACAACACTTGAGTAATTGTCAAGCATGATGACAGTGACTCATAATAAAACAGACTGCAGAGAAGCACAGGAGCAAGAAGCCCCTTTGCAGCAAAGCATGAGGTGGGCACTCTGTTGCATACCACAACTGGGGTGTTTCCTGGTGTTGGAGAAACCATTGTTGGTTTGCTTTTGTGCTCTGATGTGGATATTGTTTGGTGTCTTTTCAATCTTTTGTATTTACATCATTTGGTGATTATACGTGTCCGCAACACCAAAAAACTACCTTTAATTTATGTTAAATTTAGGACCAAAAACCGATAAAATAAAGAAATCGCTCAATACATAAATTTTTGATGATGTATGGATGTGTTCATGAGAAGTTGAACATAGAAAACTACTCTCCAAAACGGAAATTTGCTAAAAATGAGGATAACATATCTTACGTCTCAAGCACTTTAAAGATGAAACATAAAATTCAAGAGCTTTTCAAGGATGTAGTATAATTGAAGGATTTTATGTGATGGGGGCTGAAATTCAAGAACTTTTCGAGTCTGCACGAACCGTATGTCCCAAACATAGATAATATTATGTTGATCGAGTTTTATCTATACTTATAAATTTAGACTTACCTGGTTTTAACTTCTGGAGAGTTCTCTATGGAGGACATTCCTGAGGATGAGAAATTTCTCGTTATGAGCTTTGTTCTACACTTGGGTCCTGTTATGCTTTTGAAATATTTCGTGATTGGTGCTTGGTGTTCCGGAGAACTTTTTGTTGAGCTTGAATCTGCTTCTTTTTCTGAGAGTTTTAGTGTAAAATCACTCTCACTGGTGTCTGGTGATGGCAGTGAAATTGAAAAACTTGACTGGGAATTGTCAGCAACATCACAAGAGATGGGAGGTTCCTCTGTGAATCTTTTTACATTATCACATGCAGAAGATGGGTTCAACATTGTTACACCATTTATAATGCTCTCTCTGCTGAATTTCTGACAGGCAGACTCTTCAGTATTTTGTGTATCAGTGTCCAACGAATTAGAGAAGAAGTATTCGTTGCCATTCTTTCTCAGAAACAAACCATCTATTACAGAACCAGGACCACTGTAAAGGCTTACTTCTGAGTCAACGGATTCAACCTCACTTGCATTTGAAGAGGTAACATTGGCCATTGTTGGGCTTGAATCACTACTCGTTGCTCCAGCTGAAGTATTGTTACTTTGTTCAAATGCACCACAAGACGAGAACCTCTTCTCCTTAGTAAAATTGCTTTCAAATCCATTAATTTCTGACTTGCATAACTTTGTTTCATCCTTGCTTTCAACATGATTTTCAGCCTTACTGACATTTGTTGTTCTATCTACAAATGCACCAAAAGTTTGTTTTCCAGTTGCAACTGATCTTTGTTTTCCTTCGGAGAATTCACTTTGTCTTGCCATGTTTGAAGTCCTCTGCTTTTTTCTCACCTCAGATGAGTTTCCCTGTTTCTTATTTTTCCTTTTCACACCCAAAGAATGTTTACTTAAAGAATTGCTATGTTCTTCCCTTAATATTTTTTGAGCACTTGGAGAAAATAATCTTACCCTTGGTGATATGTTTTGTTTCTTTGACCCATAAAAGTTACCTGGACTAAAGCCATTAGAAGGTGACCTCACTTCATCTTCAATTATGCTTGCATCTGCTACGCAAACTGCATCACCATTATGGCTTTGATTCCCTGTTCCACTTGAGCCCATCTGGTCAGCATTTCCAGTGGATTGCAAATCAACTTCTGAACTAGTTTCTTTTACTTTAGAATTACAATCAATATCAGTTATCAGATCACAAGGAGTCAACATGATGCAAACCTTCTGGGACATCACACTTTGTCTGTAAAGTAACAATAGTCACAAGAACAGCTTGATTATTACCATGATTATACATTGTTTATACATCTGTTTTCTCATTGGCAAAGAGCCTTTGAAAATCACCACAACCTGGACTACCACCATGAACTACCCATATGAACTACGCCGCTGAAGTTTAGTGATTATGGTTAGGAAACTGAGTGGATCAAGTTTCAGGTCAGTTTTCCCAGTATAATGACCCTAAATGAAATCTGATTCACTCAGTTTCCGCACCCTAATCAATAAACTTCAGTGGCCACACAAGACTTAATAAACGTATTTTGTAATCAAGCCAGAATTACATAGTGAAACTCGGGAGCTATCGACATGAATCAACGTTTTTTGGTTAGTGAATCAAGTGATTTCTGTCGATATTACTTGAAGAACATCCTTTCATATTTATAACCTATTCATAATATATAACTTAACAGTGCTCTATTAATTTTAATGTCAATAATTTTATATCAGTACTAAGACCATAAACTGGTGCACGTCGTCACGGCATGAAGTCTTAATTAGAATCCTATTGCCATTACAAAGGAAGACTTTGCTTGACTGTGCAATCAATGAAAAATGTTGCAGTGTTGACGGAGGACAGGGCATTAGCCCTTTTTTTTTTTTCCCCACCCCCGGGGGATTTGACAGCTCAAGAGTTCCTACCCGCCGGAATTTGCTATCCAAGGCAAAAAAATGAATAAAATCTTAAAGACCTCAAGGAAAACATGAAAAAATGGACAAATAATATCATTGTATACAGAAAATACCTAATACTGATAACATTTAGCTCAAAAATTGAATCACTCCATTCAGTTTTTCAAGATTTACCTGTCATGCACGACAGAGCAAAGTTGTCTAACATTATCAGAGTGTTTACAGGGCAGGTAGGGTTCACCGCTTATTAGGATAATCCTTGCACTCAATTAGGGTTACCCTGGCGCAAGAGTAACCCTTCCTGCTGTATCACATAAAAGAAAAGAAATGTGCGAGTGCTACCGCAATCCTCTTGCAAGGGCAACTGCCATCCCTTCTTGAAATTAGACCCTTATCTGCGACCCTTAAATTGGCAAGGTTGAACGACCTAACCAGTGGAACAAAATCAAAATTGCTGAATAAAACTACGTTAGTCACCCCTTGAAATTTAAGAAATTTGAAGTTTTATGTATTCGGAGCCTTATTGAATAAGCCTTATTCTGAAAAGTAAACCAATCATGACCTTAACCTTGTATGAGCTTACACCTAAAATATTTTAATACCCGTACGTATTAAGCTTAAAGTAAGGCGCGCTTATTTCAGTTCGAGCGATACAAAGGGCACAGTAATTAAAGTTGACTGCATATTTTACCTTTCAGATTGAGTTACTCGCTTCACAGTTGACTCAATAGCCATGGATCCCCCAGAAGACGACGAAACTTTTCCTTTTGCCATCGTATCATCATTCGAAAACAGGAAATAGTTTAATGATCTACTACTTCTTCAAAGCGAAGATAAAGCTCGTCAAGTCTTCCAATCAACAGGACCAAAAAAGCAGAGATGAAGGAAGTAAATGAATTTGCGTTTTCATTGTTCACTACACTGTACTAGTAATGTCCAAAAATGTCTCTGAAGGAAAAACAATCAACGCCAAGGTCGAATCATGGACAATCCTTTCCACTCGTCCGCCATTTTGTCTCTCTTCGAACATTGCATCGAGTTTCGCGCGCAACTAAGCTTTCAATGCACCCTGGGATATCAACAAGTATCGGGTGCCGACTCGGGGGTTCGGGGGCCTGTGTCGGCGCGGGTAGGAAGTAGCCTCCCACGCTGGCGTTTTTAGGGGAGCTCGTTTTTCT
This sequence comes from Porites cylindrica, assembly GCA_964035525.1. Lineage (NCBI taxonomy): Eukaryota > Metazoa > Cnidaria > Anthozoa > Scleractinia > Poritidae > Porites > Porites cylindrica. Next base: position 23,763,414 of record OZ037785.1, read on the forward strand.
TCCCTCTTCATCTTCCTCTTCTTCTCTCTAAAAACGCCTGCGTGGGAGGCTAGGTAGGAAGTTGAATTATGGAAAAATTTCCAAAACACCGAGCTTGAGAAATCGGGGGCGCGATCCATTCAACCAAAATTTCCGAAAATTTCAGTCCAAAACTCAATGGATCGGTTCGTTTCAACCGGAAAAGTTTCGAAAAAACTGGTCCACCTTTTTGAGGTAGACCACTTTTCCCGGTCGGACCGGTCGGAATTTTGGTTGAATAGACCTCGCCCCGGGCTTCTACTGGATAATTATCGCATATGTACTGAATAATGAAATGAAATAGGTGACAAATCTTCACAGACACTAAAACTAAAAATAAATAATACTAAAAATCTATAATCTGTTCATGTTGTCCTTCAGCAGCATAATTAAAAAATATAAAAACTGCTCTAGTGAGGCCTTAAACTGCTGTTTAAAAAGAAAAATCCAAAATCCAAGCTTTCGCCGATCAACGGTATCATGAGGGATGAGAAAATATTCCGCGCGCGCTATATATATATGCAAAGAAAGTGTAGGGTGAAATGTGTAAAAGATGTCGTGACGTATCATAGTTAATTGAGTGGACGTATGTATGGAAGCTATAGAAATAAACTGTGAGTTGCATACAAAGCTCTAATGATGGAGTGTCTGTGGACACTGTAGACAACGGACATCTAAAAGCGTTCAAGAATGGTCTCTAGAATACTAAAATAGAAGGTCTGCGAATTCACTGCATTCCTCCCGGGAATTGAGCGTAGGCTTGTAAAATGCTTCATAAAGGCGTGGATTAGCGGGTCGTTTTTGCTCATGACATCAATGCATTTATAGTCTTTGTTCTGGCAGGAGTAGATATGTTTTTTCATAGAGGAGTTTTCATTATTGCGATATTCTTTTACGAGGTCATGGATGAAGCGTGTCGTGCTACCGATGTATTGCTGATCGCAGCTGTTACACGTGAGCTACTACACTGCATTTCTTCGTAAACACAATCCGGTGTTAGAGATAGGGCATTTGTCTCTAGTGCATTTGCGCTTCGTGAAGGTGTGCGATAGGGCTTGCCTGAGAGTGTAGGATTTGTGGGCAGTGCATACCGGGATGTTTTCTTTTCTAAAAATGGTAGTGATTCTGTGATTGAGTCGTTCAGAAATGTACGGGATCTTAAGGTATGACCATTCAGTGTGGGCAGGTTGAGGGTTTCGTTGGGGGTTTTGTGGGCGTTTTGTTTGCTCTATACTGTTCTCTGGATAACCGTTAAGGCGAAGGGTGTCATCGAATGTGTTAAGGTGTTGTGTTGCAAATATATGTGAGGAGCATCTGTCCTCGATGCGTTTTCGTTCCTTGCGAATGAAGTTGAGTTTGGATTTGGTGAGAATAGCTGATTGATGGTGGACAAATAGTGGTTTCTTGGCTGGCTTTTTTGTGGAATTTAAAAGACTTGTTGCCATCCTTGCATATGGTGACTTTGAAATCGAGTAATGCCAATGACAGGCCACTAGGAGTTGTTTCTGGTTTTTCAATTTCAAATTTTAAATTAGGGTGTACTTTATTACCAACGAGGCAACCGAGCTAAGAAGCGAGGTTGCCTCGGCGGCAAAATTATAACGCTGCGCAATGTAGGCCAAAACTCTCAAATTCTGCGTAACCCTCTAAAATTTGCATTTTTGACCATATTTGGGTGTAAGTAAGACCCCATATTTGGGTGCTGACGTCATGGTCTTGTATTTACAACTCGTGGTCCGAAATTGGGTGATTCAGTGTGCAGCTGTTCGTTGTCTGTTCAAGAGGACCTAACAGGTGAACGAGCTTTAATACGATTTCTAATTTGAAAGGGCAATTAGTGCTCTGGTTTGCTTTATAAATTGCGTTTAAAGCAGCAGCTGATCGAGGAATAGGGTTTTACGCTCAAATTTTTGTCAGAACCAGCTTGTTTTTTTTTTTGCAGCTCGATCTGTATTGAGGTAGCGTGTTCGCTCCTCGACTCAGAACCAGGGTTTTCAGTGTTTTCTTTTCCTTTGGGAATTCAATTTTAAGCGGTAGTTGATCAAGGCATAGGGTTATATTCTCAAAACTTTTATCAGAACCAGCGTGTTCTTCCCAGGTCAATTTACACTGAGCCAGTCCTCACCTCCCGTGAGGAATGCAACGTATTTGCGGACCTTTTTTTTTAGAATTTATTTATGTCTTTCGAGAGATTTTGTTAACCAGTATGTTTTTTTGGTGCTCGATTTACATGACGACCCAAAACTCCGTCACTCATTAGATCTTTGTATTTTATTCTAGTTTATATTTTTATACCTCTGATACATTCCACCCCATTCTTGCGCTTTTCACACATTTTACTTTACACCAATTTTTTCTGGTGTATATTACCACGCGAAATATTTTTCTTATCCCTGATGACGCTGTTGCTCGGAATTAAGTATTATTTTTAATTTCAGCAGTCAAAGACCTCATTTAAACTATACTTTCTAACGTTTATAGTTTTGGTACAATGGAATTTTCCAAGAAACATAAGTGCTAACTTGCTCATATTTACCAACAAAGCTTCAAGCCATGTTGTGATTGTTTAACAAAAGTGGAAGCCTTAAATTTGCCAAAGTTGTTGTTTTGAACTTGGGTGCCATCCTTTTCTTTTGCGGAATCCATTTTAAACCTCTAAAATTGTGAAAAAAATATCGCGAAGATCTGAATAGGCACATTCCACAAAAGATAAACGAATTCGCCTCGTTGGCACTTGCCGGAAGGTACCCCTAGTTTATTACATGGTGGAAGTGGTCTGCTGCTTCTTCATTAATTGTTTGGAGATAAATGTAATCAACATTTCTCTTGTAAGGGCTTATCATTAGGTGCGAGGAGAGGGCGATGATTCCTACTTTGTCCATGAATAGGATGGCCAGTATGGCTGAAATGCTAGAACCCATGGGTACGCCATGGAGAAAAACTTGATCTCTGAAGGAGAAGTACATGTTGTTTAGCGTGACTTAGAGGAGGTCTGAGACGTCTTGTTTGGAGAGGTGCATGATTTTATTTCACCCGATCCGAGTTGGCTCCACTATCACGAACAGTCTCTTACTCGATATAGAATTGAACAAGAGAACAGGCAAAGCAGCAACCACTCGATGTTTAGTCTGTCCAAGAGGAAAAACAACAAATTGACTATACAACCTACGTCATAGTCTACGTACAGAGCCTCTGTGCAGAGCACCTTCTTGTATGGCAGCGAGTCCTAAACTCTTCGTGCTCACCAGGAACGCAAACTCAACACTTTTTTAATCCTCTGCCTCAGACGCCTCCTAAACATCAAGCGGCAGGAGGTGACCAACAACGACGTCCTTGAAAGAGCAAACTTGCCTTCTCACTGTTAAAGTAGAGATGAATGCGCTGGCCTGCATGGTGATGTTGTCAGAATGGACGATGGACCGAATACCAAAGTAGCTCCTTTCTGGCGCGCTGAACTGTCTCGCCCCACGGGCATTCCACAGGTTCGCTACAAAGATGTCTCCAGAAGAGACCTTAAAGCCCTACACATCAACTTCCACACTCTTCAACCACTGCTGCTGACCGCACAAATTGGAGACAGGCTCTGAACCAAAGAGTTGGCTGAGAAGACGCATCAGATGAGACAACCGCTCCAAGTACATCCTCACACGTTGCAGAAGAGACTGTCAATACCGCATTGGGCTGTGTAGCCACATGCAAAGGACACTGTCGAGTCCACTTTGACCAGAGCGCAATTTCACGGTCTCTTAAGACTAACGAATTCCTACTATTTCTGCTTTAAACGCCTTGCCTCGCTTAAGGCGATGGCCGCCTCATTAATCGTGGCCACGCCGGATCCATGCCTTAAGCCTTCTTTCATACCCTTTTCGGCCTGCCTTGAGATCTTCTCCCAAGTACATCGTTCAACAGCGTCCTGAACTGTTGCCATTTTGCTCCATCAAAACACTTGGAAAAGGTGCTGAAGGAATTTACATTTGATTACCTGAGGATAACTTAAAAAACAAACAAAAAAAAAAGTGTCAAAAATACAGGTTCCTTACTTTTTAAGCATAGCTAAGCATATATATTTAGCGACCTTTCTAATAATATTAGACTACAGTCGAACCTCTACTAGCGGCCACCTCTCCACAGTGGCAACCTCTACAACTGCCACTTTTTTTTTGCGGACAGTCCATTCATTGACTCTTGTTTAACCCCTTCACTGCCAGAGTAATTGATGGAGTTTTGTAAGGCGACTCTAACTTTTGAGTCTGCAGACGAAATCCTATGATGTGACCATTCAAATGAAAGCTCTCTGCCTGTACTTTCTCATGATGCTATTTGTTTGTCAAAATTTTAGAAAATGAAATGTGGAAATTTGGCCGAAATTTGCCTTCGGCCACATTTAGCAGTGAAAGGGTTAAACCTCTTTACAACTTACGGCCACTTTCTTCTGTCCCCAAGGTGGCCGTTGTGGAGAGGCTCGGTTGTCCTAGGTGCGAGTACTTTAGTGCACCTCATATCACACCAGACGTATCCCTACGTTTCTCTATCTCACGTCCGTCCATCTTGGTGAGCCAGGCAGTTGACGTGATTTCACTGCATGGATTACCTTGTACAATAATTAACACGAATTGAAAGGAAAACAACAACGAAAACATAATTATGATAAATTTAAGTACCTAATAGTGTCACTAGTGACAAATATGTAGACACTAACTCCGGAGATGGCCATGGACTCCCTTATAGAAGCTCCTTTATCAAGATCACGGCACGCTACGTGCACGTTGCACGCTCACGGGGTTAAATTTTGTGGATTGGCATCTTTGGAGGAGGTTAAAATTCAAATGACTTCGCGTAGAGATGCTTCCATACCTCTAAGAGTTTTACTCAGGTTATTGAGCCGCAATAACTAATGACGCTGTGTTAGAATTGCCAAGCCAGCGTAGCTGGCGACATTAGCGGACGAGGGCTGTAAACTCAGGCGAGCGCTACATTTTTTGGCGGCGGAGCGGGGAGAAGATTGGGAACAAGGATTTTTCCTCGTGCCTTCCCCGCATGCGAAAATCCCTTGTTCTGCCGTCAGATAAAGTATCCCGGCATAATAATCCCAAGCTAAGCAGGCTAAGCAATGCTACCTCTTATAGGGTTCGATGTGCAGAGTGCAGAGTGCGGGGAATAGAAACCTAGGTGCGACTTAAGATAACAGGTTAAATTGTATCTTATCTGGGTATGTATGTTCTCCTTGGGTCAGTAATTCGGTTACTATTATTAATCATTCTCTAAATGTCTGCGTGACCGAAACAGCTGATCCTCTTGCCGCGAAGTCATTCGCCCAACGATTATTTTGTGGGGCTACGTTTTGGGCTACTGAGCTGTTGTTAGGTTACCCTGGGTTCTAGAGGATATTAGGTATTTTGAGAACGGACCTCTGGAGCAAGGGCATTGTCCTGAGGCTGCTATTGATCTTCCATATTTGGCAACGGATTAGCGAGTTGTAAAAGATAAGCCGGAAGATTTAAATATACCCACCAGAAACAGCTACCATTTTGAATGGAAAATACTTCCAGAGTTCTTCAGCCAACTGGATTCTCGTCTACCATTGATATAAATACTACTCTGTTCTTAAAGCGCGGAGAGTTTTTATTGACACGATACGAAAGATAAATCTGCAAATAACCTGAAATCGAGCACACTCGACTGAAAGAGCTATATGTAGGTCTTAACCGCTACGTCCGGGATAATCGACTCCTGGCACGTTCAGGCTCAACCTCAAGAGGCCCACTTGATTCTAAAATTCCTCCTTGGCCTCCTCAAAGTAGTATGTTTGGTCACCGTCACAATTAAGTACTTTCACTTTTGTTCCGCTCTTTTCTCAGAACTTCCGTGGTGTTTCTTGGGGCCAACCAAACGTCACTTTTAAAATGACTTGCGCTTTTTCAACCGTCGTTGCGTTTATTCCAACTCATTTAAAAAGTCAAATGTAGGCGAATTTCCCAGGAGTTGAATTCGTGGGGACTATCACTCAAGTTAAGAAAGAGAAAGAAAAAATTGTCGTCGTGTGCCAGTACTTCCTCCATAACACGTCGCATAAGGAAATTTCATGTTGCAGTCGTGTCAGTATGTTGCCCAGTATCCGGACACTTCAGTTTAACATTGCAATAACTTTCCTTTGTTAGTCGCAAGAGCTCTGAAATCTGGCCCAGAGTAAATCTATTTAGTCCTTAATATGACAAAAGACAGTTTAACTTTTTTGCCTTTGTTTCCAGCGTGAAATTAATATTTTTGCAGAGCTCCTATGTTGCCCAGTATCCGGACACAACAATAACAACGTAATTGTACATAAATTTCGACAGGCAAGCTACTTATAAGCTTCTCTTGCACTTGCAAAGTAGTCTGGCAATCGATTCCAAAAATATCATCTAGCATCGAGAAATAAAACATAGCAAATGACTGGGGTATGGTGGGGAACGCGAGCGGTTGTTAAGGTGGCACAATTCTTACTTCCTTGTCTAGGAAATTTTTCACTGATTTAAGGAAAACATCCGGGGACATGCCGAAGCCGCGGTTTGCTAGCTCAATTAGCCAATCTGCAAACGACTTTTTTGCTTCATTTTTTATTTAAAAAAAAGCTTGGGGAAGGGACCTCAATGCGACGGTCGAAGGTCACTCTCCTATTTAGTCTAACTCCTTCATGCTCAGTCCCTACAGACCCTACAATAAGCCTGATATGCTAGTACTAATTCCTCCTTCTTTCACATCTCTCAATCCCTTTGTGACATTTTTCAGACCGTTGCAATCCCATTCTGGCAGTCACAACTGGGGAAAGTATGAGAATTCCAGGTTCAACTCCGACGCTTTCGATTACATATAGAAAATGCAGTCACGCGAAACAAGCGGCGCACACGAAATCAAGTCGCCTCCGAATGAGTGAAGGAAATTTCTTTACGGAGTTCAGTAGAATTACATTTCAGTTACGACTATATCATATGTCCTAAGCTTTAATTATAGTTATAGATATGAAATAAATCTTATCTGGATAATGTACACAGCTAATTCATCGATTCTGTACAGCAAAGAAAAAACTGTCCGGATACTTGGCACCTGACATCAATGCTAGTGAATGTTTCTGGGCTCCGTTATTCCAAACAAATCGAATTTCAAGAAGAATTAACAAACTTTCTGAGAACCTGACAGCTTTTTTAAGTATCTTCACTTTAAATATAAAACCGTTTCTTTGAAAATACCACATATTTATACCTACCCTTTTCTGAGCAGCACTAATTTTACTGGGCAGTAAACAGCGTAAATATTGGCCATGAAATGTTTATTCACCTGAACAGAACGGCGTCTTCTGCGACTGTTTCGCAAGCTTTCAACTCGCCAAAACCTTCATCTTAAAGCTGAAATGTTCAGCTTTCATTCGAAATACTTCGTGTACAGAGAGCTGAAAAGGGCGCCTCAAAAACTGAGTTTTTGTTTTAATGTCCGGATACTGGTACCGTCCGGATACCGGGCAACATACTGTAACGGCAAAAATTGTTTTTGTTTTGTCATCAAACTGACTATTTTGACGTTATAGTTTCCGTCGCCGTTAAGCCCTTACTTCTTACATTATGCTGAAATAATAAGAAACTTGAATACCTAACCTGAAAGTTGCATTCAGACATCCTTATTTCTCGCGAGATCAGAAAGCGCTGTTTTGAAAAACTTTTCAAAGAGCGTTTTCAAAAAGTTGCGCTTTTTCGGTGACCATTTTCACGTCATTCTCCTGGCAAACAGTTTCGAGTAAATACGGTTACATACGGACGGGGCCAAAGTTTGTACATTCAGTTGGACTAGTTAAATGCCTGCCACTGAGTATTGTAGCTTTTTAATGTTCTCAATTGAGAGAATGCCATTCATTATTCACATTCTCTCTCAGTTGTTGAATGTTGCCTGGTGATACATTGTCATTTTTGTCAAAAGCAAATATTTCGAAATAATTTCAAAAATTCCTTTTAAAGGGCTCTAGGGAATTATTCAAGATACAATATATAGCAAAAGCGGCCGTAAGGCATCCGTTATAATAGTTCCTGCTTTAATTATATAGGAAAACCGACCAGCGTCCTTCTCCCGAGTAGCTACTTAACGACCCTTAACCTTTAAAGCATTTCGAAACATTGCCGAAACGTAAGTGTGGAACTAAAAGATTTTCCTATTGCTGGTTTGCACGTGACGTCACGGCGGCCATGTTGGTGGTCAAGAACAAAAGCATTTCTCTCCTCTGGGAACTAAACTCTATTTTCATGTAAATTCTTCGGGAAAATATTCTTTTGTTTTGACCCCCGACATGGCCGCCTTGTCACGTGGTTGCAAACCAAGAATAGATGAAAGGTAAGAATAATCTTTCAACTTAGCGCTAAATAATTTAACGGTTTCATGGTCGGGATTCTTCGGTTTTCTCGTAGTGGCTTCACTACGCAAAATTGCAACGTTACGACTCAAATCTTCGACGTTTTACTGCACGAAATGTTCTTAGAACGACAAGGGATTATAAGGGAAAGTTCATTTAATATGACAAGGGGCGGGGGGGGGGGGGATGAAGATATTGAAACTCGAAGCTTGAAATTTTAGCAGCCCCCCTCGCTAGCGGTTCAATTTTTAAGGAGCCCCCTCCTTGGTAGTCGAAAAAATTTCAGACCCCCCCCCCCTCCTTCTTCAATTCCTTTGCTCCCCTGAAAAAAGATCGCTAGACTGTATTAAATATATTTACCGTTATTGTCTTCAATGGTTTATACTATGACAAACTTGAGATACAGTTGTGATACAATTTTCTAAAGCATTTTTGGGATGAACAATAGTGTAATAATTACTGAGACTACATTTGTTATATCTGTAAACCACGTGATATAGCTGAGTTGCACAGGTCATTAAATTGTTGAGTTGAAAACCATCCAATCAGTATGATGATGTCATGTGTTGGTTTTGAAGTATACAAATTTTCGGAGCCCCCCCTCCTAGCGCAACAATTTTTTCAGAGCCCCCCCTTCGGGTGTCTAAAAATTTTCGGAGCCCCCCGTCAATATCTTCATCCCCCCCCCCTTGTCATATTAAATGAACTTTCCCTAAGCGTCCTTGTTTTACACGGAGAGAGGAAAGGGGGTTTACCGCTTTTCCTCTGTCAAATTTGAAAATGATACTCGACTTTTTTCATGATTTTGGTGTTCTTTGAGTTTATTTTTAGTCAAAGAAATATTGACACAAAATCGTTTGTTTGATTCAGTTTATTCAGCCCTTGTGACACTACTGACTACCATTTTTGGAGAACCTTTAGGATCATCTTTGTAGGAGCCGGTGGAAGAAACAGATGCGACCACTAAATTTGCTCGCAACGGCCCGTTCATCATATTGTAGACTGGGAAGTTCATACACTGATATGAGCATCTCGCGCAGCTCTTATGCAAATAAACGAAACTTTAAAGAAGCTGTAATTTGTTTTTTGTAAATAGTTAGTACTAAACATCAACATTAGCATTTAAATTACCAAGCTCTAACACCTGATCAAATGGATGTTGGCCCTCTGCAACTACCATTCTGATGTGAGATGAGATGTTCTTTCGTTTATAACATTGAGGCGTTGTCCATACTTATATCGGATTTATATATATAAATGACTATTAGCCTGGGAACGTTAAAAAACTTACGTAATAGTTTTTATTCTTAAGTCACCTTGGCAATAAAACATGATCCTTCATTAAAATAAAAATGCTAATCGAGGTTGTATTAGAAATGCGTGTAATCGGTATTCAAAGCTCCACCAACAAGGTATTTTAGCAATTGCACTTTTGAGGACGCTTTACAGTTGTCCCTAGCCCTGAGCAGAGATTTCGCTTATTTTTACTACTCTCTTTTTATAGTCAAGACTGAAAAACTGTTACATTTGCCAGAAGGGATTCTTAAAATCAAGACGTGACCGTGGTAAATTCCTAGCCGGGCTGACAGCTAATTTTCTGAAAATATCCTTTTAAAGTGGAACCTCTGCAATAATACTGTGCAAATTTTTAACTTGCTTCTTTTTTCTTGAAGCATTGGACTTATTAAGCCCCATTACGTGATTCAGTAAGGGAACACTCAAGTTCCTGTCATGTAGAATGACGCACACCGCACCGCTTGCGATATTACGGATGAGGTTTTGTGACCCGAGTGGCGGAATATCGATTCACGTTTGCTCTCATGATTAAACATAATTGTCGGGAATAGCATGCCGCAAGGGAAGCAACTACGAGGTAAGATTTCTTATTAGTTGAGCTGAGTATAACCATTTTAACTCTTGCTAATAAATACAATGTTTTTATTGAACTGTTTTGCAATTTCACGTGTCAGTGAACTTCATGCTTTATGAGAGAAATAT
>OZ037785.1:23778803-23913803 GCA_964035525.1 Porites cylindrica
GTTCTTTTCTTTGTTTTTCAGTGTGCTACTAATGGAGTTGTCCCCGTTGAATCTTGGTCTTAAAGTTTATGTTTTTATACTCGTCCTTTCACTTGCCAATCTCGTAAAAGGTAATTCAACCATATATGCTTTACTGAAATGCCTCTTAACTAAACGTCTTACCTGCGATCAGGCGTTCTTTCTTCCTTCCCCTTTGAGAGACGAGGGTAAAAAAGGACGCCTAATACATTTACTTTACCACTCCTCTGCCCTTAGTCTGTTTCGCCTAATTGGTCGTTATAATAAAATAGTGTTCGACCAGTTTCTTTCATACTGCTCTAGCTTGTTGATAGTGAATATGTCACACAGGCATGTAGTGCAGAGAAGAAAAAATAATTATCTTTCAAAAAAAAATATTGCGAAATTGAAAGTGCAGTATTGTGGTAAAAAGCCCTTTGCAGCTCGATGCCACGCGAACTAACTCTTGCTAAAATTTGGATTTAACCTAAAGTATACGAGAGATTGAAACAGCATAATATTAAATAAATAGTGGGTCTTCTAAATTGTAGGTTTTAAAACTCTTAAGCGTACCATTTTATGGTGTTTTGAATAACAGAAAAAAAACTATTAAGATGTATTAATGGAAAAAGGCGTCAAACTAAACGCCACGCGGTGGAGCAATTTGGTTATTCGTTTTATATGAACTCGTCGAACTCGTCAGCATTTGCCCTTTATCAAATTTTCTTACCCTCTATCCATGGTATTGTTTGTTGTTTGTTGGTCTGGATCCCATAGTTTTTGCAGTAAGCATTTTGTTCTCGTGACTGCAATCTGCAAAGGGCCTATACGTATCTTAAGTTTGCAGACAACACAGAAATTGCGCATGAGCAGGCCATTGTCTGCAGCTAAACGTTTTTCTCTTCTATGCATGAGTAGGCCTTTGTCTGCATGCAGTTATCTGTAGGTGGCCGAATGATCTTTAGAAAAAATAATTTGAAAAATATTTATCTGCTTAAAAAATCAACAGAAACAATAACGTTCAAAAACCTCTGAGGGCCCTGGCGTTTGTGTGGCGTAATCTAAGTTAGACTCTTAGTAAGAGGCTTTATAAAGCTCATAATTTTTATCTTTGTTAACGCTTCTACAGGACAAGGTGCCTGCGTTTTAAATCCCTGTCAAAATGCTGGACGTTGTGTTCCAATACAGCTTAACGATTACATGTGCAATTGTACGAGGGACTTTACCGGTCGAAACTGCACGGAGCGTAAGTAAAATGAAATTTTACAAATGCAGTGGTGTATTAAGCGGGAGGAAGGTGGGAACCGAGCCCCCAACTAGTTATTGTTAGGCTCCCAGGGTCAAGATAAACTATTTTTGATGCCGGGCCACACACTTATCTTAGGGCCTGGATAAGCGGGTCCCCCAGTTACCTTAAGATCTGAATCTTGTGAAAATGACACTTTAGCGCAGAAAGCTTCCTCTATATCGTCTCTGAATTTTCCAAGTTACAAAATGTATGTCGTTGACAAATAAACGACGTTGTTCTTGTAATAGACTTGTGGCCATTATTCTGGTGGTAGACTCTCCAGGAACACGAGCTAGTGTCCTAACTTACGAGAGGCGGTAATAACGGGATAATAGGCGAGATTTCATTGAGTTTGCTTCAGAGTGGCAACAAACCATTTTCAATTTTGACAATCCTGTTAAAATTTGGACTTTTCAGGGTGAATTTTCAAAATTAATCCACAACTCAAAAAGCATACATTTATTCAAAAATATCATTTAAAGATTTTAGTCAAAATGTTTAAACATGCCTGGAAAATCCGTTAAGCGAGAATCCAGGGTCAAATGGTAATATCGCAAACCTCCGTATTTTTTCCACTAGAGGGTTGAGGTCCTTTAAGTCGCTTAATAACTCTCTGTGTCCACAAGGCGTGAATTGAAGGTGCAGATCCATAAAATCCATGTAAAATCAAGGCTGACACATTTGTCTCTTATCTCTTTATTTTTCAGTCTCATTTAGAGGAAGCATTGGAATAAGCAGTTTTGAGGCATATCTTCCAGGTATCACAGCTGAGACAGGGGACAAGACAAATTTCAATGCTTTGGACTTCCCAAGTTTCCGCTCTGTTGAATTGACCTTTCAGGGTACGCAACTATCAGGACCAAATACCTACAAATGGACTGTTAATGGTACCACACTAGACGGGGCCAAAGATTCGCGTATCAGGATTTTCCCACAGCTCGCTAATAAAGGAGAATACCAAGTCTTCGTATCAAACGAATTTGGTACTTTGTTTAGCAGAAAAATAAAGCTGGAATTTTCAGGTATGTGCACTTTCTATTAGCTTTTTCTCATTACCTTAAGGATGTTAAAAACAGTGGATGGCGGAATGAGTTACTGTTTAGTCTTTCTGCGCTTTGCGAAGTTCCGGAAGGCTTGGTCGAATTAAGTATTTCGATATAAGTGGCCTAGCTCTAAGGCACGAACTCACACCTTAATGATCTCTTTCCCCGTGGGTTTTAATTCCCCCGGTCCGTTCATAATTATATAAACCTTTTAATATTTCCTTACAGTTTTAAATGAATCGAGTATGATCTTTGTTGAGCACGCGCTACTTGTTGCTAGGATACAGTCTTTAAAGCCTTATAGTCCGTATGCGCTTGGTACAGCGGAATTAGAGTTTTGTTTTCAGGCAGTATATTTAAGTTTTCTGGGTATCAGTTTCTGTTAAGTACGCTCTGTTAGGTGTTCTTGTGTATTTATCAAAACAGATGACAAAATCGGGATTTTCAAGCAAAATCGGGAGAATCCCGACGAGATCCATCCTCGGAGACCCAGGGGCAGATAGTGGGGACGAGGGAAAGTCTAAACGGGCGGAAAAATATGGCACGAAGAAAAGTAACGAACGGCGAGAAGAGCCCCTGGGGACAATGTCTTACCAGACCAGTTCCAAACGGTCGCCGCCGTTCTTGCTTCTGATTGGTGCCAGAACGGCGGCTACTGTTTGGAACTGGTCTGGTAAGACATTGTTCCCAGGGGCTCTTTCTCGCCGTTCTTTACTTTTCTTCGTGCCATATTTTTCCGCCCGTTTAGACTTTCCCTCGCCCCCTTTATCAGCCCCTGGGTCTCCGACGATGAACGAGATCGGGATGGTTGGACAGTCTGCAATAGGGTTTAGTGAACCAAGAATTAACCGCAGCATTATACATTGTATTTGTCTTTTGTGAAAGTGTCATTGATGCATTAAGAGCTATAGTTTAGGACGGAATAGACATTGAGAGCGTAACATTGAACGCACTTCGAGAGAGAATAAACGCATTTAGTGGAACTGAAAGATACAGTCCTTGATCGTAAACCAGAAGGGCCGGGAAATATTCCCGAACAAATAAGTAGGATTTGTATGGGAAAAACAACTAATTAAAACAGAGCCAATTTAACTATCATAATATTTGTTGTTCTAACCTCTGTTGTTGTTTTTGGTCTCCTTGTAGTCGCAGGAGCTTTTCTTCAATCTAACGAGCCCATCAATATCACTCTGGAGCAGAATAAACCGTTTCTTCTTCGCTGCCCACCTCGTGCGTACAGCAACCGTGTGACTTACGACTGGATCGTTCAATCCACACAGACGTCAATTGCAAACAATCCTTCATTCGCTCCACGAATTCTCATGGAGCCCAGTGGAGATTTACTTTTCTCGTTCGTCAACGGTAGCGAGTTGAGCCCAGTCCAATGTAGAACAAGAAACCTTTTTAGCCGTTCCATCGTTGGCCCTCCAATGTATTTACGCACCGTTATTCCAGGTACCAGTGGCGCGACCTTTTTATATCGATCGGATATTTTTCGTATCTTAACCAATATTTGGCTTATATTGTTCCCACACTCGAGATCCGCCTTGGGAAATGGTTTACTGACTGCGTAATACAGTTTAGACGTTTAATAAAGGTTTGACAAACCTAAGAATTATTTAAAAATAAATTAAATAAATTAAGACAGTGAAAGATGGAGATGGAGATATCTACCTGTTTTTGTGTCAAACGAGAAAGGAAGTTAAAGCTAAACATCATACAAGGTGTATCTGTTGCACTAGTATGGCACATCTTGCAGCTGATATTGACAAAAAGACCGTTCACAACGCTAAAGAAGCGCTAAGGAAACTGGAGCCGAAATTTGTCCCACATTTGATTTTGAGAGAATCGCCGAGCTATTGGCTACTTCAGAAAAGAGAAGGAAACTGGGCCGAGTTAACTTTCACAAAGACCTCTGGGATCGTTAATGGGGACGCGCCAGTCTGCTATTGGCCAATTACTCTGTCCCCAGTGACAGTCCCAGACGTCTTTGCGAAAGTTAACTCGGCCGAGTTTCCTTCTCGTTCCTGAAGTTGCAAATTGGCCTTTCTTCCCCCTGCTTCTAGTAACAGTTCCAGAAGTCTTTGCGTAAGTTAACTTGGCCAAACTTCCTTCTCGTTTCTAAAGTGGTGAATAGAGGTGAAAACAAAGCAAGGACACTCTTTTGCTTCTCGGCTTTTAAAACAAGTGTCATTTAATAACCAATCTAACTTGAGATAAATGCTTGGCACCATTTTTACACCACATGTTCGTCAAATCAATCAAGCATACCAGGTCTGCTATCACTAAAAAGAATGAGAATCTTTGTCTGTGGCGTTCAACGTACCCAACTTCAGACCGTCTCGTGGAACGCTCCAGTCTGTCAGAAATTGTGTTAGAACCAACCTTTATAAATATGTAGTAGAAAGTACAGTGCCGGTTTTCAGATGTTTACTGCTGTTGTTTTTCCAGCTACGCAGAGCCCTAGTTCCTTGTCGCCGCTGAAATTTTACACGTTTCCACAAGGTGAATACACCGTGCTTAGTGGAGATCAGTTCTACCTCAATTGCACCGCAGGAGGAAGGTACGATTCTTCGCTTTTAAGCAAGACAAGAAGAAAAATCCTAGGGAGTCCAGGATATCAGAGAGATCAGTACTGCTAGGTTTGTAAGCAGGGTACTAATAATGCATTCTTATCATATTCTATAGGCCAGTCCCAAACATACAGTGGTATAAAGAAGGATCATTGATTCAAGATTCGGGAGACTTGTTTCAGCATCAGGTCCTCAACAGAACCCTGCGTCTGGGCTCACTAAACTCGAGCATACATGATGGAAAATATATTTGTCAAGCAGTCAGTCCTTTTGGAAATTTGACAACGTCTTTCGATGTCAAAGTCATAGGTATAAAAAATATTACTGTCCACAAAAGATATATTTAAAATATTTGAGAACTACTCGATGTTAGGACATTTTTTTGGTATTTCACTCGCTCTGTTAAATAGTTGCTATATATAGTCGCGGAGTATAAGATTGCGGACGAGTAAGAGTTTGCAAACTAAATTTCCTCAGATGAATCTATGATCACGCCAATCTTAGCCCTAGCGTTTACTAAATTATTATTATGGAGAGCAAGGACGATAAAACGTAGAGATACTTCGCTTCTTCGTCGAAGTCGATACGCCGAAGCACGAGAAAGATGCTAAGCAAGGGAGTCTACAATCTCGTACCCAAATGGACCAAAAAGCCAGAAGACTCTGGGTACGAGATTGGGGAGACTACGGAGCATGCGTTCAACTAAAGGAACCCCAACCGGTTCTTGCGCACAGAAACATACCGATACCAACACTTCCAACGCTACCAATACAGGATACCTGAGCAGCCTCTGCCGAAGCATGCGAGTAGACACACTTGTGCTTAGTAGCACGGGAAAAATTTGGTGCTTAGCAGAACTAACACTGTCTAGTGAGTCTGTTCGCAGGCTACCGCTGCCGCTACCACTAGTAACAAAGATCTGCTTACGTTTCTTATTGCTTTTGCTTTACTCGCGCGAAGAGAAAACGGAAGGCTTCTGCATCCAGTATCACATCTTTAGCTACGGCGTAAGATGAATAACCCATCTACCAATCTAAGTTGATCATTTTGCCCTTGTTGTTCAAACAACAACAACAATAACAACAGTCATTACTGAATCCTCAGACAATGATGACTTGCTCATTCGAGTAATATATAGATTTAGCCAGGGTCAAAACATGAGCGAAGCTCTTGAAGGATCTTTTAAGAAATGTCTTTCTTAAGTAATTCATCTTTTGCCATAAGCAGGGAGCACAAACGGAATTCCTCTAATGAAGAGTCCTAAGCCTGCCATCAATTAAAAAACAACAACTGGTCAGCGGATAACTTTAACAAATACGCCACCTCGATGAGTTGTATACGCTCGTCATCGTCCTCTTCCGCAGTTAAGCTCCATTTATGCAGGCACTAAATTTATCGTAGCTGCTGAATTGGCAAAGAAACATCGGCGTTTGGTTGTTAACGCCCTGCCAATGACAAGCATGTGAAATTTTTTTGTAAAACGCTTTCTACTATCTCCGTAACCTAGTCACTATTAGAAGGTTCCTATCGCACAAGCACTGTGAAATCTTTATACACGCCTTTTTGACTTCTTGAATTGATTACTGTCACTCACTATTATCTGGTCTCCCACAGCATTTGCTGCAAAAACTCCAACATGTTCAAAACGCTGCGGTCCGTCTCCTTACGGACTCAAAGAAATACGATCATATTTCCCCGATCTTAGAAGAACTACAATGGTTGCCCGTCAAGTCAAGGATTGAGATCAAGATGTTAATTTTGACTTTTAAAGCTTATCACGGAATTGGACCTAAATATTTGACAGATTCTTTAGTTAAAAATACGATTAGCAGAACATTCCGCTCCACCAACAAGGGGTTGCTAGTAGTCCCTAAGTATAATCTTGAGCCCTATGGAAAGCGCGCTTTTTCAGTTATTGCCCCCTCACTCTGGAACAATTTACCAGACCAAATAAGATCTACAGCATGCTTAATTTCTTTTAAGAATAGAGATAAGACCTTTTTATTTAGCCGTTCCTTTTTGATTTTTCTTATGTTTTTATGATGTAGTTCTACAAGTCATATTTTAGTAACTTTTTAGATTTTTCTCACTTTTGTTTTTTTAGTAGAATTGTTAACCGTCATTGGTTATCTAGTAGAAATGGCGCGGTCTAAATAACTTATTATTATTATTATTGTATGCCTGAGCCCACGATACAGTCATGTGACACTGGCCACCGGATGTCCTTTTTTTGATGGCTGTCAATTGACTATATAACATGATTGTCCATAATGGGTGTCCAATACAAAGTTAAACAACAGGCCCCAGTTTTTCAAAAGCTGGATAGCGCTTTCCATCGGATAAATCTTTACCTTGTGGATATGTATTAGGGAAACCAATTGCACTATCCACTGAACAGAGATTTATTCGGTGAATAGCGCTATTCACCTTTTGAACAACTGGGGCCAGATAATATATGCCCTCAGGACTCCTAGCCAGAAAATGTGCCATTTCACATCCGCTAACATGAAAGGGTGGACGTACGGACGATTTTGTCAGAGCCAAAACTTCTTGGATGCATAGATAACCAAATTCCAAATGGTGCTCCGCTGCGCACGCTTCGAGCGCGAGAGCTCCGCTATTGCTCTGCTTTTGTGATATCAACTCAAAAGTTACAAGCACTTAAACTAAGTTTTGCATCGTATGCGATCTCTTGACTTATTAGACCATGCCCTAGTTGTTCAAAAGTTGGATAGCCCTGTCCACTGGATAAATCACTATTCCGTGGATAACGCAGTTGGTTTTCGTAGTACTTATCCTCTTGATAGCGATTTATCGGGTGGATAGTGCTATGTTTGAACAACTGGAACCATCTGAATAAGGGTCGGGTTTCACCATTGATGGTTGAATTTTATTGTTTAATTCCCAATTTGTTTTATGTAATTTACGTCCCTTTTTGTCTCTCACAGACAGGGTAACAGCGAAATACCCCACGGCTGGGTCTCATTATGAAGTCAGAGCTGGGAAGCGGAGAGGAAGGGTGACAATGTTTTGTAACACAACAGGACACCCAATAATCAGTAGGACCTGGTTTTACAATGGAATCGAAGTTCAGAACAGGTTGAACTATCTGAACTATAACGTTAATCACATAAAGTACACATTTTTTCTTGGGGACGATTCAAAGGAACCAGTGAAAAAAGTAACTTTCTTTTGGAGGATAGGTTTCGTTTTAAGGAAGTTTATCACCATCTGGCTCAAAGCGAAAAAAAAAAAAAAAGAAAAAAAAACAGAAGAAAGAAAATTTGATTTCCCTTCCTTTCCCCATTTGATTGCTTCATGAGAATGACCTTAAAGTTTACTTCTCTTTCAGGACAAAGTTTACCAACCGATTTTCTATCGATCAGTCGGATGGTAACCTGGAAATCTGGGACCTTCGGTTGGATGACTTCGGTTTTTACCAGTGCGTGGCAAAAAACAAGTTGACTGAGGATGACCGAAGAACCTATTTAATAGTGACTGGTATGTCTTAAGAGTAGTGAGTGACTTACAGCGGTTTTATATCATCAGCGTCATTTTTTCCTGTCATGTAGCTAAAGGCTGTACGCGCCGTTTGAATTTTGACTTCTTTCTTGCTTGTTTTTTTGCTGATATCCCTATCAATTCAAACTCTAAAGTGTTTTTGGATAAGCAAAAACAAGACCAAAGTTCCCCTGCTCATGCGAGGTAGCTTGATCAATGAATCGAAAAGACACTCCCACTCATTTAAAAACACACCGTCATAAAACGATGCCGAACTTATCCTCGATGAAAATAGCGATTCTTTTTTTTGATTGGAGGCTTAATGTACTTTATGTGGGGTCTGATGACCTATTATTTTATTTTATAAAATCTTTTAGATTAAATGTGACACATTTATTTTTGGAAATACTGGTCAATGTCTTGTCTGAAGGCACCAACATTTTGGATTATTTGCGAACAATTGTTTTAGTCTCAAAGATTACCCTTTTCAGTAACTATTGTTACGGCTTTGATTTCGTGATTCGTCAGAACCCTTGTTGAAATTTAATCATGTATTAAGTTGTTTTTAAGTATCTGCACTCATATCTTTTTCTGTTAATCTTTTGTCAGGGCCTCCCCTCCCTCCCGTCAACGTAGTAATAACCAACTGCGCAAACCACACTGCCAATCTTACCTGGGATGTGAGGCTAACTCCAGATCTCGATCCGCCATCCGAGTTCATCATTGAGTGGAGAGCGAGGTCCAAGTCAAATCCTTTACCCTGGCAAGAGTTCTCTAAGCTTGCCGTTGTTAATGGTGCTACTCGTTTGTTTGTTGTAAAGAATTTAAAGGCTGACAATGACATACAGTTCCGCATTCGTGCGTCTAATAATCGTGGACCTGGGTTTCCTGGCTATATGGTGTCGGGCCTTACTTGTATCACCAACAGCAAGAGTAAGTACTAAACGAGGGTCCAAAGCGTGGCGGTAAAATGAAGACATCTTTTTGTCTGCGAACGACCGAACTATCCTTTTTAATTTCCTGAAAAAGGGCATACAAAAATTAAAAGCGGCCGTTACATGTTGTATTTTTCCTAGCAACAAATAAAAAGCAGGTTTAATTTCATTAATGACCATAGGTGTAAAGGGGAAGGCATGCGCAAACTTCTGTTGCGATCGTACGCATTGAAAGCTTTTAGACCCTTTGCCCCTCACCCCCTCTTGGAGACCACTTGACATTGCTTTTCTCCCATAAATCCTTGCGTGTTTACCCGCTGGGTTATTAAAAGACAACCTTGTCAGTTTCTCTCCCCTTTTAACCTTTCGAAAATAGAGTCAATATGGGCGTTTGCCTTAAACACTGCCTAGTCAATCAATAATGCCTGAATTTTTTTTAGATTTTCGAGAGCCTTTCTTCATATTGGTTAGTCCTTTAATTTAGATAATATACGAATCTTGTACCATTTTGTTTTAGAGCCCTCGCTTTATCCGGCCAATCTTAAAGGCTCACCAGGGACGAGTGATCGCAGACTCAGGATAACTTGGAAAGTGAGTAAGCAATGAGTAGTTTTTTAAACGGCTATATTTGTCAAGGAAACGTACGCGTTTTCGCAGAACGATTACTTGTGGTAGTAAGCGTAAATATTTTGCAGTTTACTAAGAGGAGGATTTTCCACTACAGGCTCTTGATCGAGTAGACTGGAGCGGACCATCCTGCATCTACAGAATTTTTTATCGTCTGAATGCTCCTAACGCAACCTGGAACAACAACACTAGAGTTTTTGGTGACTGCTCAAGAAGTCAATACAGTTTCTTTGTACCTCAGCCCAACAGTGAGTATGAAATCGCGATCCGCGCAGAAAACTCCAAAGGAATTGGGCCATCTAGTCCCATTGTGAAAGGTCTCTCTGGACAAAGCCCACCCTTAGCTCCCTCGACAGTATCTATAGTACGGATTCAGGCGAGGTCTGTGGAGGTGCAGTGGAGCGCAATACAGGTTCTCCCCCCCAAGACAGTGGATGGCTACTGGGTACGTATTTCTATGAATTATCACAGGAGGCCATAACCCGAGGCGAATAACTCTCACATTCGTGTCACGGCGTTTCTTCTCACAAGTTTATTTTTGGATTGGATTTTGGTGCGAATAAGGACCATTCGAAAGAAGTTCCACAGGTTATAGATCAGAAAATGATAGTTTGGCGCTTTAATGCTGATTCGCTTTATTTCTTTTACATTTTATACTTCGAGTAAGCCCATAAACGGATAACATCTCAGTGCTGATATCTCTTAAGAAGGTATTTTGGAAGGCTAAAGTACAAGAAGTTACAGTAGTTCAATCTTAAAGTTATCAACCCATGGACCGTAAATTCAGCTTCACGAAACTTCCTTCTTGTGGAAAATACACTTTCCTGGTGTAGTAAATGTTTGATTTACTTGATTTAACCTTTCAAAAGAAAAAAAAAAACCAAGTCAAGCAACAAAAGAGGTGAAAAATATTGCCCGGCTACTTTGCGGGCACGGGCCGGGGTCCTCGTTTTAGATCCTTTGTTTTTTCATTGGTCTTTTTGGGAATCAGGATAATGTCATTGGTCATGATTAAATTGTATATTTTCAGATCTTAGCATGGCCAGGTAGTATTAGGCTAAATCCTGAGCCCTGTGTGGATTGTGAGTCGTTATTGCGACGCAGAAGAACAGCTGGGGAGTTACCATCAACAGCAACACCACAACCGCTGTTTCCAGTTGGCACCATTCGCGTACATGTGAACAGCAGCCTTACCGCGGTGGTGACGGGACTAAAACCCTGGAGCGAGTACACCGTGGTAGTACAGGGCTATAACAATGCGGGTTTGGGTACACCAAAAATAGAAGTAATTACTACTCTAGATTCAAGTAAGTATATACCTATTTAGCGTTTTCTCCTTGTAAATGGATAGCAGAATTTCCTAGAATTTCTCTGTTATTTTGGGGCTTCCTGGGACAGCGGGACGAAGGGGGAGGGGGAGGGGTTGTAAGCCCTCCGTCTATATCTTAAAAACCACTCATGATACGATCACCGAATTTACACAGAATAATGTCCTTATTTGTAACATTTATTTATTGTCACGTTGTAATATGACTTCATTATGGCGTCATATTGTTACATTTGTATATGGTAAAGTTCCTTACAAAGAAGCATGATAAAGAAAGAAAAAAAATTCCAATTTCGTTAGCAGTTCTATATTTATGAAAACTGTAAAAATCCAATTACTACTCCGGAATTCAATTCATTTGCAATAAACAGCGGTTTTGTTTTCTGTTTCCAGAGGACTCATACTACAATTTGTCAATGACGATCACAAGTGAAAGTTTCAGTGATGATCTCAGAAATGAGAATTCAAGTAGATATAAAAGCATTCGCGATAGCGTTATTGGAGAGGTAAGTGTTACGTGATTTCTTTTATTTGTCGACTCCTTCTGTTCGGTCAATTTGTTATTCTTGTTTTTTTATTTGTGATTTAATTTATACATATATGTTTTAATTGAAGTAGGAGGTTGTTTGCCTTTCTAAATTTATAACTTTCTTCTTTCGCAAAATTTGTTATTCTTGCTATTTTTATACATACATACATGCATACATATACATGTACATAACCTTTTTCTAATAAAAGTGTGGCAGAATGAATGCCTTGTACAACTTAAGCATTGTATCCTTAGGGATAATGTTGCGGAACCGTGACATAACATTAAATTGATTTAATTATTGATTATAATTATTTATACATTTTTGCCGGCAGATTCTTATAAACTTTTTTGTAGGAACTTCTTTGTCTTTTTCAATTTAGAACTGTCTTGTTGTACTAAATTTGATGTTAGTGCTATTAACTTTGCGATTTTTTTGCGCAATTCTGCCACAGTTTTTTTAAACATTTTATAGGAGCTTCTTTATTTTTCACTCTCTTTTTTTTGCTAAATTTGTTATTCTTTTTTTTTTTTCGCGTTTTTCTAAATACATTTTTGCTAGCAGTTTCTTGTTAATTTTTTTTTGCAAAAGCTACTACCGAGATGTGCTGGCAAATTTTTGGTACAGCTTGCAGCCCTGGACATGTGTTTTAGTCGCACCAGGTTTGATTAAGAATCACTAAAAAGATTGTTTCCTTTCATTAACAGGTGTCTTCACTTTATCGACCTTTTCCTTGGTTTAAAAGAGTTATCTTACTTGGCCTCAGGTACACTAATACACAATAATTCAGTCTTCTTTAATTGGCTTTGTCACAAGGATATTGCTGTTTAAGATCAATCAGTTCTATGCTGAAGTCATTACAACAGCAGTGTTCGTAGTAAGTAGAGTTATGAAGAAATTACGAAAAACAAATTTCATCAAGGAGCACTAACCACAAACGTTTGGTTGATTTTCACAGGCATGGTATTAAAGGAGCTGTGTCACGAAATTCAGCCAAATTAGGAAATTACAAAATGCCCGTTAAATTAAGAGAAACATAAAAATAACCGCTTAAAACTTTAAAGGAAGGTTAAAATAACATAACAGATACAACAGATGTCACGGATGGGCCAAACTGAAGAAGATTGAAAGGACTGAAATTAGGATTTTTGAAGACTGTTCAGCCTAACAGTGTTTCAAAGTTGATCCCTGCTGCTTGCAACTTCAAAAATAATGCTCAGGAGACATATTTGTTTGTCTCGGATCTCTGATCTTTTTTTTTGGCAAAATTGAACAAAACGAACTGGACTGCCGTGACACAGCTGCTTTAAAATGTGAAGAAGTTGGCATACCTTGTTTTAAGTTTCAATCCATGTCCATCCTTACCATCTTTTGCGACATACGACAAGAAACAGTTTCAATACTTTAATATAGTTTTTAATAACAAAACTAGACAAGTACTTTGGAATTCAATTGATGCGAAAAAGGTTTATCTTTTTGAAGACATATACCAAATAGCGTAACATAGCCTCTTTAAGAACTAGAACTTCGTACTACCGCACAGCATTAACCACGGTGGAACTCTGCTAACACGACCACCATAAAGGGGGTACTTTTTGTCAAGCAATTCTCTCCTCATTGGCCAAATCTTAATTCGTCCAGTCTGTCAAATAGTTCCCGTGCACTGACTGACACCAGTCAATGTAAATAAAAAGGGAAATGTGTTCACTAAAATCTCTCCTCTCCTACTGTTGTAACGAACTTTATTATATATGTACTGAGATTTACCCATTGAAAAGGCGCGAAATATATTTGGTTCACAAGCTGGTCTAAGAACCCGACAGCCAATCAAATGGCGCGTATTGCTTTTTCCACGTGTGAGGAAAACGATACGTCCAATCAGGTGCTGCGTATCATGTTTTTTGACGTGTGAGCCGTAACAAGGTGATTTTCATTCAGCTGGCAGCATTTCACTTTGTTAAAGAAATCTTTCGCAAGTGTTGAAGCTTAAAAACATGAACGAGAAAAGGTTTGTTGATCACGATACTTCAGTCGAGGATTACGTGGAAAGTCTCGAAAACAGGAATACGAAAGAGAAAACGAAACGAGATGTGAAATTGCTGGAAACGTTTTTGAGAAACGAAAAGAACGACGAGCGAGAAGTGCAAGACATAGAGCCCGCAGAATTAAACAAGCACCTTGCGGAATTTATTCGTTCTGTGAGACGTAAAGACGGAGAGGATTATGAGCCTTCAAGTTTAAGATGCCTTGTTTCAAGTATTGAAAGACATTTGAAGAAAAATAATTATACTAAGAGTATCATTAACGATAAAGAATTTGAATTGTTTAGAAAGTGTTTACAGGCTAAACAAAAAGAGCTGAAGAAAGCAGGCCGAGGCAACAAGGACAAAGCCGCTGTGGCTATCACGGACGAAGAAGTCGATATACTTCACGAAAACAATTTGCTTGGAGTTTCTTCCGCTGAATCATTGTTGAATACTGTTTGGCTGAACAACACCATTCATTTTGGAATGCGTGGTTGTCAAGAGCATAGGGATTTGTGCTGGGGAGATGTAAAGCTTTGTAAGGACGCACAAGGTAACGACTATCTAGTTTACAATGAAAGACAGACAAAAACAAGATCTGGAGTAGACGCCTCAAACGTTCGAAAAGTTTCCCCGAAAATGTTTTCAACTGGTGATGAACGAGATCCTGTCGTGGCGTACAAAATTTACCGTGAAAAGCGACCGGAAAACATGATGGCTGACGATTCGCCATTCTACTTGGGAATAAACCACACGAAAACAGACGGCTCCAAAAAGCACTGGTTCAAGTCGGCACCTATGGGTGTAAATAAATTAAACACTTTGATGAAAACAATGGCTTCAAAAGCAAACATCAACAACGAGCGACTCACGAACCATAGTGCTCGTAAACACATGATTCAAAAACTTAATGACAGTAAAATTCCGCCAACGCATATAATGCAGTTAAGTGGGCACAAGAACGTGCAAAGCATAACAAACTATAGTAGCTTGAACCTAAATCAACAAAAAAACATATCAGGCACCTTAAGCCGAGCATCGTCGCAAACACAAGTAACTACTGCAACTAACGAAACTGCTGCTGCGAGCACTTGCACTAGTAAAACCCCGATGAGTTTTTTTGATGGAGCAGTAATAAGTGGAGGACAATTTACGATTTCCATTAATGTGCTTACTACCTCGCCGACCATTCAAACCAGGAGTTCCGTCACCGAAACCACCGAAAAAAGGTGGAAGAGAATCCGAATTGAGGAGTCCGACTCGGATTAAAGTTTAGAAATAATATTTGAACATTATTTGCTTGCTGTAATGTTAAATTTCTGGCAGAAATTCAAGTTTATGTTATAATCCTTGCATGAGTTTTTAACTTTAATTCATGTAACAGAGTTTTGTCTCGGTCTGTCATTAAAGAGGAAAAACAAGAATTAAAATCTCAGTATATATATAATAAACACAATACCACATGGAAAGTGCTTTGTACGGTATTTACGCACTCGTTGTTTTTGTATCAGAAATCTCACTCGTTCGCTGCGCTCACTCGTTCGATTTCTGATACGTCAACAACTCGTGCGTAAATACCGTACGCCCGCACTTTCCATGAAGTATTCTCTATTTCTTTACTGCGCATAAAAACGTGCAGTCCCGAGCGGCACTCGGGAACGCCCCTCGTTGCCCGTGACTTGTTTGTATTGTGGTAATATTCTGGGTAAGTGGAGACTGTTCACAAGCCCCTGTTTTCTCGTTACATCGTCAGGATCGAGTGCTCATAGGTACGAGCGGCCATCTTGGTTTTATATGTACTGTCCAAAGCCCCCTAAGTAGATTTGAGACTCATCCAAGATGGCCGACAGTGACGCAAAGTCTTTGATCTCGACCATCATACGGAAAAATCGGGGACTGTGAACAGTTTAGGGGCAAGTGGAGTCGCCACAAAAAAATTGCGTGAGAAATTGCAAGATAAATTTTCCAGTGTAAAACACATCGAACAAGAGCCACCCAGCACACAAAAGCCTCCAAAACGCGAGAAAATCTGAGTAAATAGGCCATTTCAAAACAAGGCTAAGTGTGAGGCCATTGATACCAAAATCTTCGCAACAAATGTTTTGCACTTAGCCTTGTTTTGAAAGTGAGAGTTTTTATATCTAGGCCTATTGTATCCCCTTATCGAACAAGCTTTTACTCAACTTCATAACTAAAGTTTTGCATTTCTCAAAATATTGTTTTTGCTTCTCTTAGTCCTGGAAGTGTTCAAGCTGAAATTCAGATCGAAGTGGCTAATCCCAATGTAAGCATCGTTCGTAACGTCGTGGAAGTGATAGATAATCTGGGAAACTTTTCACTGAATAGGAATTTAACAAAAGTACGAAGTGAACCAGGTAAAAAATTCATTTTTTTAAAACAATTTTGTAATGCTGTTATAAACCCCCGTTTTATCTTGTTCTGTTGCCCAACCAGCTGTGCCGAACTGAACTTATTCGCCACATGACAGTGGAGGGTCCAGACCTTCAGATAATAGCGGGGAGGGGGCAGTCATCCAGACCCTCCTTGAGATGAGGAGGGATCGGGTCTAAAAAAGAAATTAGTTTAGTCTAAAAATAGCCCACCCGGCCCCTCTCTTGGATCTGCCAGTGCATTAGAAACGAGAAGGAAGCGGTTCCGAGTTAACTTACACAAAGACTTCTAAGACCCTGACTTAGTACAGGTAATAGCATGATTTGTAGTGATATTTGACATAAATAACACGAGTGATATTTCGAAACTGTTATGCGTAATTTGAGACAATTTTGAAATATCACGAGAGGTATTTATGCCAAATATCACGTACAAATCATGCTATTATTTGTTTATACTTCTACCCGCAATAGTTTTGTAATTTTCACATGTAGATATTTCAAATTAAACTTAAATACCACTGCTCTAAGCCAATCAAATTGCAGAAATTTCTCATGTAGTAGTATAAAGACAGTAATTACGGTCGAAAGCTGACCAGTGCGTCTCAAGTAACGATCCCAGAAAAAACATTGCGGGACGCATTTCAGCTCCAGTTGCCTTATCTTCTCTTAGGTGGCCAAATTTGTACTTGCCGTGGGTTCCAGTCTCGTTGTGATTAGGTTGATTTAGCAACAGAACGGGAACGTCATTTGGCGACGGGAGAGCGCGCGGAAAGGTCTAAACTCGAATTCCGGTGCCCAATTTGCCACCCTGCCATTGGTCAAGCCAGTAGTTTGATTTGCGCGCGCAGTCGTACAATGACGTTCCCGTTCTGTTGCTAAATCAGCCTATTAACTTGCTAGTATTTTGTTTAATATCCTGCTAGTTGGGTTTGATTGGTATGTATTAATAATATTTGTTTTAATTTTGGTGTTCTTAACATATAGAAAGCGAACGTTTTAGGGATGACCCCTTTCTTCGGTTTAAAATGTGACAATGGGTATGCTTAGCTTGTGCTAGTTATGTTGCGTTTCAGCCGCTAGGACACTTCTGACAGTCGAACATTTAATAGGCTGATTTAGCAACAGGACGGGAACGTCAGTTGACGATGGGAAAGCGCGCGGAAAGGACTAAACACGACTTCCAGTGCCCAATTTGCCGCTCTGTCATTGGTCAAGCCAGTTGTTTGATTTGCGCGCGCCGTTGTCAACTGACGTTCCCGTTCTGTTGCTAAATCAGCCTAATGGAGTCCAAGCGCGTCCGTGCAGCGCGCGTGCATTAATTTAAAAAAAAAGGACGGTTGGTTGAAGTACACCTATGACGTCCCATTTGATTAAAGTGGAACCCGTTCCTACTGTCACCGACAGTTTTCTTTCTTTACAGAAACCGATTGATATGCGCAACGGGCACCTCTATTTACCTCTAGTTAAACGCCTTCAAGCAGAATTAACCTTACTATACGGACACTGTTATAAGCGCAATAAATATCTTATAGTTGAATTTTAATTGTAATCATAATTCTAAATTTATTTGTTTTTATACTTAAAGACCTCGCTTAAAGACGACTTGAGACAAATCATATGAATCGATGACTTTAAAAATACTTTAAGAAATTTGAATTTTCATCAGAATTACTTTTATAATGTTTTGCTAACTTTAATAATTTTCAGTAAGTTTTACTTAAATTTTGCTCGGAAATATTAGCTCAATAGAGCTACTCTGTAAATTCGAGTTAAAATAAAGTTTATGTATGTATGTATGTATACTTACCATGCGTTTCCATACCTAAGCACAATAGCAACATAAAATAAATTTCAAGGATGAATATGAATGAACTGACTATTTAACTGACTAACTAGAAACCTGTCTCAAATTGAACTGAGCGAACTCAGCCACGTCTAATCAGAGACCCCGACCAAAAGAGACAACCAGATAACACGGAGACTCTGGTATGTCCCTGTGCTGTCCGCACTAGCAGGGTTTTACTGTATTTGCTTGTGATTACTTGAGCAGAGTATAGTGTAAAATAGCTGCTGCAGCTAAACGCATCTCAAAGCGCATTTATCTTTAATATTTCCGACCCAGGTGACTCGCAAAACTTATTTAACATAATAGAAATAAAGGAGGAGCGGTTTTATTATTCACAAAAGTCATCGAAAAAGATTGCACATTTCGCGAGGGCTGACTGTTTTAAATCAGCCAGCCATCTGCTCTATATAACACAGAGATATTCCTTCCATTTTAGCGATACAGAATGTCCTGGTAAATGCATCGAGCCTATTGGTGAACGTGAGTGACAGAATTGTCGTTAACTGCACTGTGATTGGTGGACCTCAAGGCCTCAAAGTGACGTGGCTCAAAGGAAACAAATCGATTGGATTAACCCATCGCACTAAAGTTGATACCGGTTTACGTTATTCACTCTTGACTATCAGGGATGTGATAGCGGAAGACGAAGGAAACTACAGTTGTCAAGCAAGGTAGTGTTCTGAAAAAAAAAACTTAGTGTAGGAGGGAAGGGAGGGAATAAATACCCAGTCTTGCACCCCCCGCCCCCCCCCCCGCCTCCATGCCTTCAACACGAGCGCCATAACGCATGGTGCAAGTCAATCGTTGCACGCTCCAATGATGCAGGATACATACTACACTTTGTAATAATCCGATTGGTTAGTTCAATATAATTATCCAAAATTTTGATAAAAAAAATACATATACTTCATATACTTTGGTTAATAAATATTCCACAGTGAAGTTTCTTTTAAATATTCCACAGTGAAGTCTCTTCGTACTCTCACAAACTAAATAGATTTAAAAGTAGTTTTTATTTTATTTTATTTTAGCAAGGGGTTTCAGACAGGGAACGCTAGTGTCACAGTGAACGTTATTCCTGTTCTTGAAATCCAACCACGAGCCATCAGCAAGCGTGTTGGTGAGTTTTTCCTTCGTTAATGGCAGAATTTATTGTAATACATGGAGAAGGATGTGAGTGTGTGCCAAGGCCATGCTAAACGGTCTGATAGTTGATGATTGTATCGAGTATCATCAACTGTGATTTACTTTCGTCCTAGCTTGCTGTCAAACGGTCAATGATTGTGAGTGTTTACTCTTGATATTTGGAGGTGGAAATAAAGCCATTGCTCTCGCCGGATTTAGAGCAAAAGTTTGAAAAAAAAAAAAGAGCAAATCGGTGTCATTCTGAATGCTTTGAGCTTAGAGACCGTCGACTTAGAACAGAAATTGGCTGAAGAACTATTAATTACTGCTGACTATGAACACGCAGCAAAATGGGAAAAACTATCCTTTACCGACTATTTTATGTAGCGATTACCTCCTCTCTATCCACTCCTTATTTTTCGCTAGTACGCTGCCCAGAAGTATATTAACAGAAGCTTGGCTCTGTCTTTTTAGGTGATCAAGTAACGTTTAATTGTACGGTAGTCAGCGGCTTCAGGCAGGGAGCACACGTGATTGTGGTAGAGGTGACAGACAGATTTAATGAAGTCCGTTACCAGGACTCGAGCTTTGCAGCGGTAAATCTACAAATTCCTGGGGGAAAAAGAAGCCATACCAGAGGTTTTAAGTGTGAAATGTGGTTCCAGCAACAGTTATTATCAAGAAGTCAAATGGCAGAATTGGTCATTGTACCAGTTGGTAAGCGGACTCAGTCGCAGACTTAACCCTTAAGCCCCATCATCCACAAACAAATTCTCCATACTGGTCTCTATACATTTCGATAAATGATAAGTTGGGAGGACTTGACAAAAGATCAAATATTTATTCTTAGGTGATTATTTTGTTTATTCTCACAACCTTTGCTCTTGATTGTGTATTGGTATTGTTGGGAGAAAATTGATGTTGGTCACTCTTGGGACTTATAAGGTTACAAAGCAAAACCAGAGTTTAAATGTGCTACTTAATTAATAGACTTTGAGAAACCCTTGTCACGGTTGTGGCTTTTCTTCTTCAAGGAGTGGTTATACTTAATAGACAAGTTTCTGAATGCTGGAAAAAATAAATGCTATTTTCATGTCTCGTAAGAATGTGTTTCCGTTATAGATAAAATTGAGCTTTGAACAAGCCCGAAGTGCCCACTACTACACCAAGACAGGAGCCCTGATTGAAAATTCTTACAGCTTGGTTACGCACTTTGATTTTAAGAACTGATGTTCTTCCTTTGCCTTCCAGATGCACCAAAATGTCCCGCGGAGCCTCTGGAGGGAGTGTCGTGGGCGGCCACGGCAGCAGGGAGCATCGATATACAACCCTGTCCACCAGGAGCCACCGGTAAGTACATAAAGGGCATGCGCCTGATCAGGCTCATGCCGTCTAAGCCACTCTCTTTTAAGAGCTTTCTGCGACGCTGACCAAAAGGATGGAAGCGTTGGGAATGAGAATACGTCTTAAGCCGTCTAAAGCTTTAAACCGCAAGCCTCCACTGATTTTTATCACTTTAAATAATAAAATACGAATGACGTACTCATTAGTTGTGTTTTAATTTGATAGTGTTTTCTACATGAATTCACAACTGACTGGAAGCTTACTCGCAAGCTAGTTGAACTTTTGAGTTTGTTTAAAAGCAAAGCATCTAGGCAGCATGAAGTAGATTTCGTAATATATAGGGTTTTGGAGAAATGTCCAAAAGGGGTGGGGGAGGGGGTGGGGTTAAGAGGCTTCATTGGAGAAGGTGCTAGCAAAGACTTAACCGAGTCATTTATTTAACAGAATGTTTTGCACATCTGAGACCACAAATCAACTCTTTTAATTTTCTCAATATTTAAAGATTAAAAAAAACCATCGTCGTGTCTATTCGGAGAACTGCAGCTTTGTTTCAAATTATTACTTGTATAAGTTTGGTCAAACAGCGGTGTTAAAAAACTTCCTGTAGCTGAGTAACAAGAACTTGTATTTTTACAATTTTTACAGGAACGGCATCACGAATTTGTTCTCAATCGGCTGTTTGGGGGGAAGCGAAGTTTATCCGATGCACTTCTCCGGAATTTCTTCGACTGTTAGATGAGGTTAGCTACAAGAAAGACCAGGAAGTTGATTTTTGTATATTTTTGTATCGGGGATGCTTCGCGTCGGAAAACTAAAACTAACCCCACTGGACATTGCTCAGGGTTTCTTTTACCCGTAGAGGAGACCATACTCAAGCAAAGAATGAACGCGTTTGCCTTTTTGTTAAGATACGTCTTTACGCAAAACCTTAGCAAGAAAGACTGAGTGAACTCTTGCCCTCTTGCCTTCAGCCATACCTTAATGGGCCATCCGTCTTTAACATCCCCTTTACCTTTTATAGGTGGGTTTTGTTCCTTTTTGTTTTCGTATCCCTCTCAGAGTTTTTCCATGAGTGTGATGCGTGGAAGATATCAAGAACTACATTTGATTTAAGGAAGACCCGAAACGCAAAACATAGCCATCAAGAATTGATTGTCGCCGATCTACTATTGCAAATATTTTTGACTCGCTACCCTCTCTTGTCTTTGACACCGGTAATAATATCTTGGAATAAATTCAATAACGCATATATATTTACTCGTTCTCTTTCAGACCGAGGCAATAACGGAAGGGTTCGAGACGGACTTTACTGCAAAGCAAATCCTTTCACAGTTAGCCAACGTTTCAGAACCGGTATCGGACAATTCTACAAGGCCGAACGAGATCTACGGACGAGACCTTTCTATATCGGTGGATATACTAGCCAGACTGGCAGACTATAATAGCAACCAAGGCAATGTAAGCTCCACTAAAGACGTCAATAATTATGCACAAGTGGCTAGTAATTTGCTGGACTTAACCAACAGCAAAACATGGCAGAACCTCGAAAGAGTAAGTCAATTTTTCTTTGTATAAAGCTAGACCTTCCTCGAAAGAGTTTATTATCCTCGTCAAAAATTACAGAGGCACACTGCTTCCTTAAGCTAAAGTCTGATAGGTCATTTCAAATTTTCAACTAATTTATTTTTGTCTTTCAAGTTACAATGTTACCGCCAATAGAGCGTTTTCACTCACTTGGCCAGCATCTATGCTAATGTAATTGGAACAAAACAGAGCATTTACATGAGAAAAGAGTTCAACACCCAGAGGATTTTCTGGTTACACCAACATGGCCGCCGTTTCATTGTTTTGAAACACCAATATGACCACCGTGACGTCACGTTAAAACGCTCTATAGTATAGCTCCAACATCCAGTACATAAATCACACGCATCCCACAAACCCCTGATTCGCTCGCTGAAAACCTTTCTTCAGAGGTTCTGTCACTGTTATTTTAACAATGTTTAAGAAACATATCGACAGAGCAGCTAAAGGTTTGATAGCTTTATGAGTCTTCAGCCCTGGGATATTGACTGTCAAAAGAGAGGCTCATGGATTCCCATATACTGAGTGTATCCTGGGTCTGAGTATCAAATCTACTAAGGGGGCGGGGGACGGTTTGGGACTAGGCGAAGAGGAAAGGGACTGTGGCAACGTTATTCAGCTTGTGTTCAGGGGTTGTGGCATGAATTTCAGGCCATTATTATTCAAAGAAAGGGAAAAAACGCTTTGAAAAGAAACAGAAAAGTAAGCAAGACATGGCTGTTGCATCTGATAATCATGCCCAACTTTTGCGTTTAGCCGGTTCACTGTGTCCAATATGGAATCAATTGTGCCAGTAGGCCTTGATTTTCTCTCTTAAGACAGTCAAGATAGTTAGTTATGTTTAAAAGATAAATAGAAAGGACTTTATTACAGAAAAGCTTACTCGTGAGAAAATAAAAGTTTCGACGAGCTTAAAACTGAACTTCCCTCGTGATCAATCTACCGCTGACCGTTGTGGCTAAGCCTAATGGGAATTATGGTCCCTGGTTAATGGGTAATGATAGATGGGTATTTTTTCTTTTTTTACGTCGAGAATCTGTCCATATGGTCAAATCATAACCTAATTAATTTTCTTTCTATTATTACAACTCAAAAACTGAAAAGGTTTTCGCTCAGTTCTAACAGATGAAAGGGTTTACTATATGAGTACAAAATTCAATACTGAATATAAAGGAAGGGTCCGTGTTATCATCTCGTAAACTGACATGTTCGCATTGTTTTATCCTCAGGCGGGTCGAGGCAGGGGTCGAACTCTGGTCAAAACACTCGATATTTATGGACTTGGAGTCGCTGCAACTTTAAGTGGATCCACAAAATCCAAGACAGTTGAAACGAAGAACTTGGTACTAAGGATCGATCGGGTTAAGCAGGGTAGTCCGGTATGAGCAAGTTTAATTATCTACTTAATATGATGTGATATGTATGATGGTGCGTGTAACTGTTACAAAGGGGTTTACATATTTCATATCTAGTAAGCTGAAAATTGTTGATTTCAACTATAAACTATCCCAAACTCGTTTGCTGTTCCTCACAATGGTGAGAGTTAGAGTTCTTGTCAAGCCTAGATTTGTTCAGCGTTGCTAGACAGCCGTCATGATTCCGTTCCTTTCTTTTGTTGTTAGATAGAGCGATTTTCGTATGACCTTGAAATGAAAACGCAGGAACAAAACAGAAACAAGAAACGAACGGAAATAGAGCGATTTGATTGGTTTATCGAACGGATCAATCTATACTTCGCTTTGACGTCATACCGCAACACGACTGGCCAATCGAAACAATGCCTTCCCATATTAGGGTTTTCTTTGGCGGAAAAACAAAGAGGCCATGTTTTGATCTTTTCATCCATTGGCTGATAAAACAAATAACCAACGCTTACCAAAACCATTTTTCAAGGTCATACGAAAACCACTCTTACTAATAACCAATTGTCCGCTATAACCACATGTCTTAAGTGCCACCACTTAGACATGTGGTACCAGTTATCAAAGCACGCAATGCAAATGGTGTCACTTGTAACTCTGTCGTTTTCAGCCTAGAGTAGCAGGCCCTGTTATTTTAGGGAGAACGGAGAAATTTTGAGTACACGCGCACACACGCGCACCGGGGAGTGTGCGTGTTCCCTTCTTACGCTCTATAAAAACTAACCTAACCAGCGCCTGCCTCCCAGGCAATTTTCAGTGTTTAACCATAAAGCAAACTGTATTATCTTTCCCCATTTCCTTTAGTTGAAGAAAGAAGGTTTAAATGTCTCGTACAGTCAAAGCTCCATCTACGTACCTCCGCAAACTTTTGGTGCTCCAGACTCACGTGTCGTCAGTTTGGTTTATCCAACTCTCTACGATGTTTTACCGCTGGCCAAGAGTTCCAGGGATGACATGCCCCTCTATCCTAATACTACTGTCGTCTCTTCCACGGTGTTACCCAAGCCACCAGATGTCTTAAACGATCCGCCTGTTAAGATCATTCTTCAGAACAGAGGGGTATTACATTTTATACCTGTCTTAGTTTTTGGTCGATTATTAACATGAGTTAATTCCTCTCAGTCTTAATCCTGAAAATGGAAAATCCAAATAGTCATTATTAGTGTGACCATTACGTTTTTTGTACTCTACGATCTCTAGAAGGCTATCATTATTGTCTATAGCCTCGACGCTAGCGTCAGATCTGTTTGTCTGGATCAATTTGGACAGGCCCTATAATAGCTTGAAACAATGTGCATTGGACGTCTCAAAGCAGCCGATCCATCCGCTGTTGTAAATCATTAACTTTTAAGAATGCGAACGATTCTATTGTTTTTGGAAAAATCTTTTTTTAAGGTAAATCCACCCTCCTTTTTTCGTCTTTTAAATTCACTGGCAAGCTTTTTAAGTGCCTTTGAAGTTTTACTTTTAACCCGGTAGCTATTTCCATGACTTTCATGCAGTTTACCCGTAACTGGTGATATTAGATAAAGCTCTGGATTCTAACTGAATTATTTTAGTTCCTATAAATTTTAAACATGCTTATTTAGACAATTTTTTCCCGGAAATTTTTAAAGGGTAATGCCCCAGCTGATGCGACACCCAACGCAAGGTGCGTATTTTGGCGGCCCGGAGAAGACCCATTTTGGCAAACCAGTGGTTGCAGACTTGTCCCCAGTGAGTCCGATAATGTTTTGACAACATGTGAATGTGATCACCTGACCATCTTTGCAGCTCTTATGGATCCATTCGATTCATCTGTAAGTCGTATAAACCTCACTACTGGTAGTGTTTTTTTTCGTATCTGATTCGATAAAATGCCATTTTAAATAATTAACCGAACGTCAGTCACTTAGTTGTAAAGACATCATAATTTTCATGTTGCTTCATATGATACAAATTTTAACCTTTATGTATTCCTGTTTTCCTGTAAAAAGAGTGCATGCACAAACAGCAAAGTTGGCTGCACACATTTAAAACAGCCAGTTAATTGAGGGGAGGAGTAAGACCTTCGCCAAACATTATTATCATATTATGTTCAGGCCCGATTGAGATGTGGGAGAAAACGTTCGATCACGCTAAGGCTCAGTCATGAGGATTTATTATTTTTTTTCTGATTGATCGAAAGATATTACAAAACATGACAGAAGCCATATTGATGATCATGACATAGAGGGATGTGGATAAAGCCGTCGCAATTACTTCAACGTTAAACAAAAACGCTTAATTAAATCCCCAGATTGGTGAAGCTGACAAGAAAGCGTTAGAAATCATCTCAATAGTAGGATGTACCATCTCTCTTCTTGCTGTTCTCATTACCATTGCTGTTACATTGTACTTCTGGCGAGTGGTGAAGAGTCCAAGGGCTAAAGTCCTGCTTAACGTGTGTGCTGCACTTGCTTTGTCCTGTATATTCGTTATAGTTGAAGGATCTGCGAGAGACAGTAAGGTAAGGTCCATATTCGTTCTCTGCTAAACTCTTTACGAAGGCCAGCCCTGCTTAGTGCTTAGTTCTCAAATTGATAAGATTCAGTGGTTAGGTTGGTGTTTTTTATAGAAGAGGATCAGATCAGAGAAGCTTAGCTAGTTTAGCTTTGCTTCTATTTCTTGAAACTCATTGTTAACCTGTTACCATTTTTCCATCGTAAATTATCTTGAAGAAGCGAAAGAGTGAGTAATCATCGCGTGTCCCGCAGTTAGCTGCTGTTAAGTGGCCCAAAGTAATTTCAAGTTTAGAAACTAAACTATGTCACACTGGTTTATTCTTTATTTCCCGATGCATATCCCCTCATTAAACTCAGAACTGCAACTCACTCTACTATTTTGAAAATTCCCTATCCTAAACTGAAAAACACTTATCAGGTTTGCTCTGGGCATTTCGCTTACGGCATACCTATTCGTAAGGGGAACTAAGTTATGGGAGAAAACCGCTTAGGAAGTCTACTTTTTAGGAAAAAAGTTTTATGGCTCGCCGATAAAGCCTTCCGAATTATTTGCTTCAAAGAAAATAAATTTTGCTGCGTTTAGTATTTTTTCTTAGCGGCAAATGCGACAGCTATACGTGTATGATGCAAATGAAACCACCCAAAGATTCCCGAAGATTGTTTGAAGACGGGATGAGCGCAGGACTCACAAACATGCACACGGCTTGTGGATTCTCTGTTCTGTATCACGTGTTCGCTCGAAAACAATGCATTCTCTGTTTTGCATTACGTCATAAAAGTTACCTTACACTAACTTATGTTACATCGATTCCGCGAGATTCATTCTGCCATGGAACTTTCGCGCACGGCTTTATTAGGCTGCAGCCTCGCAGCCAAGACACGAGGCTGCTCATTACTAATTAGGCAATTTCCAGTTTTGAGTAGTCGTGCAAAACGGCGAAGAAATGTACAAGAAAGTGTGTTCCACGTGCGAAGTTGTTGCTTTGCCTTCTAAACCTATTGTTTCTTTGATCGTAAAAGTCCCTAATAACTCGCAGTTCCGATACTACGGCATTCGAAATAGTTTCCTTTTTCTGGCGTAACGGGCTCTTTTCAGACGGACAAAAAGTGGGAAAACGATATGTTTTTTCTTTTAACCTGAGCCTGTGAGTTTTCCAATGTATTCGGTTTTGTGATAATCTTAAGGGAACTGTTCTTTTTTTTATGCACGTGAATAGGTTTTCCTGAGATGACAAACGTAGACAAAAAAAGGTCTATTGAACTGCAACTTCTTTGACAAGAAAGAGCATAAATCTTTTATTTTCTGTGGTCTTATTTTCAGGCTGGTTGTACTGTGGTAGCAGTGTTTCTACATTATTTCTTACTGGCCTTATTTTCCTGGATGCTGTGTGAGGGCGTGTTACTCTACATTTTACTCGTGAAAGTATTTGGAGGTGGAGCTGAAGAGAAAGTCAAGTATTTTTATATTTTTGGATGGGGTAGGTAAAGTAAATTCAGTTTCCATCAGCAGCCCTTGTTTCCCAACACATATCTAAGAACATAACACAGCAAGTTATTGCACTCGACTATAGGTTATTTAGCTGAAATGAGCTTTTGATGTTTTGGTGTCTCTATCAAGAGACATTTTTCCAGAAAAAAGTGCATTAAACCGTTAAATCGTTTACTTAACATTTACTAGACATATGACGATGATGCAATCAAGGGTGACCGCCTTTGCGCCACCACAATGACCGCTGACCGACAATAAGACACGGCGTTCCTTATTGTTAACTCTGTTAAGTTTCATTTAACACCTTTAAATACAAAGTTCTTGTAAATAAAGCTTCATTTTAGAGCTCTAAACCTGCCACTCCATTTGCTTAATTTGCAAACGCAGATATGCATGAGCCAATCCACTTTTTTACAGTCAAAACTTAAATGAAAAAAAGAGTTATGATGTCACTCATTCGTAAAGTCAAATTCGTTTATCCTGCAGGAAGCTTTTGAGTTGAATTGTGCTCTTTTCATTATAACGAAGGACCATACCTACTGACTACAACCTTGTGGCCTAGCTTTGGGTCTTTATCTACAGATGCCATATAACAATGAATGAAAGAATGAAAGTTTGTACATGAACTGTTGAAGGTTTTCAAATCATTGCAGAGCCTCTTGAGGTTACTTTTTCCTAACTGTAGCTATAGCACAGTCGACTCTCTCTTAATGAACACCTTTATAAGACGCACACCTCTGTAAAAAGAACGCCTAGAGTTAGTCCCTGCCTTTCTTTACTCCCTTTATTTCATTTTCTATTAGACGGACATCTCTCTAAGACGGACACTTACTACCAGTCTCAAAAGTGTTGAAGTATTCTTTAACTATTTTCCATCATTCGCTCTGCCAGGTGGCCTTAATTTATTCTGAGTTTCCAAGTAATTTTCCGTGCAGTTCACCTAAAATGACCACGATTAATGTAACTAGGGGAAATGGTCTTACTTTGGCTTATTTTTATTCTTATACCTCTGTAGGTTTCCCAGCTCTTATAGTGGTTATTTCATTGGCGGCTACTCAGGCTGACGGGTACGGAACCTCGGAGGCGTGTTGGCTTGATGTCCCCAGTGGTCTGATCTGGGCATTTATTGCTCCTGCAGTAATAATTATTTTAGTAAGTTAATTTTTATTTTCAACAGAAGATAGATTCTAAACGATCGGGACCAGGGACCAGGTACCAGGCGTCGAACTATATATGAGAAGAGCCACTTGTAGCCTGCAAATACAACCGTCCCTCCGCGCTACCTCCAGGAGCGAGGAGACTGGAGACGGCTGTATAAAGTAGACGCTTTTTAAAACAAAGCGTCGGACTAAGTTCAAAAGAAAAAATATGGTGCGGAACAAGTTATAATTGTTCCGTGGAACCCCACTTTGCGAAAACGCGTTTAAAACGGCAGTTTTTATGATTTATTGATCTAAAGCTTTGCGTTTTATAGTTTGAAATAGATTGACAAGCTTGTCTCTCCACAGATTAACATCGTAGTGTTTGTTTTGGTGATTCGACAAATGATGGGAACCCGACACGTGCAAAACAAGACGCAAGTCGAAAAAGTGAAAGCAGGGCTCAAGGCCACCGCGGTCATCCTTCCCTTGCTTGGTATCACTTGGTTATTCGGACTTCTTACCTTTAGTTCATCAACTGTCGCATTCAAGTACATGTTTGCCATCTTCAATTCACTTCAAGGCTTGATGATTTTTATATTTCATTGTCTTCTTAACAAACAGGTAAGAAGACATAAAGATTTTTTTAGAGTCCATGAGCTGCAATTTAAGTATCGCTTAGGGATATTTCGGCCCACTTTAAAGTTTTGGTAATTCGTAACGGAACACCAAAGAAAAAAAATCCGTCGTCATGAATACAGCCCGATTGCTTTCATTTGAATCTTTGCTACAGTGTATTAGATGTTTATTGTGGTTTAATTTTTACACCTCGGTGACATAAAATTAGCTAATCGACAACAATTTTCCATTTCAAGCTACTAGAAATGACGTCAAAAACTCATGTGCAACCACGAGACGCAGACTAGTGATTTCACTGAAAGTCTGCTCTCTTGTCGACCCGAGCTCTCGACTGATCAACGCTTCAGAAATCGCTCAGTTGTTGTAAAACATTTTGCCAAACCACCCCCGCATGATAGACTTCTTCAGGTAGTTCTTCACAGTAGTTTTGACAGCACTGTTTTGATCGTTTGGGCACTCAAACCTTTGATTCTTGGGAATCTTTAAAAGCCACTAATGCTGTATTCCTCCCTCCTTTGCACGTTTTGGATGGAAGCCGCCCAGTGCTATTTTTTGGGTAAGACGAATAACTGGGCCATTACAATTGTACAGAACAAGAGAAGATGTATTTTGTGCTTTTTTGTTTCACCAGATAAAGGATGCCATAAAAAGAATACGAGACAAAACGAGCTCTGGTGTCGTGTCATCGACACCTAAAACCAAGCCTTCTCCCATCGTGCCATCGAAGCAAGTCATTCAGGCTGGAAAAGGTATTTTGTCGCCTGTGTGTGATATTGTAACCTATTTTTTATTCATAATATTCTCCGTTTATTATTGGCTCGAATCCACTGGCTAATTCTTCAAAACCATAAGTTGAATTCTTCTTATTAGTTTTTCAAATAAATACTTATTTTATGAACTGTATTCAAGTACTTTGGGTGACAAACTAAGTTTCCCTCCTTTAATTTTGTTTCAGTACCAA
Source organism: Porites cylindrica (assembly GCA_964035525.1). Classification (NCBI taxonomy): domain Eukaryota; kingdom Metazoa; phylum Cnidaria; class Anthozoa; order Scleractinia; family Poritidae; genus Porites; species Porites cylindrica. Next base: position 23,809,073 of record OZ037785.1, read on the forward strand.
AGAAGCTATCAAACCGAGCTCAAAATGATTATGAAATGATGGAGTCTCTTTCTCGTGACAGCGTTTCTGAGCTACCTTCCGGCTCAGTGGCAGAAAAAAACGTTATAGTTAATATACCGAGCGAACAGCAACCTGAGGCCAAAACGCATCTTAGAGACGCAACGAAAAATCTGTATGATTTGCCGGATAAGGGCGAAGAAATCGTTCCAGTTAACAGCACAGAGGAGAAAAGCGCCCCGAGCGTCTTTATACCACCAAACGATGAGACAATATTACCCAGTAATGATGAACCTACTTCTCTATCAGTCTCTGAGGAGAGTAGTGCCGACGGGAAAGACGTCCATGAATCCTTAATGCGTAAAACAGAAGGCGCAAATACGAATGAGCAACCGCTTGAAAATCATGAAAAGAGGTTGTCATTACAAGGATATGCAAATGACATTTTTGCCAGAACTCCTCCAAAAGCAGAGGAAATTCTAGGGAGAGAAGAAGGTCGTTTAACTCCGAAAGAAAGCTTGTCTTCCTCATCATTAAATACGGAGGAGGAAAATGGAGAATTGTCAGCGGAAGTAAATTCAGGGATTAGTCCTGTTGAAGTCAGTTGTATTATGGACGAAGGACCTCTAGAGGGAGCTCTACCCTCAACCTTCTCAGAAGAGACAACATCTCGGATAGGTGCAAAGGTAAAGTACCACCAATCTTGTCCTAGTCCTTAAAATTCTTAAAATTCTTCAATTTATGTTTTAGAAATTAAAATTGGCACATATCGTCAAGACTAGGAGGGCATCCTAGCCGAGAAAGACATCGTGCACATTGCAAAAGAAAAGTCATTGTAATAAGTTAAAAGAGTTGTTCGCAATGGCTCAGAAAATGTCATTTAGGCAACGGAAGCCCTACAGTCTGTCTTTGTATTTGCAATAAGGTTTAGTTAAGGAATAATAACTCGTAAAGACGGGAATAACGTTCGTTAGAAGCTATTATACCATCTAGGTAGAACATTGAAATAATCGATAAAAAAAAATAAATGTCTTTGCACTAAAAATGTACATGGTTTCTGTTGCGACAGAGAGTAGATCCAAGAGAGGTTAAAGATGAGGTCAAAAATGACGAGGATTTTGAGGTAATATATCGAAATAAGAATTAATTTAAACACTCTATATCCTTCTCTTGGGAATTCAGTGACTTTTTTTTCAAGCTACCGCAATACTGAACATTCTGCACACGTAAGATAAAGGGTTTTCTAAGGGCCTGTTTACATGAAGGTGGGGGACCCCGGGTAGCTGAGGTAACCTGCTTAGGTGGGGTAACCCGCCTGTCCATATAATCTCTCATTTTAATTTGCTCATGTTTACATGATAGGTGGGGTGACCCGCCACATGTTACCTCACCTATCTGGGATCCCCACCTCCATGTAAACGGGCACTAAGAAACCTCGTTTACACCTACTTATAACTATCGGGATTCACTTTTAAATTTTAATAATTGAAACAACATTTACAACGTGTCAAGTTGAAACGTGCGTGCAACGCCTATATCTTCTTACTTTGAGGTATAATTGCTACATTCTTTGACATCTTTTGAACTACATAATCAATTTATTTATATATTTTCATATAAATTTTCAGATAAAAATGAGAGAAAGGCGGAAGAAGGTAGATGCGGTTACTAAAGCAGCTGAAGCATTTACGTCATCACAAAAAGAAGTCAAACCACCAAAAAGTGTAAGTAAACTGTTAGTTTTGTTGTCGCAGAATTGAATAAAACATTTTACGAGATTTCGGTAGCAATGAGCTTCTGCAGCTACCTTTTTTTGGTGCGTTTTACACAGTTTGATGTGTTTTACAAAGAGAGCTAGGGTATAACTGCATCAGAGTCCAACCTGATTCATTTTCTCTTTTGTCTGTTTCTTTATCTAACTATGTCGTCTCTGTTGGTTTTTAACTGACAGCCGACGTCAGGACAGCATCGTTGGGAAAAAATTCGTCAAAAGATGTTCAGAAGAAGCTACAAGGTAGAACACCCCGGTGATACAAGTGGCAAACCATCCCAGAGCCATAATCCTGATGATGTCCCGGATGTGGAATTCGCTTGAAGTGAGCTTTATCTTCAGATATCTTTAGTCCACTAAGCTTGTTTGATGACGAAGGCTGAAACGAAAAAGGGAGGGAATCCTGGAACCTCTTTGTGTTGCCGTATCTTCTGATTCCTGGTCACGGGCTGTTTGCGCATTTTGGCATGCCTGTTTAATTAATCGCAGTTTATTTGAATCGACAATCGCACAAAGTGCCCATTGTCAGCTAAAAGGCGTTGAAACGCTGCACGTTTAGTTTTTTGTTTAATTGCCGTTGTTCAGTCATAAAATCTGCTACTTACTAGAGTGATTTTTTTTTCCAATCCAAGAATAAGTCCGTATTTTGATATTCCTGGTTAAACATGTTTTGTTGGTGTTGATTGGGCTGAGATAACGGTGTTAGTGTCATGCACTCTTAACCTCCCGTTACCGGCCTTTAAAATCAATAAACGATGATGCATACAACTATGAAGTATCGCCGGAAATCGTATTAATAGTGCTTTTGAACGGTACGTAGCATTGAAGTCTAAAGTTTAGTTTAGTTTCATGTTTTGCAAGTAGGTTACAATTTCCTACTTTGATATTTTTCTGAGCATCCAACCACAAAGGTTTCAAAGGTAGTATTCTTTTTTTTTTTATCTTATTATTAAAAGTTAAATTTAATTCAGATTCACATGGGGCATGGAAAAGGTTATTGAAATAATCAATTTATGAATTTTTATTTAATAAGTCGACGGATGTCCAATTAACTGATGCTACTTTTACACAAAATGGAATGCTCTTTTGCTTCTATTTAGACTATCAAGTACATGTTTGTGGCTTTTTAAGTTTTTCCTGTTATATTATCACGCTAAACGGCATGAAGCATTTTGGGAAATCAAAATTGAACCTTTTTTGTTCAACATTAATTTATTTATTGATAATCATCTGAACTGCACATATTTAAAGACACTAATATAAACCAACTTCAAAAAACTTTTTGCTGGTCTATTTATATCACATTGACATTTGGTCTGAGTAAGAAATGTTGTATTTGAGTTTAACTGATTTAAAATAGGTATAATTGGGGGGGGGGGGGGGAGTTTACATGAGAAAACTTGCACTGGTGCGAGTTTCATACTGGGGTACTACGTACTACTACTCACGTTTACATGTTTGTATGTTTTTTGTCGTTCCCTGACCAACGCGAAGACGTCATCTTGGATTAACAAAAGCTACGCATGCGCTACCCGTTCCAGTCTAACGGCAGACAGATTTCACACCGAAACGAGGTCGTTCCACGTTTACATGATACTGTTGCGAAATTTCGTATCGGAGTGGAATTCTCTTTCTGGTACAACAACCGGGGTTAACTCACGCCGGAGTGACTCGCGCCGGCATGACATAAATTTTGTGGTGGTATCATGTAAACAAATACAGAGCCACGAGAGGTAACCAGAGTGAACTTGCGTAGGCGCGAAAGTCGCCCTAGTGTCATGTAAACACCCCCTTAACGTTGTAGACATACATTTAAAATTACTAATGGTATGTGCTATAGCCGATATATATCTGTCTGGATTTGCTAACTCAACGTGGCTAAAGAAATTTTTAAGTGCATTTTAACAGTTTGACATCTAAGTCGAATGGAAAGCAGTTAAAAGTCATTAGCTGAGGCTTAAAAATGACAACTTTATTGTTGGCAACAGAAGGTAAATTTCTCTCGCAGAAGTAACAGGATTTTTGGATGAAATAAACAACATTTGAAACGTCTAGAAATAATAACCTTTTAGTCAGTCAAACCATGAGGCCCATAGCTAGTGTCTGCCGAAAACAGATTAAGACTCCACAATCTTTGAATACAGAATAGGCTAGCTTTCTAAGGCAAAATCACCTAAACTGAACACTCACGAGGAGTTTTTATGCTTGGCACAAAGTATTCTGGTAACACAAGCTCAACCACACGGGGGGAGCCAGTGAGAAACTCATGACAGTCTATCTACTGCAGCGTTTTCAGTAAATATTCGGCGAAAAAAAAAAGATTAAAAAAAAAAGTAACAATAAAAGACTCGGTAAAGGTATTATGAGAGAAATTCCTACAGCCATGTTTCAGCAAAATCCAGTCAGATATGTTAGAAGGGATATCTGGGATTGGGGAATAGAAGAACCTTTTGTACGAAATGTATATTTGAATAGTGACGACAACAGAAAAAATCTATGATAGCGCTCCACTAATTTAGGTTAAGTCAATGTCTGTCTCCGCTGGCAGGAGCCTGGTGATATTAAAGGAGTCAAGTCCGAATTTTAACTCTTTTCATTATCAAAAGATTTAAAAATTAGTGGTTTATATCAGCAAATACTAAGAATTCTTGAATTAGTTAATTATTGAGTATTTTTGTAATCGATAGCAAACCAAGAGCATCATGTATGGGCTTATTTATTACCTTAACAGAATTAAATACAGCTCGGCCATGAAAGGGGCCTTTCATATTTTTAAGCATGCTTGTTTGTTTATTTTTAAATGATACGACAACGATATAATGAACACATATTTATTACGGCTCGCAGTTTAAACTCCTTGATTACTATGTTGCCGTAGAATACACAAGTGGACTTGCATCTTGGATTAGTCTTCCTATTCCCCGCTTTTTCTTCTTTTTAACATCGGTATGTCAATTTCCTGATGATTTCTCCTTTTACAGAATCTTCAATCATATGCTTGCATTGCGTACCCTTTTCTTGTTAATTCTGTAGCTTTTGTTAAAAGATTGGCTTTTAATTTTAATACTGCCTTCTGTTGAAGCAAAACACTCTATTGTACGTGTGCTTGATTTAATCTTTCAATTGTTGGAGTTTTCGATGAATAATTAACTCAAATCCCTACGTTCTTGGGCGCAATTTGGCCTTCTTTGTTATTCACGTTTGATTACTTGATTTACGATTTGTCAAATTTGTCAAATTTCCCTCGCATGAAGGGCCTGGAAATTATCAATTGTGGACAAAATGGAAGTGAAATTATCTTGATTCCACTACTCGTCAACACTCTGTAGTTCAGGAGAGAAAATAGAGTCGCACCGTTTTGATTGAAGGCCCAGCCCACCCAGTTGGCCACAAACAAAACTTTCGGGGGCACCCAACGTCAATTTTTGGAAAATATCTGTTCGGAAGACGATTTGAGATCTAGAATTTTCGGAACATTTGTTGTAAAATTTCTTGCTTGCCTGCCTCTTCTAGAATTTTCGAACATTTAAAAAATTGTATAATTGCCCATTTTTAACGGATTTTTACCCTAAAAAGGTCACCTAGAATTTTCGGGAGCCTTTTTTCGGGCTGAAATTTTCGAAAAAAGTCAGTTTTGATTCCTATAATTTTCGGATCACTAGACTTTCAGCTAGGAAATCCGAACAGATGGAAAGTTTTTTGGGGGCAAAAATATGCCTATATCTTCTGTTTAAATACTGAAATATGATCAACAATGCATTTTAAAGTAATTTTGAACTATATTCTCGTTGGGTACCCCTGAACTTTATTGTCATTACAAGTTTTGACAATAAGAACTGTCCGCAGCTAGCAAAGCAAGTCAAGGCGAGTGCTGCATGCAAACTAAACTTTTCAGAAGTGTTCAGTGGATCCAAAGTCGTAGCACTGTTGAGAACTAAAACAACATAAAACTGAATTCAAGTCAAGTGACAATTAAATTATGGTAATTTAAAAAAACATTAAGGTGATAAACAAAATCAGTACGCATACATATAGCAAAAGAGGAAAAGAATTGGTCCAAATAATTTACAAAATCAATATTATATACCCTTGGACGCACAAGGGGGGGGGGGGGGGGGTGAATGCCACCCCCCTCTGAGGTTTTTTTAGTTTTTTTTCCTAGAAGATCAAACACCAGCACCTGTTTTTTTAGAAGCCGATCGCTTGTCCCTCGCGTGCATTTTGAGACACGTTTTGGGAATGATCAGTTTCTATGATTACGAGATATGATGTCATAAGTAGTAGGTGGTCAAGCCATTTTTGAGTACAAATTCATTTCTTTTTAACTTGTTTCAATAATAAAAGTTAAGCTTGAGGATAAAATGAAGCAAAATATCTATGTGCTATTTTATATGCCAAGCGCTAAAAAACCCAATTCTCTTCGTTCTTAACTGATTTTAAATTCTAGGTAAAATCCAAGAAGGCGGCTGAGACGGCGTCCATGTTTGGTGACGTCACATGCCTCCAGCAGCGCCACCACCCATAAAGTATACCTCATCTTGTCGAGAACGTCAAAGGCTTTCCACTCAAGGTCAAATCCACTTTCGAAATACTGCAACATTTTAAAAACTTTAAAAACTCGATCAAGAGACGGGTTCCATCAACCCCCTTGTACCACGGTGGGGGTATGACTTTGCGTGTATGTCCGAAGGTTAAACGGATAGAATGGAAAGGGAGAGGAGAGAGGAGAGAAATGTTATTAAATACTCGTTGAGTTTAAATAAAACTAATCGCGTAGATGCTTTAAATGGGATGTGAGAGAAAAGAATTAGTTTTTCATTCAAAATATTTCGCTGTTTCTGATTGGTCTCAATCTCACGGCTAGTTCTTTTTAGTAAAATCCAACTAGTGGTCTATTATCAATGCTGCTTTCTGATTGGTTGAGCTACTACTAGGCTATATGTTAAAGCTCACTAGTAGCGAAAAGGGCCGGCTTTTGGCGGCAAAAAGGATTAAAGTCTAGCTTTAACTAGCTAAAGTTGTTTTGTCTCGATATTTTTTTACCAACTAGTTGGATTTTACTAAAACAGTTATTTCTGGAGCCCGAATGGGCTCTGAGTCAGTAGCCCATGAGGCTAACCAAAAAGTGCTTGCCATGTTTGGAAGATGCGAGCAATATTCCATAAATTCAGTGGTTAATTTGATTGGAAACAAGGCTGATCGACGATATATTTGATTGGAAACGAGGCAGCTTGGGAAAAATTGAACTAAAGTCATGGCGTTCACAGCTATTCTACTAAGACGAAATAGGTCAAACTTCTGACTTAAATTGAATGGAAGAAATGCGCAAAAACATACTGCTCAATGGATTTTTTTCTACTTTTTGAGGAGTATCTCAGTGCAAGATAAAACATCTGTTTATATCCCGAAACCGTTCCGAAAAATAGGCCAAACTTTTGGAGAAAGTCTACGTGGAGATAAGCATGTTATGAACTTAGAAATATTTTGAATGAATAATAAAACAATCAATGTATTCGATTGTCGTTCGATGTGAAGAATGGAGAATGGAGGAGGAGGAGGATGTTCTCAACCTCAGCCTTCAGCCTCGGTGAATAACATCCCCCTCGATCTGCATAATTCTTCACATCCTTCTCAGTCTCATTCAATAATTGTTAAATATACAATGCGGAATATCGAATAAGATAAAAAGAATTACTTCAATCATATGACTATAGCTATTAAATTTAAACCTAATTGAAAACTAAATGAAACTAAGTTGATAGAAATCAATAGATTATTAAGGTCGAAGATATTGAGATGTGCAATTAAAAACAAAAACAAACTAGACAAGGAATAAATAAAAAAAACTGGAGAAAAACTAACTAACAGGTAAAATCAGGAAGGAACCTATTAAACAAAGTAGAATGTATTGATTTTACTGATTTTACATTTGTGATTAGAGTGGGCGTATCAAAATAATAGCTTTGAAGTATCAAAACGAAATGCGCGGACTATTTTTGACATAAATCTTCAGAGGAGGTGGAATATAAATATAATAGAAATTAAGAAACTTTATAGCAGAGCCTTCCCATTGCTATATATATATGCGAGAAATTTGCTTATGACGTCAGCTCACGCCCGTACACCCATCCACCCATCCGTACAGAATAGCAGAGAGGGACTAACAAGATTCTGCAAGGGAGGGGAGGGGGAACCCTAGACATGTAGCTTGCGTTTGTCTTGGTGAAACGTTGACCGGTTCACCCAAAGTCGGCCAATGGAGTTTTTCCAATAAAGATTTGGAATTTCGTTTGTTTGACTTACTGAGTATCAGTCTCCGTAAAGGGTGGTCTTATCCGAAACGCCGGGTTTGTCGGTCCGATTTTGCAAAGCCAAGGAAACTTATTCAAAACTCAAAATCGGCCAAATTTACCATTTGGGTAGATTCTCCTGTAGAATGAAAGATTGAGCTATAAACAAAAACTGTGAATTGGACGCAGCAAGAGAGTTTCGCGAAAGATAACCAACCTTTATAAAACAATTAATCTCATGGGCTATCAGCTTCTCAAAGGGGTGTGGTGGAGGCCGGAGGGGGTAAGGATGGGTTCAGTGATGCAGAAATATGGGTAAGAATTCTTTTCCAAGACCATTACTGTGATCGAACTTGATTTATAATTTTCTCTTTATTTTTTAAAATCAGTTAAGTATAAATTTTTTGATTTAAGTAATCAAAAGTATATAAAGGGACGCTTCGCTTTTAGCCTTGGGTAAATCTGACAAATCTATATATTGCAGTTCTAGTCGGAACTGTTAGCCAAAACCTTCCTGAAGTTAGATATGGCCGATGCTCTATATTGTTAAGACCACTGCTTGTTTTGGCCCATTTTGGGCCCCTTGTTTTTCTTGCTCTATATTAATGATTTAAATAACGTATCGACGCTCGTCGAGCTGATTTTATTCGCTGATGATACTAATTTATTTATGTCCCATAAAGATCCTGTCTACCTGGCAGCCTCACTCAGTTCCGAACTTAATAAATTATCCAGTTGGTTTAAGGCAAACAAACTCTCCTTAAACCTGAAGAAAACAAACTTTATGTTATTTAAGCCTAGACAGAAACGGTATCATTTAAACGGTCTTGCTCGGTGTAGTCCTTGATAAACATCTGTCTTGGAAAGCGCACATTTCTCAAGTAGCTCGTAAAATCTCGAAATCAATGTGTCATTAATAGAGCAAGATTTTTTTTACCTAAACCCAGTCTAAAAACTCTTTATTATTGTTTAGTTTATCCTTATCTTCATTATTGTATTATTGTCTGGGGATCTACGTACAAAACCAATCTTCGCCGTCTTGTCTCTTTGCAAAAGCGAGTTATCAGAATTATATCTAAATCAACTTTCGATTCTCATTCAGACCCTATTTTCAAAGAATTAGAGCTACTAAAACTTTCCGATATCAGGCAACTAGAATTGGGTAAACTTATGTTTTCAATTATTTTTCTTTAAACAAACAAGTCCATAGCTATGCCACTAGACACGCGAACGATTTTCACCTTCCTTTTTGTAGAACAAACCTTCGTAAATTTTCTGTCAGTTTCCAAAGACCTACTTATTATAACTCTATAGAAAATGATATTAAAGAATCTAATTCTCTCCACTTATTCAAAACGAAATTGAAAAAAAATTATATATGAATTATTAGTTATAAATCTTGTTATATTTCTTCTCATGTCTGGTAATATTTTATACTTATTGTTACATGTACCATACCTTATATTTTGCCAACTCAGTCTATGTAATTAGTTAATTTATACTTACCTTCATTGTATTTTACTTTCGATCCTGGCCTTACTGTTACTGTTAACTTTATTTTTACTCTGAGGGAGCCCAATGTCTATAAGCCTCATGGTTTCTTTTTGGGCTTCCTCGCCACTTTCATTTGCTTTTGTGTAACTGTCTTGTTTTATCGTTATTTGTATTTTGTGCTAAATCAAATAAAGTTACAAAAGTTACAACAGGTACAGTTCTAGAGTTTACACAAAAGATTGGATATAGTCTGATAATTTAGAAATTTCAAGAGTAAACCCTTGGCATCATTGAAGAGAGGTAAATATGTATTGCATGGTCGCGTCTGTCCCCAGAAAGAAGAGCTCTATTATGTATGAGTAGAATTTTCTTTGATGATTGTTCCCAGGCAGCAAGTCTATGTCATTAAAGGGTGAATATGTGATACATAAATTTTAAGAACTTAATTCGTCGATGAACAAAATAAAGCAACTAAAAAAAAAAGAATTTTGGACAGCATCAGTACGATGTTTCCAGTTAAACTAGTGAAAATTTGATGAAATACATTAATGGACTGTATACGCTTGTGTAACGGCTTATTTTTAAATCTGGAGACAGACGGCAAAGTGAGAACTATCGTAACCTGAGATCAGGCTCTATTTTCGTTTCGCTTTGTAAATAACGTTCCGGCGGGCATGGCGAAACGAAAAGAGAGCCTGATACAAACCTTCTACAAAACGTCTGCCGCCCACTTTTTTGATTGATTGACATTTGCCGAATCAGCCAACCCAAATTACTTCCGTTGCTTGTTTTTCTAGTATGTAAATTTTTCACGCGTGGGAAAAATGCAGACTGGTAGCCTGCGTGCAGACGATAACTAAACTCTGATTAGTACCGTCTGCGAAGCAGCGCAGAGATCCTTGTTCTGGACCCCAACGGACTCAACGAATTACCGGAAGTGCGTTTCGAATTCCCCTTCAACCTGATTGGCAATCACGACAAACAAAACAAAGGCCTTTTTTAACTGGCCAATCGTGGCGCGTACTCAAATCTGGGTACACAGCTGGAAGTCCAGAACAAGGATTTCGGCGCTGTTTCGCAGACGGAGTTAACCAGAGTTTAATTTCGTCTGCGCGCAGGCTAGCAGACTGGCTGACTTAAAAAATAGCTTTTATCTGTTAATTATTTCAGCTAAAAATAAAACAGTGAGCACAATCGCGTTTAACTTCTTGCGATATTAAGGGAGATCTCGAAGGTTATTTCTGTTGGCGTAGAAGGTAAAAAGTTTTCGAAAAGACGGCGACACGATGTTCTACTAGTTTTATTATTTTTGGCTAGACGCGCTGGAATTTAAAATACTAAAATTTCTATTTTTCCGTTGCCTTAATATTTTCCTCGGCAATTTCCCCCGATTTTCAGTACATAAATCTTTAAAAACAAAAGCAAACAGCCAACGAGCGAGGACACCAGTTTTCCTGGTTTATTTTTTACAAAAGCGAAGGCAAACAACCAGTCTGTTAACACTGAAAATTCCTTGGACAGCGATGCGGTATTTTTCGTCTAATACTTCACAGTTGGCGATTGAGGTTTCTTTCGCAATGAGCCTCCGCTTGGGCACCTCGTTCAGAGAAGTCATTCCCGGCTAAACTTTCAAATGAAACCAGTTTTAAGATGGACAGTATTTTGATTTGCACCTGTTTGTTGGTAAATCAAAAGGCACCTTGTTAGCGGTCAACAACTTGCAGAGGGATTTAACTCCGCGATACACTCACTTTCCGTAAATAAAGCAAATCCTGAGAAGATATGAACAGCCGTATGAATTTTCTTAATTTCCATGGCACATATTAACGCATATTTTCCTACCATAAGACCATAAAATAATAAAAAACACAGCAAAATCGATCCTTCTCTCCGCCGACGACGGATTATTCACGAAAACAACCACACGAAGAATAAGCGCTTTCAACTTCCGGCGTTTCCGACAGCCAATCAGATCTTGTGGCATTGTTCTAACAGCCAATCAGCGTTACGGCCAAAATCTGGCCGTAACGAGCACAAACGTGAATGAGTTTGGATCAGGCCCAATTTTAGCGGTGGCCGTTAGAGAGAATGTATGAGAACCGCTCAAATTGGGCCTGATCTCAGGTTAGAACTATCGTCCCATTTCTATTTCACCTTTCTTGAGCAAAACATTAGAAAAAAAAGCTTTTCGTTCTCCAACCTCAGCTTTATCATCCTATCTAACTGAAAACTTCATGCTATCAAAATTTCAATCAGGATCAATATTCGTCCCAAATCTGACTCGACAGTAAGAGCTGTGTGATGAGATAGAGAGGTGGATAGATATATAGTTTATTCACCTAAAAACTTGCAGCCAAAGGACTGATTTGCGGTAAGGTTTACAAATGTTATAACTCAAAGAAAGATGATCCGGCATAATTTACAATTTTAAAACTGTTATAAAATTACAAATTCAAAATCATGCGTTTTAGTTCCCATATCCAATATGAAACAAATTACTTCTTGAATAGTTCTTAACAAGTGTAAACATAACTTGACGGAAAACTATTCTAGCATCTTTTAGTTTTACACTTTGGACGGATAAATGTTCTGTAGTTTTCTGTGTTCTCTCAGACTAGCTTGCTGGCTGATATTTACTTAGAAGTAGTTTATGGAGACTGTGAGATTGATTAATGCATATTTCGTCATCGAACAACTTTGCCGCATTTGGATGAATGATGAGAATGGATGAATGGCTAGAAATAATGTGGATGAAAGTACATTCAATGATTTCGTATTTTTAGATATACTCAGGCCAGGTGTATTTAAAGAGTGGGTCAATTAATTTTAAGGCATATGTGAAAACGAAGGGGTTTGGTCTATCTTCTATAGACTCAACAGTATTCAAGATGATAAATGAAACGTTAACAAGTGACTTACACTTGACAAGATGAATCAAGTTGAAAAAAAGTTGTCACCAAGTTGTGACCCATGAATAGGGTTTATCCGCTGTCCTGTTGTTGGGTACACTGAAAATCTTCATCCCCCAGTTAGACGGGATTCCGTCATTATAGCTGTACGTACTTAGGTCTGGACAAACCGCGTCAGGGATGGTAAAGGGATGATAGCCCAAGATGTCCAACTTATGAAAAAGTCCTCAGGCGATTTTCAAATCATTATCACTTTTAGGGGTAGATCACATTGTTTTCCAAAAAGCCAACCAGAGAACCTCCTGCATTTTCAAATAGAATGAATGGTTTCCATATCAAGATAGTAACTAGTTTGCGTCCGCTCAAATTTTACTGCACTTTTCACGCCCACATTATCATCCAAAAATATCTCCATAACGCTCCTGTTGCATTAGTTCAAACTTTGTTAACATCGAAACGGCTATCGAAGATCAGTAATGATGGTCAGAGATTCTTACGGCAGAATAATAACACCTTTAACACCTTTAATAACTCTTTTAATTATTACCACAGTTATAAGCCCTTACACGTCAGCATAATTCAAAACGCCAGAAGATCTTAAGACTAAAAAAACCTTTTTACCAATAGCATTGTAAAAGTTATAAAAAAACGGACAAAAAAGTAACTTATTTATCGATAGTATTTGAAAATTTTTTGTTCCATTTTCCTCCTGAAATGTTCGTGCAAAGTCCTATTTGCATCGCATTCAGACTGCTAACCTTTAATGTAGCATGAGGCCAACTTGGGCACAACACGTATCGGGTAAGAGCAGCATTTCTGAATCAAAGGGGAATAAAAATATTTTCCACATCTGGCGCGAGGTTTGCATACTAGAAACTTTGAGATAACCCTTCCATAGCAGCACTTTTGGCTCAGTGGGTTGTAGTATACAAGGCCGCATTTAGGGCGAACGCATGGCTGGAACTTGGAGACGACTCTTCCAAAGCAGCACTTCTGGCTCAGTGGGTTGTAGTATACAAGACCGCATTTGGGGCGAATGCATGGTCGGAACTTTGAGATAACCCTTCCATAGCAGCACTTTTGGCTCAGTGGGTTGTAGTACAAAAAGCCACATTTGGGGCGAACGCACGGCTGGAACTTGGAGACGACCCTTCCATAGCAGCACTTTTGGCTCAGTGGGTTGTAGTACAAAAAGCCACACTTGGGACGAACGCATGGCTGGAACTTGGAGACGACCCTTCCATAGCAGCACTTTTGGCTCAGTGGGTTGTAGTACAAAAAGCCACACTTGGGGCGAACGCATGGTTGGAACTTGGAGACGACTCTACCAAAGCAGCACTTCTGGCTCAGTGGGTTGTAGTATACAAGGCCGCATTTAGGGCGAATGCATGGTCGGAACTTTGAGATAACCCTTCCATAGCAGCACTTTTGGCTCAGTGGGTTGTAGTATACAAGGCCGCATTTGGGGCGAATGCATGGTCGGAACTTTGAGATAACCCTTCCATAGCAGCACTTTTGGCTCAGTGGCTTGTAGTATACAAGACCGCATTTGGGGCGGATGCATGGTCGGAACTTTGAGATAACCCTTCCATAGCAGCACTTCTGGCTCAGTGGGTTGTAGTATACAAGACCGCATTTGGGGCGAATAATGCATGGTCGGAACTTGGAAATGACCCTTCCAAAGCAGCACTTTTGGCTCAGTGGGTTGTAGTACAAAAAGCCACATTTGGGGCGAATGCATGGTCGGAACTTTAAGATAACCCTTCCATAGCAGCACTTTTGGCTCACTGGATTGAGCTTGCGACAACCCACAGGCACGGGCCAGGTTTCTTGCTGGGATTCCAAACCTGAAAGGGTAATTAAAATAGAAAGCTTTTAATTTTATATGCGTGATGCAAAGAATTGCCCAGTCGATCATTACACTTTGGCTATATAAAAGTGTTTCATTCACAATTAGACAAAAGCGTTATTTTACATCATATGAAGGAGAGACAAAATTAGGGTTAAATAGGTGCCATAAGACGGGCGCAAAGAACTTTCAATCAACAGAACCTTGTTTTATGAATACGTGAACTTTCTTTCGGTATTTTCACTTAATTAATGATATTTAAACCGCCAACCGACAGGTTTTATTTAAAGGCACTACAAATCGCCTGCTCTTCTTTCGTCTTCTTTTGTTGAAGGTTTTACTATAAACTTAAATTAGCTTTCAGTCTTTTTTAGTAATCTTTGAGTAATCTTCCCAGGCCAATTTCTAGTAGAGAAAAGATTAAAGCTTTTAGTTACTGAAAGGAGCAACGGTCAGGCACTTTTTCCCATGCTACGGATTGCAGGGTTGTAAGATGCGTCAAAAACACAACTCCTAGCTGTCTTCTTTCGAGTACACAAAAACGTTCCAGTTGTTCATTATTACTTGTTCAATGTCATAATACCTGAATCACTTTCTTTTTTGGTGTCTTCCTCGTCAGCGGCATCACCTTCATCGGGATAATCTTCTTGTGTTTCTTCCTCTTCATAATCTTGGCTATCCTCTTCTGAAACAAAAAAAAGCTCATGTTTTAATAGACGCAGTGATTGCTGATGGTAAAAAAGGACGTCTCACAGACTCCAATATGATCTGTTTGTTCTATCATTGTGCCAGTAATCTAAATAATGCAATTTCAGGCTGATTTTCTTCTTCCTACTGGCCTGTTGGCGAAGTTAATACCTAATCGTGTTTGGTTGGCGCAAATTCCTTAATATAGCGGGAGTCGTGCCGTGTATGGAATCTACATCCATTCCAATGCATGAACAGAAAACAGCTAAATACTCTATCTTTTTTTTTTCTTGCCAAACTAAACTACAAAAGCTTCCAAAAGCTGTTCCACGGACTGGATAAGAATGTAATTATAAGCAGAACAATTTTTGACTCCTCAAAATGCTCATCATTACTAAAGACGAGAATTTTGCAATCAACTGGCAATGGGGTGAGCCAAACCGCTTTTACCTGTCAGTGGGTCGCTTTCCTCATCAGCTTCGGCCACTTCATCTTCAGAGATGTCTTCATCTTCCGGATATTCATCTTGTTCTTCATCTTCCTCGTCTTGAGCATTTTCCTCTTCTGCATCTTCATCCTCAAATTCTTCATCTTCAGCATCTTCATCTCCGTCTTTTAGAGAAAAATTGTACCGTCTAAATATTATTCTTACCTTAGTAAAAAAGTAGAACCGCTAATGGGCATAGCTGGGCATGCATCTCTATCACTGTTTTACACCTATCAATCCGTAGCTCATTGCTTTTAAGAAGATACCAGAAATTCACACAAAATTTCCTCAAGTAAGTAAGTAGGCAATGATACGGACATCTCTGTGAATCTTGTGAATCTAACAATTTCATGTATATGCATCATTAGATCACTTTAATAGGTCATGTTTATGATAATTTTAACTAGACGCTCCTACCTTCGTCTTCTTCTTTAAGAGCGACAGCCTCGTCTTCTTTTTCATCCTCCGCTGGAGTCGCAGCTACGTTTTCATCGTTGGTTTTAGGCGAGTTAAGAATACTTTCATCGGAAGAAACATTTTCAGACGTTTCTGCGTATATAACAGCAAAAACCGCGAGGAGGACGACAATTCCTTGAGCTACAAGCTTCATTATTGCTCTCAAGTTTCGAATGCTACTGGTTCAGTGTATAACGCCTTTTATAACAAATTTAAGAGGAAAACTGTTCCAATATACGACTTTTGTTTCAGCGTGATGAATTAACTGCACAAGTGTCCACTTATTCAGATATTATATTGGAAAAAGAAACCTACGTAAATTGTATTTGTACCCCATTTTACACAATGGAAAGAAGAAGTAATAGTGGATTCACCTGAGTGATTACACTTTGTTTTACAAGCCTATTAAACTCACAAAAACTTTTGATTAACTCTAGGATTAGGGATTATTTGGAATCGAGCAAGCTTTATTCTAAACCATTGTACTTTTTTAAAAAATTGATGAAGCTTTTTAGCTACCACTGAAACCGTTCTTCTGAGCTTTACACTTTGCTTTCTGATGTCATTGAAAGGAATACTTAAAAAACGACGCAAGGTAGGCGTCTTACTTCAGACGAAGATAATATAATGTACTTCTTTTCGAGATCCCTTTCTTGTCGATGAGGTGCTCGTCAGAAATACTGCACCCTGAATTTTGTTCGTTTTCCTTGTTGTGTTGTGTATTGTAATGCATCAGTATCTCCATTTTCGTTTTCCTCTGAGAGTACAAAAAAATCTGTACACTTAAAGCAAACATGCCGCCGGTAGAAATGTTTTTTCATTTGAATGGTTAAAGACAACATTTGAACCCTGCTCGAGGCGAAAACGCATCAAAAAGATTTTACGGTAGTAAAGTGGATTAAAAGTCGTAGTATAGTTGAGAACTAACAGGGCATGAAACAAAAGGAATAGATCAGAAATCAATAGTCCCGAGGTTAAACTTGAGTTCGCATATTTTAAGGTGTACAAATTTAAACAAATTAAATCAAAACCAGAAAAGAAACGTAAAAGTAGAAACATGTTAAGCAAAACAGAATGTATGACTCGCAATTTTTGGCTCATTTTACAAATTATTTTGATTAGAGTGGAAGTATCAATGTATATTCAAAATAACACAAAGAAATGTGAGGAGAATTTAATTTAATTTATAGTCAGCGTTTTCACTCACGTGGCCAGCGTCTATGCATATCTATTGGAACAAAAGAGAGCGTTTTCATAAGAAAAGAGTTCAACTCCCACAGGGTTGGTTTGGCACACCAACATGGCCGCCGTTTTATTGTTTTGGAAAACCAATATGGGCGCCGTGTCGTCATGTGGAAACACTGTATTCTTTGCAGGATGTCGGAAATGGAAAGGTTCATTTCATAACTTTGGTCGAAAGAGCGAAAAAAAGTTTATTCAATTCAAGTCGGAACGTTTGACAACAAAAATACTGAAGTAGATACTCTATAGTTGTAAGATTGACAAAGCTTGTTTCTTGAAATACATTTAGAACGTTAACTAGTACAGTTCTGTTAAAGAGGTCATGCATAAGATTAGATATAGGATGCTTACAGTATAGGTTAATATAGAACGTTCAAGAGTAAAATAGTCTGCTTGAGAAATAAAGTATTCATAGAATGTTGATGCTTGTTCACAGGCAGCAAGTCCAATGACGAAAAAAGTAAGTTAACGGTTTTACTGATTTTTCAGTGCATAAATAGCATCACTATGATGTTTCCAGGTGAATCAGGCGAAATTTTCCTCAGAGTATATAAAAAATTTTCATTTCTCGTACTTGGGATGAAACTTGTAGGATTTGATATTGAGAGTTAAGCCTGAGTCATGCACCTGCCTTTCTGGTTTCAAAACAATTTAAATTTCCGTCAGGGTACCTCAGCACGTTTAACTAACTGTAGATACCAAACATGAAACGCAGTGTTTGATCACCGGATAAAACACCGAGAAGAGAGTTGAAAATACGACGCGACGCGCAGCGGAGTATTTTTGACGAACTTCGAAGTGTTTCATTAATTAAACATTAATTTTCTTTGTATTTTCTTTATAAATCATTAAATAAATGAGTTTGAGATTGACTGTTCAAGTTTGGTTTAAGGTAAAGTCTTAAGTCTTTTACATTGAAGCATAATGATAAAAAGTAATTTAATCATCGCCATTGGTGTAGATAAGTTATTCTAGTCGCTAGTTAATGTCTTCATAAATAGCAATGACAAAAACTGTTGTCACATTTGAACCCGAATAAAACATGACCTTAAATATCACAACCTATTAGGAAGCAGAAGTGGCTCATTACAACACGCTTAAAGGTACATGTATAATCTCTTATAACTGAATATACTGAAACGCCATTTTTACTTGGTATTCTATCCAGGGAACCTAATATTAATCCGAAATAGAGCTTAGTTATAAGTTATAGAGCTTAGTAAGTTATAGTCTTATTTTTAGTATTGATAGTACATTTCTCACACCACTCATGTTTACGTCAATAAAACAAGTGGTTAAAAAATAGAAGCCGTATACGTAAAACTATTTATATGATTATGCACCATAATATTTGACAGATGTTATTAGTGCCGGATCTTTTATCGAAAAACTCAAGATTATTAAAAATACTACAACAAAAAACGGTTATCAAGCGGGTTTTCTCTCAGTCATTGCTTCTAAATAAAAACACATATGTATATACATTGAGGTCTGAAATGTATGCCTACCACACTATAACGGAAGAATTGACATTCTGTACGGCGTTATTGTTAAAGAGTATCGTATATCAGTACATTAAAGGCCAGTAAAGGGATCCCAAAGTGAGGCCAGTATATCTCAATATAAGGCCTGCTATACATCCAGTATTTAGTTATTTGGTTTTAATCACCTAAGATGACGTATAATGAAATTAGCTCAAAATATCGTTTAACTTTAACACTTCACCAAATTCTTGTCGATTAAGCGTTATCGCAACGCTGAAAAATTCAAAAGCAGCAACTGAATGCTGGTTTGGATATCTAAATTCCTGCCAAAATTTTATTTCACTTTGTACCAGACTGTGTTATTCCATCCTCGCTGAAAAAAGCTTTAAATCTACGAGGAAGGAGAACACAACTCTCCTAATCTTAGGAATCCTGTGGTAATTGATTATTCTGGGCTACCCAGGCATTTAAGTTGTATTTTTTCCTCCAGATCATCTGTATTTTCGACGCCATTTTGAATTACGTCATATCTGCATGCGCAGTTAGTGCTTTCCACAAGTTGCTCGAAATTTTCCAAAAAGTTTCCCGGAAAATCTCAAAAATTTGCTCAAAAGTTGCTCAAAACACAATCAAAAGTTGCTTTTTGTAACGAAAGATTGAATTGTCTCTAAAAACCGCTGACGTGGCAGCTCGGCTACTTTTATCTTGCGCCCATGATTTGGCTCCTTTTTACAGAAAATTCATAAATTGTCTACTAAAACATTGTGACAGTATGGAAGAAAGGCCAATTAAAGCACTAAAAGCTGCTCCGACAACTCAGAATTCGAAGAAAACTAGAGAATTTGCTCAAAATGCAAAACGTTGCTTGAAAGGCAAAAAGTTGCTCGAAATACGAGAAGTTGCCAAAAAGTTGCCGATCAACTTGTGGAAAGCCCTATGCGCATTACCCTGATTCGATCCGTCAATCAAGGTCAACTAGATGATGCAAATTATTTCCAAAGTACGGTGTTATTTGGCGTTCGGCGAGGGAATAAATTGAGGAGTTTGAAGCGAGTTTTATCACTGAGCTGGCGATTCAACTCTTTCTCAATGGTACTACATTTTAAGACCAAGAGATTTTATACGGGTCTAAATGAGCGGAAATTTTCATAGAGAGACACAAATAAACACAAGGTAACATTTGGCGTCCGTGCGTTTGAGTCCATATATTTATTCACAATTTTATCTATCAAATACTTAAGGGTATAATACGTTTGCAGAAATTTAATCGTGTAAAAAATCAACAAGCAATACGTTAATTGTAAATAAATCGTTTCCCTCCCTTATATGACTCACTAGATGCGATTTAACCCTGCAAATGCTACTTTGTCAAATGTTAATTTGTCAATCATCGAGTCCCACTGAGAAGCCTCTTAATCTCTGTAGTTCTATTCACACTATAGATTCATTTGTAACCAAAATAAATGATATTTGTAGATGACTGTATTCTGATTAATGCCCGCTACAAAACATATCGTTAATATGGTTGTATTGATCACACGTACTTGGAAATATACTTGGTCACTGACTTGCTGAAAGGGCACCTGAAAGCTTAATTTAGTCACTTATTTTGCAACGTCAGAAATTACAACTTATCACGTCACTTTCAGCCCCCCGCTTTTAGCGCTACTCTATAAATACTAACCAATTTGAGAAGCCATCCATTCCAGTATTCAATTTGATTAAAAAGGATTCTGAATTACGTGAAGGTGAAAATTAAGTACCGCGCGCTTGCTTACTTGACGAGCGAGCTGGCTTTAAAAACAGTTTTTATCTATAGTTCCTTTCCCACGGGACCACTGTGTCATTGTGAAGGAGGTGGTCATTATTTAAGAGTTAGTTTTTTTGAGGTTTCAGACGATATATTGAAAAAGAATTTTATAATACCTTCACGTCTTAAAAACTGCTTAGGTTCAGCGTAATCTTATTCTACTGCGCTGCTAAGCTTGAGCACATTTTATTTTTGGCTCCACTGAGCAACTGCTCCGTTGATATGAAATTGAAGGAATGACTTTTTGAGGTTATATAAAGGGCAATTCCGCATCGGGCCGTGGGGTTGCACTGAGCTTACTGCCAGTAAGGTGGAAATAACAAAATGCGCACAAATACCTCAGTTAAATGGCGAGTACCTTATCATTACATGAGTTTTACATTGAATAGACCTTTACACGGGTTTTTTCAAATTTGGATAAAAAGACGAATAATCATTGACACCGCTGGAAAGACATCTGGAAAGAGCACCTTAAAACTGGGAAACCGTGATACCTTGAAGGCGAGCGAAGATATATTGCTTCACAAAGTCACTAAATTTTACAGACTTCTGTTTGGTGAGTCGAGGGGGGCGTGGGTAGGTTGGTACGAGCTTGGTCCCCCACCATACAAACGTCTCTAAAATTCGGCGACTTTGTGGGGCTGAATATTCGTTCGTTTTCAACAAATCACGTCCAAACTTGGAATCTTTGCTAATTTTAAGGCTATAGCTTTCTTTTGACCCGTTTTCACGAATTTTCCCCAACTGGTCCAATGGAAAGGTCTATTAAATATAACTCTTGTTACCTAATTGTCTTTAACATACAGAACATGTTTAAAAGACTCAGGGAAAGACTCATTCTTTTACCCGGGACTGATTTGCCGTTAAATCTGTGCTAAATCAGTTTTTGTTATCACTATGTTCGTAAATGAAGGAATTTGTATCGCGCCCGAGTTTAACTGAGCTGTTACCATGTTCAGCCATTTGAAGGGTTAATTATTATTAATATTGCCTGCTCTAGTAACTGAGATTTCATTTCATGCATGATTTCAAGGAAAAATGATTATTAAAATTGGTTTTTCAAAAATGGCTTCCCAATCCATGGTTATGAGAGAACAGTATGATAATCTATGATTACGGTGATTAGTTTTTCAACATCTTCATACACTGACGTGCTCGCCTCTTTTTTTCATTTAAACATGATCAGGTCATTTATGTTGTACATCTCAGCTCAAGAGGGCCAAACTGAAAGCGTTAGTTTTATGAGGTTTCAGACGTTATATTGAGATAATACCTTTACGTCTGAAACAGAAGTGGGCACTTGAAAACTGCTTACGCTCAACGTAATCTTATCCGATTGCTAATAGCCCAAATATGCGTTAGATAAGATATTATTACAAGTGTATACAGCTGAAGGAGCTTCTACAAAAGAAGTGCTCATTGACAAAAGAGCTTGTTGCTATGCCATCTTCCCAAAACGGAAGTTTATTCCAGTCTATGCTGGCCTCCCACACGTGAGACTAAATAATGTAACCTGTAACATTTATTTCATAGGTCAGTTACCTAGAGATATACGTTGGGCCGAGTGAGTAACAAAGTGAAAGGTCAAGGATGGTTTCTAAAGAAATGAGACGACATTTTTTCGGCTAAATGACCTTGGAGAACTTTTTAGGAAAAAATTGAAAAAAAAAGTGCCGGGTTACTTCCTTTTTGTCGCTTGACTGGGTAAGTGAGTGTTGAAATGGGTCAACTTACTTAAACATTTTTTAAAAAAATTAGCTTACCAAACGATCACAATAAAAATAAATGCTAAAAATCAGTTGTCAAAGAACAAAAGAGAAATAAGAGAAGCCTGAAATGGAGGAGGGTGCCTCTTTAGCTTCTAAACGTTTACCAACCGAAAATCATAAGCCATTTATATTTGACTGAAAAGAAGCCCGAAGGACAAGTTTCAGGCACCCAATA
Organism: Porites cylindrica; assembly: GCA_964035525.1. Lineage (NCBI taxonomy): Eukaryota > Metazoa > Cnidaria > Anthozoa > Scleractinia > Poritidae > Porites > Porites cylindrica. The sequence goes on from OZ037785.1 coordinate 23,831,493, forward strand.
GAAGACCGAAAATACAACTGCGAAAGGAAAAGTAGGAGAAAATACCTCTTATCTTTGCCAACTTGGAGAAAAACAAAACATTTAATTAAATCATCATTTTTTTTAAATTCACTCCTATAGCTACTTTATTTGCTGGCGTTTTGTTTCACTTTGGTGCCTAACATGTTTGCTAAAAATCAGGCTCACAGTCTCAATCAAATACCTGTATTTCAGTTTCCAGCGTATTTTACTCGAGCGTTACGCAATGCCAGTTGAATGCAATATATGACAACAACATTTATCATATTACAAAAAATTTTTAGATTTTCAAAGCCTCGACAATTGCGTTTCTCAGGCGTAGTTAATCGATAGACCGATAATCGATGAAAATCTTTAGTAATCGTTATTAATCTTCGTCGGGTATCATTTTCCGATAGAAATCTTCCATGACTGATTTATCAATTTTTATCGATTACTATCGATTATTATCGGAAAAGTATCCTGAAGTATGTCAATCGATAGGAGTTCTACATTAACGACGATGTTCTTGTCCATACGGTATTATTGAGTCGTTCTTTCGTGATAGTATGCAGTTCTTTAATTGATAAAATACTTAAAAAGAACAAAATCAGTGTTCTTATGATTTCAATGTGACGCTTTTTAAAAGAAAGGAATGTAAGAATAAATCGTAAAGTAAACAAGAAATAAAAATTCAGCAGCACAACAGTGATACTTTTTAGCCAGGTTATAGCTTATGTTGCCTAATATTCAAAAAATGTGGTTTTGTTTCCTATGAAACATCTCCAAACCATTTATGGCTTGCCAAAGTTTGCGTTTTTACCGGAAGTTGACTCCATTGACCGAGAGAGGATCTGGGTCGGTTATTAAGAAAAAACACAAGTCCTCAATTTGCGGACAGCGGTTTTCCTCTGGAAGTGTGCGAACTAAACAAGATGGCGACATATTCTTCTGGTACGGCTGTCAAAGAAGAATCCAAAGAAGCCGCATTTGAGGCTTTTCGAGCCAAGTTTACACGAAATGGGTAGGTTAATCTATTTTTGAGCTTTTTGCGCTAAAAAATACTTTTCCTTGTACTGAATTTCGTGATTTTTTTCAGTTTCAAAGTTTCCTTCCTGGGTTTAAACGAAAAAAATGCCTGCCTGCGGCCCTGACTTCAAACGCTTTTGAGTGCCCGACCCCAGGGGGTCATCTTTTTGGCCTAAACTGGTATGTGCATCTGAACAAGATATAATTTTCAGGGTCTTGAGTCTTAAACTGGGAACATAATTTATTTCACTTTTTGGAGTCTTGAACAGGCCGTATCATTTTTGGACCGAAAGCCTTTAAAAGAGTGTGAAGGTTGGCTGTAAGAGGTCTTCAGTATATACTTTCTTCATTGTGATACAAAGACCTTTTTCACAAAAAAAATTCATGATGGCAATTTAAAACGTTAATATTTAATTTTGCCATACGAAAAGACATGAATCCGGGTCATGAAATAAGGAGTCTTGTCTTAAAAGAGTCGCGAAATGAACGATTGTTTTGGATGTCTTAATCAGGGTTTGGACTTGATGGCCTCGGTGGTACATTAACATCCCTTGAATGTCCCCCCAGGGCATCACCACATCGAAATACTTCCTTTTTTTCCAGTAATTTTGAGAGAACTAAAATTTGTTTGAACAAGAATAATCACAACGAAATATCTTTTTACTTATCAAGGAAATTTTATTCACAACCAAACGAAAATTCAAGAAAAGATTAACTTGGTATCAGTTCATCCGATTTCCGTTACTTCTTTGCGTTTTCTTTGCTCTCGGATCAGTAATGTTCTAACCGCGTCGACGGCATGAGGCATACTTAAGTACAACATGTGTGGGCCTATAACAGCACTTATGGGTCCGTGGGTTGTAGTAGGTAAAACCGCATCTCAGTCGAAGACGGCAGGGGACAAACTTGGAGATCACTCTACGGTTACAGCACTTTTGGATCCGCGGGTTATAGTAGGCAAAACCGCATCTCAGTCGAAGACGGCAGGGGACAAACTTGGAGATCACTCTACGGTTACAGCACTTTTGGATCCGCGGGTTATAGTAGGCAAAACCGCATCTCAGTCGAAGACGGCAGGGGACAAACTTGGAGATCACTCTACGGTTACAGCACTTTTGGATCCGCGGGTTATAGTAGGCAAAACCGCATCTCAGTCGAAGACGGCAGGGGACAAACTTGGAGATCACTCTACGGTTACAGCACTTTTGGGTCCGCGGGTTATAGTAGGCAAAACCGCATCTCAGTCGAAGACGGCAGGGGACAAACTTGGAGATCACTCTACGGTTACAGCACTTTTGGATCCGCGGGTTATAGTAGGCAAAACCGCATCTCAGTCGAAGACGGCAGGGGACAAACTTGGAGATCACTCTACGGTTACAGCACTTATGGGTCCGTGGGTTATAGTAGGCAAAACCGCATCTCAGTCGAAGACGGCAGGGGACAAACTTGGAGATCACTCTACGGTTACAGCACTTGTGGGTCCGTGGGTTGTAGTAGGCTAAACCGCATCTCAGTCGAGGACGGCAGGGGAGAAATTTGGGTATTTTACGTCCGAAACAGCACTTTTGGGTGATTCGGTTGTATACACCACAGCGTGACGCAACCGGCGTGTTGCTTTTTAGCACATTTTCATCAGCTTCCTCACTGGATTCTGTAAAGAAATAGGGTCAATTGAAAAAAGCAAAATTCGAAAGCAGTTAATTTTTTGCACCACTTGGTTCATGTAGATAGCAACAAAATGTGGTAGCAACAAAAAGGATTTAAGTCGAAAGTAAAACATAAAGAAATCTTAAACTCATAAAGTATATGATGTCTTTTGTAGTAGGAGAGAGTTTTGGCTATACAATCTGGCTCTTCTAGTCACTATATATACTGAATAAAGAAGTTTTTTTTTCAAAATTGAAACTTAACAGCAAATTTAACTCATTTGGCCGAATCTTATCTCATAATTGAAATGTTTGAACCATATACAATGTAAGGTCATGACAACTTTTTAGCATAAACTGAGAGTAAATAAAAGCCGTTGATTTAAGTTGCCGTTCCTCAAATAAAAGGCGTCCTTCGATTAATCGCCTCCCTCAGTCGAATAATCGCCCCCCTTTGAACGGAAATATTTAAAATAAGCGCCTCCCTCGAATAATCGCCCTCCCCCCTGTCAAGTGTAAGTGCAATAGGATCCAGCAAAACTGATCAGTGACGATTCAAGCAATGAAAATTAATCAAGGAACTAAATTTGGAACACCAAAAAGCCTATGTTCTGTTATATATTAATTTGATGTGATTATTTTCTGATTTAATGGCATGATAAAAAAAATATTTAGGGCACGATTTCCAGTGAGCAATATTTGAAATAATCACCTCCCTCAAATAATCGCCTTCCGTCGAATTTGTGCGGAAAAAGAAATAATGGCCCCCGGCTATTATTCGAGGAAATATGGTACCCACAAAATGTACCTCAAGGGAAGTACGTTAGGTTATGAAGCGTACTGAGGACAACTACTCTTCTAACCTACCCATGAGAGGGCTGTTTTCGTCATCAGCGTCAGCAGCTTCTTCTTCCTCATAATCTTTTTCATCCTGTCCTGCTTCGTCCTCCTTTTCTTCGTCATAAACTTCTTCATCTTCATCCTGTGTTTCTGTAAATGGGTCATCAGTAAACAGGTAATAAAATCATAAGAAAGCTTAGCTATTTAAACTCCGAAAAATGCACACATTAAAAAGGCCTGACATCTCTTCAGTGTATAAATATATATCAGCAAACTCAGAGTAAATAAAAGCATTATTGTTTTGTTTGATTTGAGTTACCCACAAAATGTACGGCAAGGTATGTACGGTAGGTAATGAAGCGTACTGAGTACAACTACTCTTCTAACCTACCCATGAGAGGGCTGTTTTCGTCATCAGCGTCAGCAGCTTCTTCTTCCTCATAATCTTTTTCATCCTGTCCTGCTTCTTCCTCCTTTTTTTCGTCATAAACTTCTTCATCTTCATCCTGGGCTTCTGTAAATGGGTCATCGGTAAACAGGTAAAGGTAATAAAATCATAAGAGAGCTATTTCAACTCAGGAAAATGAATGCACACATTAATAAGGCATGACATCTCGTCAGTGTATAAGTATATATCAGCAAACTGAGAGTAAATAAAAGCCATTATTGTTTTCTTTGATTTGAGTTACCCACAAAATGTACGGCAAGGTATGTACGGTAGGTAATGAAGCGTACTGAGTACAACTACTCTTCTAACCTACCCATGAGAGGGTTGTTTTCGTCATCAGCGTCAGCAGCTTCTTCTTCCTCATAATCTTTTTCATCCTGTCCTGCTTCTTCCTCCTTTTTTTCGTCATAAACTTCTTCATCTTCATCCTGGGCTTCTGTAAATGGGTCATCGGTAAACAGGTAAAGGTAATAAAATCATAAGAGAGCTATTTCAACTCAGGAAAATGAATGCACACATTAATAAGGCATGACATCTCGTCAGTGTATAAGTATATATCAGCAAACTGAGAGTAAATAAAAGCCATTACTGTTTTCTTTGATTTGAGTTACCCACAAAATGTACGGCAAGGTATGTACGGTAAGTAATGAAGCGTACTGAGGACAACTACTCTTCTAACCTACCCATGAGAGGGCTGTTTTCGTCATCAGCGTTAGCAGCTTGTTCTACCGCATAATCTTCTTCATCCTGTCCTGCTTCTTCCTCCTCGTCTTCGTCATAAACTTCTTCATCTTCATCCTCGGGTTCTATAAATAGGTCATCAGTAAACAGTGAATAAAATAATAAGAGAGCTATTTAAACTCCGAAAAATGCACGCATTAATAAGGGCAGCCCTCCCGAATCAAGCCTGTTAAACTTCTTCAGTGTATGTGCAGCTTTTGCTCAAATTCCTGCTCAAAACTTCAAACCTAAAATTGGAGGAATAAGAGTGGTTCACTAGAGGCATAGAGGAGCCTATTATGTTCTACAATCGCAACCATCTTTTAATCGAGGTGGGGTAGATACCATGTAATTATTGGGGATCTGGAACAATGTCCTGGGGTCACTGCGCAAGCGCAGTGACTTCACGCACTTACGAAGTTTTAATTTAGTGGGAACAAATGGAAGTTAAGAATACTGTACTTTTGCTCAACTAATACCTGTGAGTAAGTTGTTTTCCTCGTCAGAGTCAGCATTTTCCTCGCCAGCTGCTTCTTCGTTGAATTGATCTTGTTGTGTTTCCCAATTTTCCTCGTCCGTTTCTGAATGATAGAAAGTAATTAAAACAAAAATTCAACAAACTGAATAATTGATTAGTCAATGAACTGATCATACGGGAAAAAAACCACCTCAACAAGTAGATTTATTGAATTTGTACTGAACTATTTAAGAGTGATTGAACTTTTGTTCTCACGGTTTAATTTTATAAGTCCCATGCAGAGGCCACATTAGCGAGTCCAATAAAGGACTTTTTTCTGTTTGGAAAATTAAAAGCCGACACGAAGACGCTAGCCAAACTTTGTGGACATTTTGGTTGCATTTTTCGATGGAAAAGTCACTTGCTTCTTAGTTGTTATTCATGCTTATTGTCTGGGCTATTTGACCAAAGAATGTTTGCGATGTGTAATTTCTCCGTCAGAGAAAGCAGTATTCGTTTTCTTTGAATGTTCAATCTAAACTATAATAAAACCGTCACGTAACTAAGAGGACACCGGGAATTAATATGACTAGAAGACCAGGTTGATAATACAGCAGAAGTGAATTGCAGTGCCTGCAAGTGTGAGAAATTATCTAACAAAACGTTGTCCTGAAATGGTCAAGTTCGTAAGGTTATACCTTTGTCCTCTTGCGTGGGGATCCTTTCATCTTCCCTGTCATCTTCTACAGGATTTTCAGCTACATCTTCAGCATTATTGATCCCAATGAGAGTGTTTTCATGAGGTGCAACACTCTCCTCATCCAATGTTTCTGCTTTTATAACAGCAAAAACCGCGAGAAGAACGAGTATAACTCCTCGAGTAACGCCCTTCATGCTGGCTGCCAGCTACAGTGCCGTTCCTGTTTGTGAAACAGGCCTTTTCTAACAAAGCAAAGCGGAAGCAAATTCCAAATTACTAGTTGAATTGTCCTTTTTAAAGTGTAATTGCCTCTCAGGTAACGTGAGCAACTACTTATGAGGCTTACAGCAGATATCAAGAGTGAAAAGAGTGCTTACTTAAATGGTCAATATATGGGAGGATGAATGATCACAGTTTGTATTCAAGAAGACGGACTGGCCGTTTTTCATTTTTTTCTTCTTTAACCTGTATGAAGGAAAGACCCTACATCTACTAAAGTTATCAAAAAGTTGAAAAAACTTAGGCAGCATTCCACAATTTATAACGTCCTCAAGATATAGTACATGTAAATAGAAAAGGAAACGTTAATTGTAACAATATTGATTCCCTATCCTTCCTTCATATGAATCAGTTGATGCGATTTAACCTTCATAAAATGATGAAAATATTACTTTGTCAACCATCGAGTTCCTTTGCAGTAGAATCATTGAGAAGCGTCTTTAATCTCAAAAGTTGAAATGTTCATAAACCTTATCTACTTGCACTATTTATTCAGTTGTACGGGGCAGATAAAATTGTCATCAAAATAAAAGATATTTGTGGCCGGATGACTGTATTCGTATACCTAACGCTAAAAGGAAGGAGTCAATGCCCGCTACGCAGGCAAGCACAAAATATATTGTTAATATTGTTTTATTCTTAACTCCGCGATCCTTGTTATTTTACTGTACTTACTTAGAAATATATTTGGTCATCGATTTGCTGAAAGGGCACCTGAAACCTTAATTAAGTCACGTATTTGGAACGTCAGAAATTATAACTTATCATTGTTCTTTCAGCTCCCCGCTTTTAGCGCTACTCAATAAATGCAGTAACTAATTTGAGAAGGCATCCATTATAGCATTCAATTAGATTAATGAAGGACTGTGATTTACGTGAGGGTGAAAATAAAGTGCGCTCGCCCTTAACGAGTGAGCTGGTTCTCTTACTCTAGTTCCTGTTTCCCAAGGGGCCATTGCGTGATTGGGACGGCTGAATTGAATAGACTGAGACATTTTTTATATTAAAAGGTTTTTCACGGCTGGCTTGTTCATTTTTTTTACAATGCCAATTACGTGTCCATATTCGCTACGGAGTTTTAATGATAATATGTAAATGACAAAATCACAGCTTTGCATCAAACAAATATGTCACCCAAGCATTAAATCAAACGTTTCCAATGAACAAAAATGAACTATTGAAAAACCCCTATTGCAATCCGTTTCAATCTTCGTCGAGTTTGTCCATCCCTGTCTTCTTTTATATTTGCTTCGCTGTTTATAAATTCTTTTAATTTTTTGAGTGGTTATCTTACGTTTTACTCAACTTGGTGGCCGGTTCCTGCACTCTTTTAATTTTGATATTAAGTTTCTTGTCACAGCTTCTTTAACATTCCCCGCATAAATCAACCGCCATATGTGTTTTACAATATTTCGTAAAACCTCTAACTTTTAACATTTTTCTTTATCTGTGAAAACTTTGAGAACGTCTGCAGTAATGATATGTAACTCAGACGGAGTGCCAAATTGTGTTTGGGGACATTTCTCGTTAGGCCAATGGGGTTCATTTCAGGGGCTGCCCCACAGCGTTTATTGTGGCTCTGTCAGTCAGTAAAATAACAAAATGCGCACAAATACCTTATCAACGGTACGTAATCATTAGTTCTCAGTTAAAATTACACTGAACATTTTTTACCTTAATCGTGAGAAAGCTCTTTAACATACAGAAGACGTGTAAAAGACTCATTTTTTGACTGGTATAATTGGTCGTTAAATATATCTGCTAGATGTTTTTGTTATTACTCTGTTCGTAACTCAAGGCATTTGTATTCTTTCAAGCCGTTAGCATGTTTAGTCTTTTTGAGGGTTTTCTTGTAATATTTGCCTGCTCAAGTAACTGAGACGTTATTTCACGATTTCAAGGAAGAAACTATTATAAAAATTATTTTTTAATAATGGTTTCCCAATCTATGGCTATAGAAGTAGGATGATCTATGATCACCGTTTTTTTTTGTCTCTATACATTAAGTGTAAACAGCCCTTTTTTATTAAAAATTTCATCACCCATTTTTGAAATAACTTTTATAACTTATGTTGTACATCATATCTCAAGGAGGCCAATTGGAAGCGTTAGTTTTTTGAGGTTTCAGAAGTTATATTGAAATACAGTTTTCTAATACGTTAAGTCTGAAACAAGAAGTAGGCACTTGACAACTACTGACGTTCAATGTAGTATTATCCAACTGGTAATAGCCTGATATGCGTAAGACAAGATATTCACGTCATTTAGAGTAAAAGTTTATACAGCCTAGAGGAGCTTCCACAAAAAAAACGCTCAAATATAGCTTGTTGCCATGTCAAATTCTCTAACTAAAGTTCATCCCAATCTATGTTGGCCCCCTTTCACATGTAAGGCTCCTTGAAACCTTTAATATTAATTTCATAGTACAAGCTTACCCAGAGATAATTTCGGGCCGAGTGAATCATAAAGCGCTTAGCACTGAAAAGTATAGCCGCTATATAAATATTTTTTATTATTTTTATTATATTATTATTAACTGAAAGGATACGTTACACGGTTTCTTAAGAAATGAGACGACATTTTTTAGCCTTAATTTTAAGTGGAAAATCGTAAAAAAGTGCCCTGTCATTTCCTTTTTGTCGCTTGACTGAGTAACTGAGTATTGAAATGGGTCAACTTACTCGGATATTTTAGAAAGATTAGCACAGTACCAAACGATCACAAAATTGATTGAAATAAAAGAATGCAGTGAAACCTCGATATAACCTCTATATAACGAATTCTTCGGTATAATTAATTATTCCTCGAGCCCGAATGGTCTGTGACTCAGAAGCCATGAGGCGAGAGGAATAATTGTGTTAGTAAAATCCAACTAGTTGATAAAAAAATATCGAGGCAAAAGAACTCTAGCAAGCAAAATGCGATTCAGCCGCCATTGTTTTAGTTCTTAAAGTCGGCACTTTCGCTACTAGTGGGTTATAACACATAGCCTACTAATAGTAACTCAGCCAATCATAACGCAGCATTGATAATAGACCGCTGGTTGGATTTTACTACCAAACGATATTCTTCGCACCAGTAATAGTAAAGCAAATGGGAAAGAACCTCGATTTAAACCTCGTCATGGTGAACAAAGTTTGCCAGTCCCAATTTGTTATATCGAGGTTGTTCCACTGTAGCTGCTCTGGATCAGTTGACAAAAAACACAAGAGAAGTACGGAGTCGAATTACGGAACGGCGCCTGTAGATCCGTGTCGCCTGCAAAATCGCGGGTCCCATGACTATTTGCGCGCTTAAAAAGGAAGCCGACGCATGTCGCGCCCTTTGATTCAAGACTCAAGTGTTAGGGTATTGTTTCCACGATACAAAGGTAATTTAACTTAAGAAAATTAATAGATCGAAGCTTTGGCGCTACTCTCTGTTTTATAAGAAAATGCAAGCGCTCAACTTGATAAATATTTTGACTTCATAAGATATTTTAACGATTTAGGCCAGCAGGATGTATAGAATTCCGGAAAAACAATTCAGGAAGCCGAACGGTTTTGAAGTGCGCTACATGTTGTTTTTATCAGTATGCAAATCACCTACCCAAGCAGGTACTTTCCATTGAACTGAGCTCTTTCATGCGAATTTACGCTTGCAAAAGGAAGAAAACTTCGAGGAAACGTGTTTACAACCACGGCAATTTGTATCTATTTCGCTTCACTTACGCTTATATGCAAATTACTGTTCATCCGCTGGATTTCGCTGGAGACAAAAATATCGATTTTGAATTCCCAAATGCTTGCCTTTTGGGGCACCGTTTTTATTTTGGCTATCAAGATTTTAAAAGCTAAGCTTCAGACTTTTCATTCCAACGTTTTAATGCGGGAAAGTTAGGAGAAATGCTGCAACTGATTAAAGTCACGTAACACGCTTTAAGACCGCATAACTTGATCTTTCTGTTATCTTTTGTTCTTCTATTGTCTCCAAAACAATAACGATGTTTCACCAATTTCCACCTACAAATAATAGGACACATTTGATTGACAGAAAAATTTGCATTTACTAGCGACGCGTTTCTTCAGTTGAGACACTTTGCCTTAAAGGGGCTTTCTGACGCTTTACTGACTTCCAGGGGGGGAAATAAAGCTTTTACTCCCCCATCCCCTTCATGCAATGTTGTGCCGCTGTTCTAGCTACCTCTTGAAAACAACAAACACCACAACTTTGAATGAAGGAGAGTGGGGAGGGGGGAGCGGGTGTACATTCTTTTGTCCTCTGTGGTTATACCCTATTTGAGTACAATGTCTCAACAATTTTGTCGCCGATTGTAGCTTCATTTTTGGAAATGTCATTCCTACCGAAAATTGTAGCAGTTTGACTGAAAAGTAGCCCGAAGAGTAAGTTTAAGCATCCAGTGCAATAACCCCAAAAACAAACTATAGAAGGAAAAGGAGAGCAGAAATAGACAGTGCGAGAGAAAGCAGTGCTTCTACTCTTAGCTTTTATGTTGGCTACGTGGGAGAAAATCATTTATTATCATTATTTATTTTTCACTTCACTCCTATGGCTACTTATGATTGCGTTTTCCCCTAATATAGTGCTTTAACGTCGCTTTTAGTGTTAAAAATCAGGCTCACCGGCTAAATCAAATACCCGCATTTCAGTTTCCACTGTATTTCAGTAGAGTGTAACGCAACGCCACTTGAATTCAATATATGATCATATATAACGACAACATTTATGATTTTGCAAAATTTTCAGATTTTCGCAGCCTCAACAATTAATTTTTCGAAATACCTTGCGATTTTTCGAAAGCTTACCTTGTTTCGTCCAGGTAGTGGCTTCTTGAGTCTCACCTCGCGCGGCTTATGGTTGCTGTTCACTTGAAACCACTCTAAGGCATAGAAAACCGATTTGCGCGTACTGCTTGCTGATGTACATTTACGCAATAGGCTGTCCGGGTAGTAGTAAGGCGGCACCCAATCCTTTCTGAATCACTTCACATTAGGGAAAATGAAGCAACGACGACGGCGACGGCTTTGAGAACGTCACTTAAAAAGTGAATTCACTCTACCTGGAATTTTTTCGCGCTTATTCCATCTCGTACAATTCGCCAAGTGCTGGCAATATCTTTTTTGGAGTTGAATTCTAAAGGACTGTATCAAAGTTCAGGGAAAAGAAAGTTATTGTCTTTTGTTCCCGTCTGCGACAAAACGTAAAATTAGGAAGTTTCACATTGTAGTCGTGCAGCGACGGCAAAGAAATCATTTCAAAACGGCTGATAATGGCTTCATCCCGTCTGAGAGCTCGGGCATAAAGTTCGAAAGATATGTGGCGAAACTGTTAAGGTGCTGAGCATCGTCCAGAATTTGGGACTTAGGCATTTCTTCAATGGCTTCAATCTTGCCAGGGTCCCGCTCTAGGTCATTGTCAGTAAGGATCCCCGAGAACATGCTCAATGAACTCTTACTACTTTCTGTAACTGAGCCTGAGCTTAATTCCCTTTTTTTTCAAAGTTATGCCACGTTCTTTACATCGAAGAAGGAGAGCTTCGAGAATTATATCGTTGTCTGCGTAAGCCTGCTCTATTGTGTCACACGATACACAAGGGTTGTTGTCGGTTATGCGGTTAAGCATGCCTCATTCCAGGCCCTCCATGACTGACCTTTTTTTGAAAGGGCATGCAATCTCAGTTAGCGGAACTTGCCATAGGTTGTTCCAAACATCGTTAGTAAACTAGACTCTTCGCTTAAAACACAGTGCGAGAAACCGGTTGGGTGGTCAACCGTGGTGAACGCCTTGGCCTGGGCGCAACTTCCGCAGTATTTAATCGAGGAGGGATCTGTTGAGATGTTTGGGGTAGACACAGATCCTCGATGCACCAGATCTCTTTGTTGACACCACAATGTTATTAACCAAGGGCGTTGGCTAGTCTTCAGGCACGATGATGGTCTCATTCAATGTCTTGTCCAAATCAGCGTTAGGCTCAACCTCCTAGCCCGCGTAGCAGTCATTTCCGTTTCCCGTGAAGAGGGGCAAATACATGCAAAAGGCAAAAACGAGCAGAAATGTAGGATTGGGGAAGGAAAGGAAAGATGTCTGAGCATCGAAACGGCTATCGAAGATCAGTAATGATCGTCAGAGATTCTTACGCCAGAATAATAACACCTTTAACACCTTTAATAACTCTTTTAATTATTACCACAGTTATAAGCCCTTACACGTCAGCATAATGTAAAACGCCAGAAGATCTTAAGACTAAAAAAATGCTTTTACCACTGGCATTGTAAAAGTTATAAATAAACGGACAAAAAAGTAACTTATTTATCGGTAGTATTTGAAAATTGTATGTTCCATTTTCCGCCTGAAATGTTCGTGCAAAGTCCTCTTTGCATCGTATTCAGACTGCTAACCTTTAATGTAGCATGAGGCCAACTTGGGAACAACACGTATCGGGTAAGAGCAGCATTTCTGAATCAAAGGGGAATAAAAATATTTTCCACATCTGGCGCGAGGTTTGCATACTACAAACTTTGAGACAACCCTTCCATAGCAGCACCTCTGGCTCAGTGGGCTGTAGTACAAGAAGCCACATTTGAGGCGAACGCATCGTCGGAACTTTGAGATAACCCTTCCATAGCAGCACTTTTGGCTCAGTGGGTTGTAGTATACAAGGCCGCATTTAGGGCGAACGCATGGCTGGAACTTTGAGATAACCCTTCCATAGCAGCACTTTTGGCTCAGTGGGTTGTAGTACAAAAATCCACATTTGGGACGAACGCATGGCTGGAACTTGGAGACGACCCTTCCATAGCAGCACTTTTGGCTCAGTGGGTTGTAGTACAAAAAGCCACACTTGGGGCGAACGCATGGCTGGAACTTGGAGACGACCCTTCCATAGCAGCACTTTTGGCTCAGTGGGTTGTAGTACAAAAAGCCACACTTGGGGCGAACGCATGGCTGGAACTTGGAGACGACCCTTCCATAGCAGCACTTTTGGCTCAGTGGGTTGTAGTATACAAGACCGCATTTGGGGCGAATGCATAGTCGGAACTTTGAGATAACCCTTCCATAGCAGCACTTTTGGCTCAGTGGGTTGTAGTATACAAGACCGCATTTGGGACGAGTAATGCATGATCGGAACTTGGAAATGACCCTTCCAAAGCAGCACTTTTGGCTCAGTGGGTTGTAGTACGAAACACCACATTTGGGGCGAATGCATGGTCGGAACTTGGAGATAACAGTTCCATAGCAGCACTTTTGGCTCACTGGATTGAGCTTGCGACAACCCACAGGCACGGGCCAGGTTTCTTGCTGGGATTCCAAACCTGAAAGGGTAATTAAAATAGAAAGCTTTTAATTTTATATGCGTGATGCAAAGACTTGCCCAGTCGATCATCATACTTTGGCTATATAAAAGTGTTTCATTCACAATTAGACAAAAGCGTTATTTTACATCATACGAAGAAGAGACAAAATTAGGGTTAAATAGGTGCCATAAGACGGGCGCAAAGAACTTTTAATCAACAAAACCTTGTTTTATGAATACGTGAACTTTCTTTAGGTATTTTCACTTAATTAATGACATTTAAACCGCGAACTGAGAGGTTTTTTTTAAAGGCACTACAAATCGGCCTGCTCTTCTCTTTTATTGAAGGTTTTACTATAAACTTAAATTTAAACTTTCAGTCTTTTTTAGTAATCTTTGAGTAATCTTTCCAGGCCAATTTCCATTAGAGAAAAGATTAAAGCTTTTAGTTACTGAAAGGAGCAACAGTCGGGTACTTTTTCCCTTGCTACAGATTGCAGGGTTGTAAGATGCGTCACGAACTATAGACCGATCTCGATTCTCCCTAGCTTTTCTAAGTTTCTTGAAAAGGTTGTTCATAACCGTCTTTATAATTATTTAAGTAAACTAGAAATTCTATGTGATAATCAATTTGGCTTCAGGAAAAATCATTCAACTTCGTTAGCATTGATTGACCTATATGAAAAAATCTCCCTTGCTCTTGATCGTAATGAACATGCCGTTGGCGTTTTCCTTGATCTTTCTAAGGCCTTTAATACGGTCGATCATAATATTCTGCTTGACAAACTCGAACACTATGGTATACGTGGCGTGGCTCTGGACTGAGTTAGAAGCTACCTCTCCAACAGGTTGTAATTCGTTCAATTTAACGGTCAATGCTCCTCTCCTCAAACTATCTGCTGTGGTGTCCCCCAGTGATCCATTTTGGGCCCCTTGTTTTTTTGCTCTATATTAATGATTTAAATAACGTATCGACGCTCGTCGAGTTGATTTTATTCGCTGATGATACTAATTTATTTATGTCCCATAAAGATCCTGTCTACCTGGCAGCCTCACTCAATTCCGAACTTAATAAATTATCCACTTGGTTTAAGGCAAACAAACTCTCCTTAAACCTGAAGAAAACAAACTTTATGTTATTTAAGCCTAGACAGAAAAGGTATCATTTAAACGGTCTTCCTCGGTGTAGTCCTTGATGAACATCTGTCTTGGAAACTGCACATTTCTCAAGTAGCTCGTAAAATCTCGAAATTAATAGGTGTCATTAATAGAGCAAGATTTTTTTTACCTAAACCCTGTCTAAAAACTCTTTATTATTGTTTAGTTTCAGTCCTTATCTTCATTATTGTATTATTGTCTGGGGATCTACGTACAAGACCAATCTTCGCCGTCTTGTCTCTTTGCAAAAGCGAGTTATCAGAATTATTTCTAAATCAACTTTCGATTCTCATTCAGACCCTATTTTCAAAGAATTAGAGCTACTAAAACTTTCCCATATTAGACAACTAGAATTGGGTAAACTTATGTTTTCTCTTAACCATTCTCTTTTGCCTTCAAAGTTCAACAATTATTTTTCTTTAAACAAACAAGTCCATAGCTATGCCACTAGACACGCGAACGATTTTCACCTTCTTTTTTGTAGCACAAACCTTCGTAAATTTCTTTCAGTTTCCAAGGACCTACTTATTATAACTCTATAGAAAATGATATTAAAGAATCTAATTCTCTCCACTTATTCAAAACGAAATTGAAAAAAAAATTATATACGAATTATTAGTTATAAATCTTGTAGTAAACAGTTATATTTCTTCACAAGTTTGATATTATTTTTATACTTATTGTTACACGTACCATACCTTATATTTTGTCAACTCAGTCTATGTAATTAGTTAATTTATACTTACCTTCATTGTATTTTACTTTCGATCCTGGCCTTACTGTTACTGTTAATTTTATTTTTACTCTGAGGGAACCCAATGTCTATAAGCCTCATGGTTTCTTTTTGGGCTTCCTCGCCACTTTCATTTGCTTTTGTGTAACTGTCTTGTTTTATCGTTATTTGAATTTTGTGGTAAATCAAATAAAGTTACAAAGTTACACTGGCGACTGACATAGTGCTGGAAACAGCTGATCAAGAGATTTCGGAGTTACAATACCTTTGTAAAGAGAGTTTTGTTTGTCTTATTCGGGTTTGCTGTGAAACGATCACCAGGTTTGTACAATGCTAATTCTTCCGAAATGTTTCAGTTGTATTGCATACGAACGTGGCCAGATGTGCAAATGCCAGGATTATATATCTCCTGATCAAAACACAACTCCTAGCTGTCTTCTCTCGAGTACACAAAAACGTTCCTGTTGTTCATTATTACTTGTTCAATGTCATGATACCTGAATCACTTTCTTTTTTGGTGTCTTCCTCGTCAGCGGCATCACCTTCATCGGGATAATCTTCTTGTGTTTCTTCCTCTTCATAATCTTCGCTATCCTCTTCTGAAACAAAAAAAAGCTCACCGACTCCAATTTGAGCTGTTTGTCCTATCGTTGTGCCAATAATCTAAATAATGCAATTTCAGGGTGATTTTCTTCTTTCTACTGGCCCGTTGGCGAAGTTAATACCTACTCGTGTTTGGTACGCGCAAATTCCTTAATAGAGCGAGAGTCGTGCCGTGTATGGAATCTATATCTATTCCAATGCATGAACAGAAAACAGCTAAATACTCTCTCTCTTTTTTTTCTTGTTTAGCCAAACTAAGCTACAAAAGCTTCCAAAAGCTGTTCCACGGAATGGATAACAATATAATTATAAGCAGAACAATTTTTGACTCCTCAAAAAGCTATCACTACTAAAGACGAGAATTTTGCAATCAATTGGCAATGGGGTGAGCGAGACCGCTTTTACCTGTCAGTTGGTCGCTTTCCTCATCAGCTTCGGCTACTTCATCTTCAGGGATGTCTTCATCTACCGGATATTCCTCTTGTTCTTCATCTTCTTCGTCTTGAGCATTTTCGTCTTCTGCATCTTCATCTTCAGCATCTTCATCTCCGTCTTTTAGAGAAAAATTGTACCGTCTGAATATTATTCTTACCTTAGTAAAAACGTAGGACCGCTAATGGGCATAGCTGGGCAAGCACCTCTATCACTGTTTTACACCTATCAATCCGTAGCTCATTGCCTTTAAGAAGATACCAGAAAGTCACACAAAATTTCGTCAAGTAAGTAAGCAATGATACGGAAATCTGAGTGAATCTTGGGAATCTAACGATTTCATGTATGTGCATCATTAGATTACTTTAATGGGTAATGTTCATGATAATTCTAACTAGACGCTCCTACCTTCGTCTGCTTCTTTAAGAGCGACAGCCGGCTTGTCTTCTTTTTCATCCTCTGCTGGAGTTGCAGCTACGTTTTCATCGTTGGTTTTAGGCGAGTTAAGAATACTTTCATCGGAAGCAACATTTTCGGACGTTTCTGCGTATATAACAGCAAAAACCGCGAGGAGGACGACAATTCCTTGAGCTACACGCTTCATTATTGCTCTCAAGTTTCGAATGCTACTGGTTCAGTGTATAACGCCTTTTATAACAAATTTAAGAGGAAAACTGTTTCAATATACGACTTTTGTTTCAGCGTGATGAATTAACTGCACAAGTGTCCACTTATTCAGATATTATATTGAAAAAAGAAACCTACGTAAATTGTATTTGTACTCCATTTTACACAATGGAAAGAAGAAGTAATAGTGGATTCACCTGAGTGATTACATTTTGTTTTACAAGACTATTAAACTCACAAAAACTTTTGATTAACTCTAGGATTAGGGATTATTTGGAATCGAGCAAGCTACCGTTCTTCTGAGCTTTACACTTTGCTTTCTGATGTCATTGAAAGGAATACTTAAATAACGACGCAAGGTAGGCGTCTTACTTCAGACGAAGATAATGTACTTCTTTTCGAGATCCCTTTCTTGTCGATGAGGTGCTCGTCAGAAATACTGCACACTGAATTTTGTTCGTTTTCCTTGTTGTGTTGTGTATTGTAATGATAAAAAAAGAAGAACTAAATAAGCATATTTTCATTCTGCATCAGTATCTCCATTTTCGTTTTCCTCTGAGAGTATAAAAAAATCGGTACACTTAAAGCAAACATGCCGCCGGTAGAACTTTTTTTTCATTTAAATGGTTAAAGACAACATTTGAACCCTGCTCGACGCGAAAATGCATCAAAAAAATTTTACGGTAGTAAAGTGGATTAAAAGTCGTAGTATAGTTGAGAACTAACAGGGCATGAAACAAAAGGAATAGATCAGAAATCAATAGTCCCGAGATTAAACTTGAGGTCGCATATATTAAGCTGTACAAATTTAAACAAATTAAATCAAAACCAGAAAAGAAACGTAAAAGTAGAAACATGTTAAGCAAAACAGAATGTATGACTCACAATTTTGGGCTCAGTTTACAAATTATTTTGATTAGAGTGGAAGTATCAATGTATCTTCAAAAATAACACAAAGAAATGTGCGGAGTATTTAATTGAATTGAGAGACAGCGTTTTCACTCACGTGACCGGTGTCTATGCAAATTTATTGTAACAAAAGAGAGCGTTTTCATAAGAAAAGAGTTCAACTCCCGGAGGATTGGTTTGGCACACCAACATGGTCGCCGTTTTATTGTTTTGGAAAACCAATATGGCCGCCGTGACGTCATGTGGAAACACTGTATTCTTTGCAAGATGTCGGAAATGGAAAGGTTCATTCCACAACTTTGGTCGAAAGAGAGGAAAAACGTTTATTCAATTCAAGTGGGAACGTTTGACAACAAAAATCCTGAAGTAGATACTCTATAGTTGTAAGAGTGACAAAGCTTGTTTCTTCTGATACATTTAGAACGTTAACTAGTACAGTTCTGTTAAAGAGGTCATGCATAAGATTAGATATAGGATGCCCACAGTATAAGTTAATATAGAACGTTCAAGAGTAAAATAGTCTGCTTGAGAAATAAAGTATTCATAGAATGTTGATGCTTGTTCACAGGCAGCAAGTCCAATGACGAAAAAAGTAAGTTACGGTTTTACTGATTTTTCAGTGCATAAATAGCATCACTATGATGTTTCCAGGTGAATCAGGTTAAATTTTCATTGATCGAAATGCCAAGATATCTAATATAATCCTCAGAGTATATAAAAAATTTTCATTTCTCGTACTTGGGATGAGACTTGTAGGATTTGCTGATATTGAGAGTTAAGCCTGAGTCATGCACCTGCCTTTGTGGTTTCAAAACAATTTAAATTTTCGTCAGGTTACCTCAGCACGTTTAAGTACTATATATCAAACATGAGACGCAGTGTTTGATCACCAGATAAAACACCGAGAAGAGAGTTGAAAATACGACGCGACGCGCAGCGGAGTATTTTTGACGAACTTCGAAATGTTTCATTAATTAAACATTACTTTCCTTTGTATTTTCCTTATAAATTATTAAATAAATGAGTTTGAGATTGACTGTTCAAGTTTGGTTTAAGGTAAAGTCTTAAGTCTTTTACATTGAAGCATAATGATAAAAAGTAATTTAATCATCGCCATTGGTGTAGATAAGTTATTCTAGTCGCTAGTTAATGTCTTCATAAATAGCAATGACAAAAACTATTTTCACATTTGAACCCGAATAAAACATGACCTTAAATATCACAACCTATTAGGAAGCAGAAGTGGCTCATTACAACACGCTTAAAGGTACATGTATAATCTCTTATAACTGAATATACTGAAACGCCATTTTTACTTGGTATTCTCTCCAGGGAACCTAATATTAATCAGAAATAGAGCTTAGTTATAAGTTATAGAGCTTAGTAAGTTATAGTCTTATTTTTAGTATTGATAGTACATTTCTCACACCACTCATGTTTACGTCAATAAACCAAGTGGTTAAAAAATAGAAACCGTATACGTAAAACCATTTATATGATTATGCACCATAATATTTGACAGATGTTATTAGTGCCGGCTCTTTTATCGAAAAACCCAAGATTTATTAAAAATACAACAACAGAAAATGGTTATCAAGCGGTTTTTTCTCATTCATTGCTTCTAAATGAAAATACATATGTACATACAGTGACGTCTGAAATGTATGAATCTTCCACACTATAACGGAAGAATTGACATTCCGTACGGCGTTATTAATTGTTAAAGAGTATCTTGTATCGGTACATTAAAGGCCAGTAAAGGGATCCTAAAGTAAGGCCAGTATATCTCACTATAAGGCCTGCTATACATCCAGCATTTAATTATTTGGTTTTAATCACTTAAGATGACATATAATGAAATTACCTCAGAATATCGTTTAACACTTCACCAAATTCTTGTCGATTAAGTGTTATCTCAACGCTGAAAAATTCAAAAGCAGCAACTGAATGCTGGTTTGGATATCTAAATTCCTACCAAAATTTTATTTTACTTTGTACCAGACTGTATTATTCCATCCTCGCTGAAAAAAGCTTTAAATCTAAGAAGAAGGAGAACACAACTCTCCTAATCTTAGGAATCCCGTGGTAATTGATGATTCTGGGCTACCCAGGCATTTAAATTGTATTTTTTTCCTCCATATCATCTGTATTTTCGACGCCATTTTGAATTAGGTCATATCTGCATGCGCATTTAGGGCTTTCCACGTGTTGCTCGAGACTTTCCAAAAAATTTCCCGGAATTTCTCAAAAATTTGCTCAAAAGTTGCTCAAAACACAATCAAAAGTTGCTTTTTGTAACGAAAGTTGCTCAAAAGTTGCTCGAAAAAGCAAATTAAATTTTTTGGGGTCTGATGCTAAAATATGCAAATTGTAAGGTTTCTAAGCATTTTTGTGCAATTTTGCAGCGTAACCAGCGTTGCTAAATAACTTTGTCCTCAATTAAAACCAAAAAATGAAATGATCCAATAAAACTATTAAATGACTTTCTTCACCTGAGAAACCCAAGTCAGTAGAGTATGAATCTTCGTTCACCATTTTGAATTTTCTCTAAAAACAGCTGACGTGGCAGCTCGGCTACTTTTATCTTGCGCCCATGATTTGGCTCCTTTGTTACAGGAAATTCATAAATTGTCTACTAAAACATTGTGAAATATGGAAGAAAGGCCAATTAAAGCACTAAAAGCTGCTCTGACAAATCAGAATTAGAAGAAAACTAGAGAAATTGCTCAAAATGCAAACAGTTGCTTGAAAGGCAAAAAGTTTCTCGAAATACGAGAAGTTGCCAAAAAAATGCCGAGCAACTCGTGGAAAGCCCTATGCGCATTACCCTGATTCGATCCGTCAATCAAGGTCAACTAGATGATGCAAATTATTTTCAAAGTACGGTGTTATTTGGCGTTCGGCGAGGGAATAAATTGAGGAGTTCGAAGCGGGTTTTATCACTGAGCTGGCGATTCAACTCTTTCTCAATGGTACTACATTTTAAGGCCAAGAGATTTTATACGGGTCTAAATGAGCGGAAATTTTCATAGAGAGACACAAATAAACACAAGGTAACATTTGGCGTCCGTGCGTTTGAGTCCATATATTTATTCACAATTTTATCTATCAAATACTTAAGGGTATAATACGTTTGCAGAAATTTAATCGTGTAAAAAATCAACAAGCAATACGTTAATTGTAAATAAATCGTTTCCCTCCCTTATATGACTCACTAGATGCGATTTAACCCTGCAAATGCTACTTTGTCAAATGTTAATTTGTCAATCATCGAGTCCCACTGAGAAGCCTCTTAATCTCTGTAGTTCTATTCACACTATAGATTCATTTGTAACCAAAATAAATGATATTTGTAGATGACTGTATTCTGATTAATGCCCGCTACAAAACATATCGTTAATATGGTTGTATTGATCACACGTACTTGGAAATATACTTGGTCACTGACTTGCTGAAAGGGCACCTGAAAGCTTAATTTAGTCACTTATTTTGCAACGTCAGAAATTACAACTTATCACGTCACTTTCAGCCCCCTGCTTTTAGCGCTACTCTATAAATACTAACCAATTTGAGAAGCCATCCATTCCAGTATTCAATTTGATTAAAAAGGATTCTGAATTACGTGAAGGTGAAAATTAAGTACCGCGCGCTTGCTTACTTGACGAGGGAGCTGGCTTTAAAAACAGTTTTTATCTATAGTTCCTTTCCCACCGGACCACTGTGTCATTGTGAAGGAGGTGGTCATTATTTAAGAGTTAGTTTTTTTGAGGTTTCAGACGATATATTGAAAAAGAATTTTCTAATACCTTCACGTCTTAAAAACTGCTTAGGTTCAGCGTAATCTTATTCTACTGCGCTGCTAAGCTTGAGCACATTCTATTTTTGGCTCCACTGAGCAACTGCTCCGTTGATATGAAACTGAAGGAATGACTTTTTGAGGTTATATAAAGGGCAATTCCACATCGGGCCGTGGGGTTGCACTGAGCTTACTGCCAGTAAGGTGGAAATAACAAAATGCGCACAAATACCTCAGTTAAATGGCGAGTACCTTATCATTACATGAGTTTTACATTGAATAGACCTTTACACGGGTTTTTTGAAATTTGGATAAAAAGACGAATAATCATTGACACCGCTGGAAAGACATCTGGAAAGGGCACTTTAAAACTGGGAAACCGTGATACCTTGAAAGCGAGCGAAGATATATTGCTTCACAAAGTCATTAAATTTTACAGACTTCTGTTTGGTGAGTCGAGGGGGGCGTGGGTAGGTTGGTACGAGCTTGGTCCCCCACCATACAAACGTCTCTAAAATTCGGCGACTTTGTGGGGCTGAATATTCGTTCGTTTTCAACAAATCACGTCCAAACTTGGAATCTTTGCTAATTTTAAGGCTATAGCTTTCTTTTGACCCGTTTTCACGAATTTTCCCCAACTGGTCCAATGGAAAGGTCTATTAAATATAACTCTTGTTACCTAATTGTCTTTAACATACAGAACATGTTTAAAAGACTCAGGGAAAGACTCATTCTTTTACCCGGGACTGATTTGCCGTTAAATCTGTGCTAAATCAGTTTTTGTTATCACTATGTTCGTAAATGAAGGAATTTGTATCGCGCCCGAGTTTAACTGAGCTGTTACCATGTTCAACCATTTGAAGGGTTAATTATTATTAATATTGCCTGCTCTAGTAACTGAGATTTCATTTCATGCATGATTTCAAGGAAAAATGAGTATTAAAATTGGTTTTTCAAAAATGGCTTCCCAATCCATGGTTATGAGAGAACAGTATGATAATCTATGATTACGGTGATTAGTTTTTCAACATCTTCATACACTGACGTGCTCGCCTCTTTTTTTCATTTAAACATGATCAGGTCATTTATGTTGTACATCTCAGCTCAAGAGGGCCAAACTGAAAGCGTTAGTTTTATGAGGTTTCAGACGTTATATTGAGATAATACCTTTACGTCTGAAACAGAAGTGGGCACTTGAAAACTGCTTACGCTCAACGTAATCTTATTCGATTGCTAATAGCCCAAATATGCGTTAGATAAGATATTATTACAAGTGTATACAGCTGAAGGAGCTTCTACAAAAGAAGTGCTCATTGACACAAGAGCTTGTTGCTATGCCATCTTCCCAAAACGGACGTTTATTCCAGTCTATGCTGCCCTCCCACACGTGAGACTAAATAATGTAACCTGTAACATTTATTTCATAGGTCAGTTACCTAGAGATATACGTTGGGCCGAGTGAGTAACAAAGTGAAAGGTCAAGGATGGTTTCTAAAGAAATGAGACGACATTTTTTCGGCTAAATGACCTTGGAGAACTTTTTAGGAAAAAATTGAAAAAAAAAGTGACGGGTCACTTCCTTTTTGTCGCTTGACTGGGTAACTGAGTGTTGAAATGGGTCAACTTACTTGAACATTTTTTTAAAAAATTAGCTTACCGAACGATCACAATAAAAATAACTGCTACAAATCAGTTGTCAAAGAACAAAAGAGAAATAAGAAAAGCCTGAAATGAAGGAGGGTGCCTCTTTAGCTTCTAAACGTTTACCAACCGAAAATCATAAGCCATTTATATTTGACTGAAAAGAAGCTCGAAGGACAAGTTTCAGGCACCCAATATAAGACCGAAAATACAACTGCGAAAGGAAAAGTAGGAGAAAATACCTCTTATCTTTGCTAACTTGGAGAAAAACAAAACATTTAATTAAATTATCATTTTTTTTAATTCACTCCTATAGCTACTTTATTTGCTGGCGTTTTGTTTCACTTTGGTGCCTAACATGTTTGCTAAAAATCAGGCTCACAGTCTCAATCAAATACCTGTATTTCAGTTTCCAGCGTATTTTACTCGAGCGGTACGCAATGCCAGTTGAATGCAATATATGACAACAACATTTATCATATTACAAAAAATTTTTAGATTTTCGCAGCCTCGACAATTGCGTTTTTCAGGCGTAGTTAATCGATAGACCGATAATCGATGAAAATCTTTAGTAATCGTTATTAATCTTCGATGGTTATCATTTTCCGATAGAAATCATCCATGACTGATTTATCAATTTTTATCGATTACTATCGATTATTATCGGAAAAGTATCCTTAAGTATGTCAATCGATAGGAGTTCTACATTAACGACGAAGTTCTTGTCCATACGGTATTATTGAGTCGTTCTTTCGTGATAGTATGCAGTTCTTTAATTGATAGAATACTTAAAAAGAACAAAATCAGTGTTCTTGTGATTTCAATGTGACGCTTTTTAAAAGAAAGGAATGTAAGAATAAATCGTAAAGTAAACAAGAAATAAAAATTCAGCAGCACAGCAGTGATACTTTTTAGCCAGGTTATAACTTATGTTGCCTAATGTTCAGAAAATGTGGTTTTGTTTCCTATGAAACATCTCCAAACTATTTATGACTTGCCAAAGTTTGCGTTTTTACCGGAAGTTGACTCCATTGACCGAGAGAGGATCTGGATCGGTTACTAAGAAAAAACACAAGTCCTCAATTTGCGGACAGCGGTTTTCCTCTGGAAGTGTGCGAACTAAACAAGATGGCGACATATTCTTCTGGTACGGCTGTCAAAGAAGAATCCAAAGAAGCCGCACGAAATGGGTAGGTTAATCTATTTTTGAGCTTTTTGCGCTAAAAAATACTTTTCCTTGTAATGAAGTTCGTGATTTTTTTCAGTTTCAACGTTCCCTTCCTGGGCTTAAACGAAAAAAATGCCTGCCTGCGCTTCTGACTACAAACGCTTTTGAGTGCCCGACCCCAGGGGGTCATCTTTTTGGCCTAAACTGGTATGTGCATCTGAACAAGATATAATTTTCAGGGTCTTGAGTCTTAAACTGGGAACATAATTTTATTTCACTTTTTGGAGTCTTGAACAGGCCGTATCATTTTTGGACCGAAAGCCTTTAAAAGAGTGTGAAGGTTGGCTGTAAGAGGTCTTCAGTATATACTTTCTTCATTTGTGATACCAAGACCTTTTTCACAAAAAAAATTCATGATGGCAATATAAAACGTTATTTAATTTTGCCATACGAAAAGACATGAATCCGGGTCATGAAATAAAGAGTCTTGTCTTAAAAGAGTCGCGAAATGAACGATTTCTTTGGATGTCTTAATCAGGGTTAGGACTTGATGGCCTCGGTGGTACATTAACATCCCTTGAATGTCCCCCAGGGCATCACCACATCGAAATACTTCCTTTTTTCCCAGTAATTTTGAGAGAACTAAAATTTGTTTGAACAAGAATAATCACAACGCCATATCTTTTTACTTATCAAGGAAATTTTATTGACAACGAAACGAAATTCAAGAAAAGATTAACTTGGTATCAGTTCATCCCATTTGCTTTACTTCTTTGCGTTTTCTTTGCTCTCCGATCAGTAATGTTCTAACCGCGACGACGGCAAGAGGCATACTTAAGTACAACATGTGTGGGCCTATAACAGCACTTATGGGTCCGTGGGTTGTAGTAGGCAAAACCGCATCTCAGTCGAAGACGGCATGGGACAAACTTGGAGATCACTCTACGGTTACAGCACTTTTGGGTCCGTGGGTTGTAGAAGGCAAAACCGCATCTCAGTCGAGGACGGCAGGGGACAAACTTGGAGATCACTCTACGGTTACAGCACTTTTGGGTCCGTGGGTTGTAGTAGGCTAAACCGCATCTCAGTCGAGGACGGCAGGGAACCAACCTGGAGATCACTCTAAGGTTACAGCACTTTTGGGTCCGTGGGTTGTAGTAGGCTAAACCGCATCTCAGTCGAGGACGGCAGGGGACAAACTTGGAGATCACTCTACGGTTGCAGCACTTTTGGGTCCGTGGGTTGTAGAAGGCAAAACCGCATCTCAGTCGAGGACGGCAGGGGACAAACTTGGAGATCACTCTACGGTTACAGCACTTTTGGGTCCGTGGGTTGTAGTAGGCTAAACCGCATCTCAGTCGAGGACGGCAGGGAACCAACCTGGATATCACTCTAAGGTTACAGCACTTTTGGGTCCGTGGGTTGTAGTAGGCTAAACCACATCTCAGTCGAGGACGGCAGGGGACAAACTTGGAGATCACTCTACGGTTGCAGCACTTTTGGGTCCGTGGGTTGTAGTAGGCAAAACCACATCTCAGTCGAGGACGGCAGAGGACAAACTTGGAGATCACTCTACGGTTACAGCACTTTTGGGTCCGTGGGTTGTAGTAGGCTAAACCACATCTCAGTCGAGGACGGCAGGGGACAAACCTGGAGATAACTCTACGGTTACAGCACTTTTGGGTCCGTGGGTTGTAGTAGGCAAAACCGCATCTCAGTCGAGGACGGCAGGGGACAAACTTGGAGATCACTCTACGGTTACAGCACTTTTGGGTCCGTGGGTTGTAGTAGGCTAAACCGCATCTCAGTCGAGGACGGCAGGGAACCAATCTGGAGATCACTCTAAGGTTACAGCACTTTTGGGTCCGTGGGTTGTAGTAGGCTAAACCGCATCTCAGTCGAGGACGGCAGGGGACAAACTTGGAGATCACTCTACGGTTGCAGCACTTTTGGGTCCGTGGGTTGTAGAAGGCAAAACCGCATCTCAGTCGAGGACGGCAGGGGACAAACTTGGAGATCACTCTACGGTTACAGCACTTTTGGGTCCGTGGGTTGTAGTAGGCTAAACCGCATCTCAGTCGAGGACGGCAGGGAACCAACCTGGAGATCACTCTAAGGTTACAGCACTTTTGGGTCCGTGGGTTGTAGTAGGCTAAACCGCATCTCAGTCGAGGACGGCAGGGGACAAACTTGGAGATCACTCTACGGTTGCAGCACTTTTGGGTCCGTGGGCTGTAGTAGGCAAAACCACATCTCAGTCGAGGACGGCAGAGGACAAACTTGGAGATCACTCTACGGTTACAGCACTTTTGGGTCCGTGGGTTGTAGTAGGCTAAACCACATCTCAGTCGAGGACGGCAGGGGACAAACCTGGAGATAACTCTACGGTTACAGCACTTTTGGGTCCGTGGGTTGTAGTAGGCTAAACCGCATCTCAGTCGAGGACGGCAGAGGACAAACTTGGAGATCACTCTACGGTTACAGCACTTTTGGGTCCGTGGGTTGTAGTAGGCAAAACCGCATCTCAGTCGAGGACGGCAGGGGACAAACCTGGAGATCACTCTACGGTTACAGCACTTTTGGGTCCGTGGGTTGTAGTAGGCTAAACCGCATCTCAGTCGAGGACAGCAAGGGAGAAACCTGGAGATCACTCTACGGTTACAGCACTTTTGGGTCCGTGGGTTGTAGTAGGCAAAACCGCATCTCAGTCGAGGACGGCAGGGGACAAACTTGGAGATCACTCTACGGTTACAGCACTTTTGGGTCCGTGGGTTGTAGTAGACTAAACCGCATTTCAGTCGAGGACGGCAAGGGAGAAACCTGGAGATCACTCTACGGTTACAGCACTTTTGGGTCCGTGGGTTGTAGTAGGCAAAACCGCATCTCAGTCGAGGACGGCAGGGGACAAACCTGTATATTTTACGTCCGAAACAGCACTTTTGGGTGATTCGGTTGTATATACCACAGCGCGACGCAACCGGCGTGTTGCTTTTTAGCAGATCTTCATCAGCTTCCTCGCTGGATTCTGTGAAGAAATAGGGTCAATTGAAAAAAGCAAAATTCGAAAGCAGTTAATTTTTTGCACCACTTAGTACATGTAGATAGCCGGTGGTAGCAACAAAAAAGATTAAAGTCGAAAGCAAAACATGATGTCGTTTGTAGTAGGAAAGAGTATTGGCTATACAATCTGGCTCTTCTAGTCACTATATATACTGAATAAAGAAGATTTTTTTTCAAAATTGAAACTTAACAGCAAATTTAACTGATTTGGCCGAATCTTATCTCATAATTGAAATGTTTGAACCATATACCATGTAAGGTCATGACACCTCTTTAGTATAAACAGGGAGTAAATAAAAGCCGTTGATTTAAGTTACCGTTCCTCAAATAATAGCCGTCCTTCGATTAATCGCCTCCCTCAGTCGAATAATCGCCCCCCTTGAACGGAGATATTTAAAATAAGCGCCTCCCTCGAATAATCGCCCTCCCCCCTGTCAAGTGTAAGTGCAATGGGATCCAGCAAAACTGATCAGTGACCATTCAAGCTATGAAATTTAATCAAGGAACTAAATTTGGAACACCTAAAAAGCCTATGTTCAGTTATATATTAATTTGATGTGATTATTTTCTGATTTAATGGCATGATAAAAAAATATTTAGCGCACGATTTCCAGTGGGCAATATTTGAAATAATCACCTGCCTCAAATAATCGCCCCTTTTTTGTGCGGAAAAAGAAATAATCGGCCCGGGCTATTATTTGAGGAAATACGGTACCCACAAAATCTACCTTAAGGTATGTACGGCAACTAATGAAGAGTACTGAGTACAACTACTCTTCTGACTTACCCATGAGAGGGCTGTTTTCGTCATCAGCGTCAGCAGCTTGTTCTTCCTCATAATCTTCTTCGTCCTGTCCTGCTTCGTCCTCCTTTTCTTCATCATAAACTTCTTCATCTTCATCCTGGGCTTCTGTAAATGGGTCATCAGTAAACAGGTAATAAAATCATGAGAGAGCTATTTCAACTCAGAAAAATGAATGCACACATTAATAAGGCATGACATCTCGTCAGTGTATAAGTATATTTCAGCAAACTGAGAGTAAATAAAAGCCATTATTGTTTTGTTTGATTTGAGTTAAGGTAATGAAGCGTACTGAGTACAACTACGTTTCTGACTTACCCATGAGAGGGCTGTTTTCGTCATCAGCGTCTGCAGCTTGTTCTTCCGCATAATCTTTTTCACCCTGTTCTGCTTCGTCCTCCTTTTCTTCGTCATAAACTTCTTCATCTTCATCCTGGGCTTCTGTAAATGGGTCATCAGTAAAGAGGTAATAAAATCATAAGAGAGCTATTTCAACTCAGAAAAGTGAATGCACACATTAATAAGGCATGACATCTCTTCAGTGTATAAATATATACCAGAAAACTGAGAGTAAATAAAAGCCATTATTGTTTTGTTTGATTTGAGTTACCTACAAAATGTACGGCAAGGTATGTACGGTAGGTAATGAAGCGTACTGAGTACAACTACTCTTCTGACCTTTACCCATGAGCGCGCTGTTTTCGTCATCAGAGTCAGCAGCTTGTTCTTCCGCATAATCTTCTTCATCCTGTCCTGCTTCTTCTTCCTCTTCTTGGTCATAAACTTCTTCATCTTCATCCTCGGCTCCTGTAAATGGGTCATCAGTAAACAGTGAATAAAATAATAAGAGAGCTATTTAAACTCCGAAAATGCAAGCATTAATGAGGGCAGCCCTCCCGAATCAAGCCCGTTAAACATCTTTTAATCAGTGTATGTGCAGCTTTTGCTCAAATTCCTGCAAAAACTTCAAACCTGAAATTGAAGGAATAAGAGTGGTTCACTAGAGGCATAGAGGCGCCTTTTATGTTCTACAATCGCAACCATCTTTTAATCAAGAAGGGGAACATACCATGTAATTATTGGGGATCTGGAACAATCTCCTGGGGTCACTGCGAAAGCGCAGTGACTTCACGCACTAAAGGAAGTTTTAATTTAGTGGGAACAAATTAAACGGGAAGTTGAGAATACTGTACTTTTGCTCAAATAATACCTGTGAGTAAGCTGTTTTCCTCGTCAGACTCAGCATTTTCCTCGCCAGCTGCTTCTTCGTTGAATTGATCTTGTTGTGTTTCCCAGTTTTCGTCGTCTGTTTCTGAATGATAGAAAGTAATTAAAACAAAAATTCCACAAACTGAATAAATGATTAATCAATGAACTCATCATAAGGGAAAAAACCACCTAACAAGTAGATTTTAGAATTTGTACTGAAGTATTTAAGAGTGATTGAACTTTTGTTCTCATGGTTTAATTTTATAAGGCCCATGCAGAGGCTACATTAGCGAGTCCAATAAAGGACTTTTTTCTGTTCGGAAAATTAAACGCCGACACGAAGACGCTTGCCAAAACTTTGTGGACAATTTGGTTGATTTTTTCGATGGAAAAGTCACTTGCTTCTTAGTTCTCATTCATGCTTATTGTCTGGACTATTCGAACAAAAAAGGTTTGCGATGTGTAATTTCTCCGTCAGAGAAAGCAGTATTCTTTTTCTTTGAATGTTCAAACTAAACTATAGAAAAAAACCTTGTAACTAAGAGGACACCGGGAATTAATATGAATAGAAGACCAGGTTGATAATACAGATGAAGTGAATTGCAGTGCCAAGTGTGAGAAATTATCTAACAAAACGTTGTCCTGAAATGGTCAAGCTTCAAGGTTTTACCTTTGTCCTCTTGCGTGGGGATCCTTTCATCTTCCCTGTCATCTTCTACAGGATTTTCAGCTACATCTTCAGCATTATTGATCCCAATGAGAGTGTTTTCATGAGGTGCAACACTCTCCTCAGCCGATGTTTCTGCTTTTATAACAGCAAAAACCGCGAGAAGAATGAGTATAATTCCTCGAGTAACGCCCTTCATGCTGGCTGCCAGCTACAGTGCCGTTTCTGTTTGTGAAACAGGCCTTTTCTAATAAAACAAAGCGGAAGCAAATTCCAAATTACTAGTTGAATTGTCCTTTTTAAAGTGTAATTGCCTCTCAGGTAAAGTGAGCATCTACTTATGAGGCTTACAGCAGATATCAAGTTTGAAATGAGTGCTTAAAACTTAAATGGTCAATATGTGAGAGGATGAATGATTACAGTTTCTATTCGAGAGGACGGACTGGCCGTTTTTCATTTTTTTCTTCTTTAACCTGTATGAAGGAAAGACCCTACATCTACTAAAGTTATCAAAAAGTTCAAAAAACTTAGGCAGCATTCCACAATTCATAACTTCCTCAAGATATACATGTAAATAGAAAAGGAAACGTTAATTGTAACAATATTGATTCCGCATCCTTCCTTCATATGAATCAGTTGATGCGATTTAACCTTCATAAAATGATGAAAATATTACTTTGTCAACCATCGAGTCCCTTTGCAGTAGAATCATTGAGAAGCGTCTTTTATCTCAAAAGTTAAAATGTTCATAAACCTTATTTACTTGCGCTATTGATTCAGTTGTACAGGGCAGATAAAATTGTCATCAAAATAAAAGATAAACGCTAAAAGGAAGGAGTCAATGCCCTCTACACAGGCAAGCACAAAAGATATCGTTAATATTGTTTTATTCTTAACTCCACGGTCCTTGTTATTTTACTGTACTTATAGAAATATATTTGGTCATCGATTTGCTGAAAGGGCACCTGAAACGTTAATTTAGTCACGTATTTGGAACGTTAGAAATTATATCTTATCATTGTTCTTTCAGCTCCCCGCTTTTAGCGCTATTCAATAAATGTTAACTAATTTGAGAAGGCATCCATTATAGCATTCAATTAGATTAATGAAGGATTGTGATTTACGTGACTGTGAAAATTAAGTGTGCTCGCGCTTGACGAGTGAGCTGGTTCTCTTACTCTTAGGGCCTGTTTACATGGAGTGGGGGACCCCGGTCTAGTGGGGTTGGTTTCTTTTGTTTTCACGCTCTGGAGGACACAAAACAAAAGAAACCTACCCCACTAGACCGGGGTCCTCCACCGTGTAAACAGGGTCTTAGTTCCGGCCCGTTTCCCACGGGACCATTGCGTCATTGGGACGGCTGAATAGAGACATTTTTATATTATAGGATGTGTCACGGCTGGCTTGTTCATTTTTTTATAATGCCAATTACGTGTCCATATTCGCTATGGAGATTAAGAGATAATATGTAAATGACAAAATCACAGCTTTGCATCAAACAAATATGTCTCCCAAGCATTAAATCAAACGTTTCCAATGAACAAAAATGAATTATTGAAAAACTGTTCGGCTAACAAGATTTCAAAAACCCCTATCGCAATCCGTTTCAATCTTCATCGAATTTGTCCATCCCTGTCTTCTTTTATATTTGCTTCGCTGTTTATAAATTCCTTTAATTTTTTGAGTGGTTATCTTACGTTTTACTCAACTTGGTGGCAGGTATTAAGTTTCTTGACACAGCTTCTTTAACATTCCCCGCATAAATCAACCGCCATATGCGTTTTACAATATTTCGTAAAACCTTTAACTTCTTACATTTTTCTTTATCTGTGAAAACTTTGAGAACATCTTCAGTAATGATATGTAACTGACGGAGTGCCAAATTGTGTTTGGGGACATTTCTCGTTGGGCCATTGGGGTTCATTTCAGTGGCTGCCACACAGCGTTTATTGTGGCTCTGTCAGTCAGCTGAAATAATAAAATGCGCGCAAATACCTTATCACCTATACGTAATCATTAGTTCTCAGTTAAAATTATACTGAACATTTTTTACCTTAATCGTGAGAAAGCTCTTTAACATACAGAAGACGTGTAAAAGACTCATTTGTGACTGGTATGATTGGTCGTTAAATATAGCTGCTAGATGTTTTTGTTATTACTCTGTTCGTAACTGAAGGCATTTGTATTCTTTTAAGCCGTTAGCATGTTTAGTCTTTTCTAGGGTTTTCTTGTAATATTTGCCTGCTCAAGCAACTGAGAAGTTATTTCATGCACGATTTCAAGGAAGAAACTATTATAGAAATTATTTTTTAATAATGGTTTCCCAATCTATGACTATAGAAGTAGGATGATCTATGATCACCGTGTTTTTTGTCTCTTTACATTAAGTGTAAACAGCCCTTTTTTATTAAAAATTTCATCACCCATTTTTGAAATAACTTTTATAACTTATGTTGTACATCATATCTCAAGGAGGCCAATTTGGAAGCGTTAGTTTTTTGAGGTTTCAGAAGTTATATTGAAATACAGTTTTCTAATACCTTAAGTCTGAAACAAGAAGTAGGCACTTGACAACTACTGACGTTCAATGTAGTATTATCCAACTGGTAATAGCCTGATATGTATAAGACAAGATATTCACGTCATTTAGAGTAAAAGTTTATACAGTCCAGAGGAGCTTCCACAAAAGAAACGCTCAAATATAGCTTGTTGCCATGTCAAATTCTCTAACTAAAGTTCATCCCAGTCTATGTTCGCCCCCTTTGACATGTAAGGCTCCTTGAAACCTTTAATATTAATTTCATAGTACAAGCTTACCCAGAGATAATTTCGGGCCGAGTGAATCATAAAGCGCTTGGCATTGAAAAAGTATAGCCGCTATATAAATATTTTTCATTATTTTTATTATATTATTATTAACAGAAAGGTTAAGTTACACGGTTTCTTAAGGAATGAGACGACATTTTTTAGCCTTAATTTTAAGTGGAAAATCGTAAAAAAAGTGCCCTGTCATTTCCTTTTTGTCGCTTGACTGAGTAACTGAGTATTGAAATGGGTCAACTTACTCGAATAATTTAGCACAGTACCAAACGATCACAAAATTGATTGAAATAAAAGAATGCAGTGAAACCTCGATATAACCTCTATATAACGAATTCCTCGGTATAGTTTATTATTCCTCGAGCCCGAATGGTCTCTGACTCAGAAGCCATGAGGCGAGAGGAATAATTTTTTTAGTAAAATGCAACTAGTTGATAAAAATATCGAGGCAAAACAACTCTATCAAGCAAAATGCGATTCAGCAGCCATTGTTTTAGTTCTTAAAGTCGGTGCAATCGCTACTAGTGGGTTATAAGACGTAGTCTACTAGTAGTAACTCAGCCAATCAGAACGCAGCATTGATAATAGACGGCTAGTTGGATTTTACTACCAAACGATATTCTTCGCACCAGTAATAGTATAACAAATAGGAAAGAACGTCAATTTAAACCTCGTTATGGTGAACAAAGTTTGCTAGTCCCAATTTGTTATATCGAGGTTGTTCCACTGTAGCTACTCTGAATCAGTTGACAAAAGACACAAGAGAAGTACAGAGTCGACTGAAGCCAGAGAGAAAAAAAGGGTACCCAATGTTATCCTCTCTTGCCGGGAGTTATATCTACCATCGGCGACAAAATTAGTTGAGACACTACTATCCCTGAGGAAAAATGGGGGACTACTCGTAGTCTATTAAAGCGGGGTTGAAGAAAATAAAAATATAACCGACAGCAGATGTAGCAGATGACGTATTGAAATCTTTTATGCGGAAAGGGTGATGAAATGCGTTATGTCATCTTGTCTGATCGACAATTCAGATTGCAGCAAGTACTTGTACTAAATGGTCCCCGTTTCATACCGGAGGTTTATCTTTTCAAGTTTAAGTTTACCTTGCTAGATGATCTAAATTTTGGCATAAAGTTTGTTTGTTTGTTCTGTTTTCTTTGATATTTCCGTTTCCTTTTTTAGACTTTTTCCCTTTCTTTTATAAACCACGGATACGGATGATCGCCGTTCATGATACATTTCAGTAAATAAATGACAATATCTACAAGGCGATATGGAAAGCACATTTAATACTGAAAAAAGTGGTTACCAAGGTAAAGAAATCTAACTATAATTGCTACTTTTCTCCCAGATAGTTAATGACCTAACCCAGTTTTACTTTTGATTACAGCTGTACCTAATTTATGATAAACAACAAGGAAACAGTCACAGAAAACCGCCGTACGGATAAAGGAACCGTATCATCTGCCGCGATGCCGATTCGAGAAAGGGCTAATATCTGGTTTCCCATTGATTAAGTTTGTTTGTTAGGTCTGCTTTATTCCATAATCACCAATGACGTTATTACAACAATTTAATATATGGACTTACTGCATTTTTTTCCCGTCACCATCTCGCATCTCGCTGCCGAAAAATCTTAATTCACCAGGTCTGTTTTTGGACGTGCTGTATACCAGGGTAAAAAGTCTTAGCTAATCAGGTGATGTTTGTAACTTGTCTCGTAATTAGAAGTATAATTGTTATGATCAGAGTTAGGAAATAGTCTAAGTATTTAATAATTTCAGATTGGTGCGTTATTAATTTTTAGATTGGTATCAATTAAAACTCTTCACTGTAAATATTGTGGGCCCCCCGCCACACTTTGCGACCCGAACAACCACAGAAAAAAGAAAAAAAAACATTTGCTATTATGGACCTAGCTGGTTAATAAACTGGTTCAAGACTTCAGAGGTAGTGCATCGTTTTATTAATAAAACGTAATAAAACGATGCACTACCTCTGAAATCTTGAACCAGTTTATTGTAACTGTCAATGCTCCTCTAAGAGTTGAGCACCCTCTGCCTATCGAACCGATAAATGAGAGGATTTTGCATGGAATAGAGAGGGTCTGAATGAGGTGGGGGGGGGGGGGGGGGGCGGGCACATAGCATGTCGGTTGTCGGTAAATGTCGGTTACTTTTTATCAAAACAAGTTAATTATTCATAATCGTTATTAATTCACACAGTTTAAACTCTATACAAGTATATAAATTCTGTCTTAAGCCACTAATGGTCTGTTTGGAGACCAACACTCGACGTGCTGGTGAGGATCCTGAACTGTAAACTT
Source organism: Porites cylindrica (assembly GCA_964035525.1). Taxonomy (NCBI): domain Eukaryota; kingdom Metazoa; phylum Cnidaria; class Anthozoa; order Scleractinia; family Poritidae; genus Porites; species Porites cylindrica. The sequence goes on from OZ037785.1 coordinate 23,866,857, forward strand.
ACCTTACTGGCCCAAGTTTACAGAATTTTTGAAGATTTTAGAAATGGGTTTTAGGCTGAACAGTTTCTTGTATAGAGGGATCCCAACTAACAAATTTTAGCCTAACAGGTTCTTAAAACATAGGTTTTTACTTGCAGGTTTTTTCTCTTCTTAGCTTTAGAGTGAACTAAGTAAAATTCCAAACAATTGCGTAGAAGCACAGTGAAGCGGCTGGTAACAGGTGTTCTATATCGGCATGAAAATATCAACACCAAGTAAAAAGGAAATTGTTTCTTGTTTAATTCAGTTTGAGGGACTTTGCAAAATACTGTGAAACTTAGAAGGCCTGACAACGACACAGTTTTGCCTTGGCTATTAATGAATTACGTACTAGGCTTCGTCAGTGTACCGTAACTTGTATTTGTCCCATTCTTCGAAAAGGACCGCGTCTTACTATTAGACTAGCTAAATTTAACGAAATCTTTGGTTAAAGGCAACATTTATAAACCTCCTGCGACTTCGTTTGCCCTCTGTTTGGAGACCAACACTCGACGTGCTGTTCACAGCAAGATCAGGCTATCTCAGTTTATGTTATTTTTGAGAACTATATGCTTAGTTTTTTGTATTGTTTTATTTCAATAACTGTTCAATTTTTATTGTTTAGGATGACGCTTGGATACATACGGCGAATAAGACATTCTCAGATTCTGAATTCTTATTTGTGCATGTAGCGGAGGAACATGGTGGCAGGAAGAAGCGTCTCGCAGTTTTTATTTGAGCGCGTGTTCGTGTCTATGAGCGCTGTCTGGGCAGGTGCCCCTTTAAAAGGAAGGCATATCAAACTTTGCCAATTTTTATGGTTCCAGTTTTGGAAGATAAAAGAAAAAAATATTAACCTGATTAAGTCTTACCGGTAAACACCCTCTGAAAAGACTACGGCACAATCGTTCACTCGTCTCCGTGGATTTGGCGTAGATGAATTTACTGAGCCCAACGAGACTAAAGTTAACAAATCTATACCCGCAACCCGGAAAATTTTGAATGATCTATTATCGTCACATTGTATTTTGCCGTTAGGCTTTTGTTCTTTTATAATAAAACGAAACTAAATGAGACAATAAAGTGTGGGAAGAACAAAGAACAACTGTTAAAAGAATGCGGTTGTCTATCTATTTATACAACAGGCAGCTTTATGTCTTTTGTCCCTTTTGAATGAGGAAAGTGGCTCAAATAACCGATCTCAACAATTACATTTCCACTAGTTTGCTTTCGATTTAACCACTGTCTCCTTGCAATTGGAAGGATTATATGCTACTGGAAATATTTATTATAGCTATAATGGCTTGGAAGACTAAGAGGTTGTTATGATTTTGTTGTTTTTAAATAAGGCTGTTCCAGTCAAGCAGTTTTTCCTTGATGCGAGTGCTGTGCTGTCGTACAAGGTCTGACAAGGTCGGCTCGTGGCTCATTGTCAGAAATTGCTAGAATATTACAAAGCGTTAAACATTTTGTGCTGAGCATGTTTCCTTAACCGGGAAAAGTTGTTCAGATATTCGAACATAATACTGATTTCCTTGATGTTTCTTTCCTTTTCAAATGTCCTCTTGGAAGGAGAGTATGTGTCAGTTCTATTGAAACCATTGTGACTCTTGTTTTTTGTTTGGAATCTGTTGAGGTTGCTTATTTTCCTTATTAATTTTTGTGGTTTAAATAAAGCTGTTATAGTTGGATAGTTTTTCCGGGATGAGAGTGGAGCAATTATTGTCGTCTAGGGCTGGCTTTTGTCTTTAATAATAATGGGATTGTAAGACTATTTTGATTCTTTGATTCTCAGGGTTTTAGTAAAATTGTTTTCCGGCACAAGACTGTAAACTTGAAAAAGGTAGATTGGGAAATGATTTACTCTTAGTGGTTTAAGGTTACATTAGCTGTTTAATCAGCCTTGTACCTAGCATGCGACAAAGCATAAGTTAGTTTAAGTAGTGTCGCTAAAAAGTGGTACTTGGGTGAGAAATAGATAGTATACAGTTGAGAATTACAACTTCTTTCTAGTCTTACTCTATACTTGTACTCGTAGTAACTTTGTAAACTTAAGTTAAACATCAAAACCCGCGAATGCAATCGTATCGCACATAAAACGGATCGAAATCCATCAATCACAAATCACAAACCATGACCTTTTGAACCCGTTGAAGTAAACTTCTGTTTCCTGAGAGGCCTGCTAGACAGCGCCGAGCCTTCAGAGTTTGAGTGATGTCGTAGCAAGACCCCAAATCCTAAGACTTCAGGCAGGTCGCGTTATCCGAAACAGCAGTAATACCACTTTTTGTACACGTGAACAGGTACAATAATTATAAATAGCTCTGAGAGAATTTTCTTGGCTTTTTATGTTCGGCTTATCTATTAAAATGTTCGTCTAATCAGGTCAGGGGGGAGGGCGATGGGTTACTCCCGAGAATAAGTTCCTATACAGGTAGCCTCCCGCCCGAGAGGAATATCTTTTTCACGGGAGTCATTTAGGTATTTAAAGGGGCCTTAAATTAAATATATTTCAATCAGACCGCCTTTTTTGAGCTGTTTTTATAATTTGTTTCGATGTTATCAGTTTCCTTCCAAAGGGAATCAGTTTCCTTAAGTAGGTATTTGAAAGGGGTACCGTGGAATATAAAAGGGATTGGATATCAGTGCGGAGCCTCCTCGTGTCAAACTTTGTTGAGTAATCCTCCCCCGGGTCTTGAGTTTTTGCCATCCTTCCCCTCTCTTGGTGAAACATCGGTGATCCGTGTAAAGAAAATTTGACAAAATCTTCATGAACAGTATTACATGCTAACATAGCTGGGAAAAGGGAAAATTTCTTTTCAAACCCATCAAAGAAAAAAAAATTAACTACATATAGTTTTATCTCTCAGAAATGGAATGAGCAATGTTTCTTTGTTTAGAGACTGTTCTGAAAATGTTTGGTGGAAGAGTCTGGAATTATGCAAATGTTACCTGAAATACACTGGAATTCGAAAACTGGATGTAATTATGATTCTTTAGGCCTCTTTGAACGGTTCTTTCAGGATGGGAACGGTCTACCGGAGCATTGAAATACTAACCCTCTCGTTGAAGCCGAAAAAAAAACTATTAATAAAGTGAAAAGTCTGAAACATACCACTGTTTTGAGCTCACGTGTTTTGTACTAAAATTCCTTTCAGAATGAAAACACCAAGCGGCTTATTTTGTTTCTCCGTTTTTCCGCTTTCGTTCATATTTTGCCAAAGGGTATAATCAATAAGCTTGTAGCTTGGGAATTAATCAACGTCAATTGCATGATGAAAGCGTTGGCTTTTATCACGTATCAAGGAGGAAATATCAAAAAAAGCCTGTTTCGCCCCTCACTCAGGTCAGGGCCACCCAACGACTGTTTTCTGTGAAATATCTGTTCGGAGAAGCAGATGATGCCTAATTAAAAACTTTCTTCTGCTTTTAAGGACGGCTAAAGATGTTTAAATGACCGTTCCATTCCTGTACAATTAATTTTAATTTAGAAGCTTAATATATAATAACTTCGCTACGATTTTATAAGTTTAATTTTTCACATTTCACTACCCAGGTTAGGCTATTTCTCGTAAAAAGAAGGAAACCTATTAACTTTTCGGATTCAAAAATGCGATGGAGAGAGGAATCAGTAAAATTCTCACTTTCGTGATACTTTACGTTGCATCTATAATTTTTGGGAAAATAATACTGAAGCCCTTGTAATTTCGAAAGACTCAAGTTCCCCTAGGATGACCGAACAGATATAAATTTTATAGCGCCGCTTAGAATGCATTTCTAAAGATCTAAAAGTACTTTTGATAACCTAAAAAGTGTTTTTAATGGATTAGGAGGAAACCGTCGTTGGGTGCCCCTGACTGCAAAAGAGCGAGAACAAATATAAATGGGTTTTCCTAGCTCATTAGCACTAATTTCGACACCTGTGAAACGTCCCAAAACGTGCAAAATTAACCCAAATGTCGCTTGTGCCTTTAATTCTGCCGTTTATCTAACACTGATTAGGACGCTACAGCCACTGTTCCTTTCATTAAGAGATTGCAATCGTAAGGCAAGCATAAACAGGCTCTGTAACTAGTTAGAGATATGACGAAAACGCAAGAAAGCACAGAGATATAAGGGAATTCAGACGGAGAAGAAATGGGAAGAAAAAGGAACAGGAGGGGTGTCCCATCCTACCCCCAACCCTTTTCTCTCTCCCCAACTCCCAGAACATTGTTCACAGATAAGAGTCGGCGGTGCTGTGGTGGTGTTGGTGTTTTTTCACCGCGAGGTATTGGTGAACTCATCATCAGCAGCAGTAGCCCAGTAATAACAGTCTTTGCTTCAGCAAGAACAACGCGAGAAGTTACTTAAAGGTTATCACGAGTCTTCCTCGTCGAATCACGCCACAGACGTTTCGCTATGAAATACGATTAATCCGGTTCATAATAATACCTTTTCATTATTTTTTTGTCATTGGAATTATGCCGTAAAATTCGAGCATTAACAAACGGGAAGCGATACCTCTCGTGAAACCAAGAAAAGAAGGGAAAAAAAAAAAAAAGAATGAAAGAAAGAAAAGAAAAGAAATCCCTCGCGGCCTGCTGTCCAAAATGCGCGAAATACGTAAACAGGAGGTCAAGTCATCGGGTTACCTAGCAACAAGATACGATAATGGGCCCTTAAAATTGATCTTTGTTTGCATGGTATTGAACCTAATCGCAAATAAGGAACGTCTTATCTTAAATAACAGGTAGTATTCATACATACTCTGACGCACACATTGAATGAATTGCAACGGATGTTCTTTGAAAATCGGTCAGGGTGGTAGACGGTCCGAAAACCTGTGAAATAATGATGATGGCTTGGATTCGTTTCTTCCTGTTTGTCTAGTGAACTCGCTGAACGGATATTGTTTACTCTGGTTTCAAAATTCCAGACCGAGACTTACGCGTTGTTATCAATTCTGAGCACGAGACTTTACTTCTAAACAATCCGAGCCCGAGACTCTAATAGCCGAAAATTTCGAGATAATGGTACAAATAAAACTAAAGAAAATAACCGAAAATGCCAGTGAAAGACTGTCTTAATAATCTGCTTGCTCAGTTCGACAAGCCGTGCCCTCATGAACCTCTGAAAAATTCGACTTTTGAAAACCAAATGAAAAGAAAAAAACGACAAATCCGAGACTCCGAGACCCCTCGGTAAAAAAATTCAAGACTCCGAGACGCAAAAATCACCCGAAAGTGAGATTTCGAGACACATCAAAAACGCTTACGAGATTTCGAGATCGGGCCAAAATTTTTCGAGACCCACGTTTTTCGAAGTAACATTCGAAACTACTAATTATAGAACCTGCATTTTCCCATGTAGCCTAAACAGGCTCTTACATAATGATAATTAGCACAAATTTAGGCTATTTAGGTTCATTGTATCTTAGAGCTGTATTTACTGGTATTCAGCTTATTCCTTATAATTATAAAATCTGCAAACCATGCCACTTTGCAGATGGAGTGATAAGGAAGCTATACGTCTCCAAAGAGGTCCTGGACTTATCTTATCTTATCTTACTGGCCCAAGTTTGCAGAATTTTTGTGGATTTTAGAAATGGATCATTTAGGCTAAGGAGTTCCTTGTATAGAGCGATAGGTTTTTACTTACAGGTTTTTTCTCTTCTTAGTTTTCGAGTGAACTAAGTAAAATTCCAAGCAACTGCGTAGAAGCACAGCGAAACGGCTGGTAACAGAAGTTCTATATCGGCATAAAAATGTCAACGCCAATTACAAAGGAAATTATTTCTTGTTCAATTCAGTTTGAGTGGACTTTGCAAGATACTGTGAAACACAGAAGGCCTGACAACGACACAGTTTTGCCTTGGCTATTAATAAATTACGTTCTCTTGGCTTCGTCAGTGTAGCGTAATTGGTTAAAGGCAACATTTATAAACCTCCTGCGACTTCGTATGCCCTTCGTATGCCCTCTGTTTGGAGACCAACACTCGACGTGCTGTTCACAGCGAGATCAGGCTATCTCAGTTTATGTTATTTTTGAGCTGACTATGCGCTTAGTTTTTTGTATTGTTTTATTTCAATAACTGTTCAATTTTTATTGTTCAGGATGACGCTTGGATAAAGTACGGCAAATAAGACATTCTCAGATTCTGAATTCTTTCCACTGACTATTTGTGCATGTAGCGGATGAACAGTTGCCCCTTTAAAAGGAACGCATATCAAACTTTGCAAATTTTTATGGTTCCAGTTTTGGAAGATAAAAGAAAAAAATATTACTCACCTGATTAAGTCTTACCGGTAAACTCCCTCTGAAAAGACTACGGTACAATCGTTCACTCGTCTCCGTGGATTTGGCGTAGATGAATTTACTGAGCCCAACTAGTAAGACTAAAGTTAACAAATTTATACCCGCAACCCGGAAAATTTGTATGATCTAAATTTATCGCCACATTGTATTTTGCCGTTAGGCTTTTGTTCTTTTATAATAAAACGAAACTAAATGAGACAATAAAGTGTGTGGGAAGAACAAAGAACAACTGCTAAAAGAATACGGCCGTCTATCTATTTATACAACAGGCAGCTTAATGTCTTTTGTCCCTTATGAGAAAAGTGGCTCAAATAACCGATCTCAACAATTACACTTCCACTAGTTTATTTTCGATATAACCACTGTCTCCTTGCAATTGGAAGGATTATATTCTACTGGAAATATTTGTTATAGCTATTGGCTTGGAAGACTAAGAGGTTGTTATGATTTTGTTGTTTTTAAATAAGGCTGTTCCAGTCAAGCAGTTTTTCCTTGATGCGAGTGCTGTGTTGTCGTACAAAGTCTGACAAGGTCGGCTCGTGGCTCATTGTCAGAAATTGCTAGAATATTACAAAGCGTTCAACATTTTGTGCTGAGCATGTCTCCTTAACCGGGAAAAGTTGTTCAGATATTCGAACATAATACTGATTTCCTTGATGTTTCTTTCCTTTTCAAATGTCCTCTTGGAAGGAGAGTATGTGTCAGTTCTATTGAAACCATTGTGACTCTTGTTTTTTGTTTGGAATCTGTTGAGGTTGCTTATTTTCCTTATTAATTTTTGTGGTTTAAATAAAGCTGTTATAGTTGGATAGTTTTTCCGGGATGAGAGTGGAGCAATTATTGTCGCCTAGGGCTGGCTTTTGTCTTTAATAATAATGGGATTGTAAGACTATTTTGATTCTTTGATTCTCAGGGTTTTAGTAAAATTGTTTTCCGGCACAAGACTGTAAACTTGAAAAAGGTAGATTGGGAAATGATTTACTCTTAGCGGTTTAAGATTATATTAGCTGTTTAACCAGCCTTGTACCTAGAATGCGACAAAGCATAAGTTAGTTTAAGTAGTGTCGCTAAAAAGTGGTACTTGGGTGAGAAATAGATAGTATACAGTTGAGAATTACAACTTCTTTCTAGTCTTACTCTATACTTGTACTCGTAGTAACTTTGTAAACTTAAGTTAAACATCAAAACCCGCGAATGCAATCGTATCGCACATAAAACGGATCGAAATCCATCAATCACAAATCACAAACCATGACCTTTTGAACCCGTTGAAGTAAACTTCTGTTTCCTGAGAGGCCTGCTAGACAGCGCCGAGCCTTCAGAGTTTGAGTGATGTCGTAGCAAGACCCAAAATCCTAAGACGTTTTTGACATAGAAGGTCGCGTTATCCGAAACAGCTGTAATACCACCTTTTGTACACGTGAACATGCAGGTACAATAAATACCTCTGAGAGAATTTCCTTGGCTCTTTTATGTTTGGCTTATCTATTGAAATGTCCGTCTAATCAGGTCGGGGGGAAGGGATGGGGGGGGGGGGGGGGTTGGCGATGGTTTACTCCCGAGAATACGTTCCTATACAGGGAGGCTGACTGTCCCGCCCGAGAGGAGTACCTTTTTCACTGGCTTCAGGAGTCAATTAGGTATTTAAAGGGGCCCTTAAATTTAATATATTTCAATCAGACCGCCTTTTTTGAGCTGTTTTTTAAATTTGTTTTGGTGCTATCAATTTCCTTCCAAAGGGAAGCAGTTTTCTTAAGTAGGTATTTGAAAGGTGTACCGTGGAATATAAAAGGGATTGGATATCGGTGCGGAGCCTCCTCGTGTTAAAAACTTTGTTGAGTAGTCCTCCCCCTGGTCTTAAGTTTTTGCCATCCTTCCCCTCTCTTGGTGAAACATCGGTGATCCGTGCAAAGAAAATTTGGCAAAGTCTTCATGAACAGTATTACATGCCAACATAGCTGGGAAAAGGGAAAAGTTCTTTTCAAACCCATCAAAGAAAAAAAAATTAACTACATATAGTTTTATCTCTCAGAAATGTGGCTACGTTGTACCAAAACATCGCCGCTGGTACTTCTCTTTATTCCTGTTTTGATCTGCACTTTTTGAATATTTTAGTCGGCGTGCATGCAAAGAAATGACAGTCTTCAAGCGGACCTTTCTGTTAAAAAATGTCGAAAAGATTTAAAGATTACTAATAATTCAGAGAATGGAATATGTTGAGCAGATAGACTTGCTCATTGGTCGATTTTAGGGTGACATTACGTCGCGAGAACGGAGCGATTATAGTCACTATAGGCGCGAGTCAATTTTTAAACGAGTGCGCGGCCTTTGTGCAAAATAAAAAGGGACAAGAATACAACTGCAGGAGACCACACATATGGCGCCGGACACTGATTTCAGTTTGTCTTTTTACTCAGCTCTTTTAGCAATCTACAGCAGTTCTATTCTTTTGCACAGTTTGTGTTCCTTCAAGTTGTTAGTTTATTTCGTCCTTAATTCCCTATTCGAACATAACTTAGTAAGTAAACTCACAATTGTAGAGGTGAACAATATAACAAAAAAGTACATTATATGCCAGTTAAAATGGAATGAGCAATATTTCTTTGTTTAGAGACTGTTCTGAAATTGTTTGGTGGAAGAGTCTGGAATTATGCAAATGTTACCTGAAATACACCGGAATTCGAGAACTGGATGTAATTATGATTCTTTAGGCCTCTTTGCACGGTTCTTTCAGGATGGGAACGGTCTACCGGAGCATTGAAATACTAACCCTCTCGTTGAAGCCGAAAAAAAAACATTAATAAAGTGAAAAGTCTGAAACATACCACTGTTTTGAGCTCAGATGTTTTGTACTAAAATTCAAGTTCCTTTCAGAATGAAAACACCATGCGGCTTATTTTGTTTCTCGTTTTTCCGCTTTCGTTCAAATTTTGCCAAAGGGTATATTAATCCATACGTTTGTAGCTTGGGAATTAATCAACGTCAACTGGGTGATGAAAGCGCTGGCTTTTATCACGTATCAAGGAGGAAATATCAAAAAAGGCCTGTTTCAAACATCGCACTTCACTGGTCAGGGCCACCCAATGACTGTTTTCTGTAAAATATCTGTTCGGAGAAGCAGATGATGCCTAAAATTTTCTGCTTTAGGACGGCTTAAGATTTTTAAATGACAGTTCCATTCCTGTACAATTAATTTTGGAAGCTTATCTAATAAATTCCCAACGATTTTACAAGTTTAATTTTTCACATTTCACTCCCCAGGTTAGACTATTTTTCGTAAAAAGAAGGACACCTATTAAATTTTCGGATTCAAAAATGGGATGGAGAGATGAATCAGTAAAATTCTTACTTTCGTGCAGTGTAATTTCGAAAGACTCAAGTTCCCCTTGGATGACCGAACCGATCCAAATTTTATAGTGCCGCTTAGAATGCATTTCTAAAGATCTAAAAGTACTTTTGATAACCTAAAAAGTGTTTTTAATGGATTAGGAGGAAACCGTCGTTGGGTGCCCAGACTGCAAAAGAGCGAGAACAAATATAAATGGGTTTTCCTAGCTCATTAGCACTAATTTCGACACCTGTGAAAAATTAAGCCAAATTAAGCAAAATTAAGCCAAATGTTCCTTGTGCCTTTAATTCGGCCGTTTATCTAATACTGATTAGGACGCTACAGCCACTGTTCCTTTCATTAAAAGATTGCAATCGTATTAAGGCAAGCATAAACAGGGTCTCTTACTACTGAGAGATATGACGAAAACGCAAGAAAGCACAAAGATAAGGGAATACAGACGGAGAAGAAATGGGAAGAAAAAGGAACAGGAGGGGAGACCCACCCTACCCCCAACCCTCTTGTCTCTCCCCAACTCCCAGGACACTGTTCACAGACAAGAGTCGGCGGTGTTGTGGTGGTGTTGGTGTTTTTTCACCGGGGTATCGGTGAACTCTTCATCAGAAGTAGCCCTAGCCTGTTACAGGCTCCAAGATAGTGGTGAAGAGTCGTTCAATAAAAAGGACGGTGTAAAACGAAATGCCAAAAACGCGCGGGGGCTAACCCTAACCCTAACCCTAACCTCTCTCCCAGTTTTCCGCCGCCACCGCCCCATTTCCCAAGTCGCTCGCGTCTTATTTTCGCTCTGCTCGTTTTAATACGTCCCCACTATATTATCTGAGATCCTGGCACAGGTCCTCCTTTTCTTCATCATAAACTTTTTCATCTTCCTGGGCTTCTGTAAATGGGTCATCAGTAAACAGGTAATAAAATCATGAGAGAGCTATTTCAACTCAGAAAAATGAATGCACACATTAATAAGGCATGACATCTCGTCAGTGTATAAGTATATTTCAGCAAACTGAGAGTAAATAAAAGCCATTATTGTTTTGTTTGATTTGAGTTAAGGTAATGAAGCGTACTGAGTACAACTACGTTTCTGACTTACCCATGAGAGGGCTGTTTTCGTCATCAGCGTCAGCAGCTTGTTCTTCCGCATAATCTTTTTCACCCTGTTCTGCTTCGTCCTCCTTTTCTTCGTCATAAACTTCTTCATCTTCATCCTGGGCTTCTGTAAATGGGTCATCAGTAAAGAGGTAATAAAATCATAAGAGAGCTATTTCAACTCAGAAAAGTGAATGCACACATTAATAAGGCATGACATCTCTTCAGTGTATAAATATATACCAGAAAACTGAGAGTAAATAAAAGCCATTATTGTTTTGTTTGATTTGAGTTACCTACAAAATGTACGGCAAGGTATGTACGGTAGGTAATGAAGCGTACTGAGTACAACTACTCTTCTGACCTTTACCCATGAGCGCGCTGTTTTCGTCATCAGAGTCAGCAGCTTGTTCTTCCGCATAATCTTCTTCATCCTGTCCTGCTTCTTCCTCCTCTTCTTGGTCATAAACTTCTTCATCTTCATCCTCGGCTCCTGTAAATGGGTCATCAGTAAACAGTGAATAAAATAATAAGAGAGCTATTTAAACTCCGAAAATGCAAGCTTTAATAAGGGCAGCCCTCCCGAATCAAGCCCGTTAAACATCTTTTAATCAGTGTATGTGCCGCTTTTGCTCAAATTCCTGCAAAAACTTCAAACCTGAAATTGAAGGAATAAGAGTGGTTCACTAGAGGCATAGAGGCGCCTTTTATGTTCTACAATCGCAACCATCTTTTAATCAAGAAGGGGAAGATACCATGTAATTATTGGGGATCTGGAACAATCTCCTGGGGTCACTGCGAAAACGCAGTGACTTCACGCACTAAAGGAAGTTTTAATTTAGTGGGAACAAATTAAACGGGAAGTTGAGAATACTGTACTTTTGCTCAAATAATACCTGTGAGTAAGCTGTTTTCCTCGTCAGACTCAGCATTTTCCTCGCCAGCTACTTCTTCGTTGAATTGATCTTGTTGTGTTTCCCAATTTTCGTCGTCTGTTTCTGAATGATAGAAAGTAATTAAAACAAAAATTCCACAAACTGAATAAATGATTAATCAATGAACTCATCATAAGGGAAAAAACCACCTAACAAGTAGATTTTAGAATTTGTACTGAAGTATTTAAGAGTGATTGAACTTTTGTTCTCATGGTTTAATTTTATAAGGCCCATGCAGAGGCTACATTAGCGAGTCCAATAAAGGACTTTTTTCTGTTCGGAAAATTAAACGCCGACACGAAGACGCTTGCCAAAACTTTGTGGACAATTTGGTTGGTTTTTTCGATGGAAAAGTCACTTGCTTCTTAGTTCTCATTCATGCTTATTGTCTGGACTATTTGAACAAAAAAGGTTTGCGATGTGTAATTTCTCCGTCAGAGAAAGCAGTATTCTTTTTCTTTGAATATTCAAACTAAACTATAAAAAAAACCTTGTAACTAAGAGGACACCGGGAATTAATATGAATAGAAGACCAGGTTGATAATACAGATGAAGTGAATTGCAGTGCCAAGTGTGAGAAATTATCTAACAAAACGTTGTCCTGAAATGGTCAAGCTTCAAGGTTTTACCTTTGTCCTCTTGCGTGGGGATCCTTTCATCTTCCCTGTCATCTTCTACAGGATTTTCAGCTACATCTTCAGCATTATTGATCCCAATGAGAGTGTTTTCATGAGGTGCAACACTCTCCTCAGCCGATGTTTCTGCTTTTATAACAGCAAAAACCGCGAGAAGAATGAGTATAATTCCTCGAGTAACGCCCTTCATGCTGGCTGCCATCTACAGTGCCGTTTCTGTTTGTGAAACAGGCCTTTTCTAATAAAACAAAGCGGAAGCAAATTCCAAATTACTAATTCAATTGTCCTTTTTAAAGTGTAATTGCCTCTCAGGTAAAGTGAGCATCTACTTATGAGGCTTACAGCAGATATCAAGTTTGAAATGAGTGCTTAAAACTTAAACGGTCAATATGTGAGAGGATGAATGATTACAGTTTCTATTCGAGAGGACGGACTGGCCGTTTTTCATTTTTTTCTTCTTTAACCTGTATGAAGGAAAGACCCTACATCTACTAAAGTTATCAAAAAGTTGAAAAAACTTAGGCAGCATTCCACAATTTATAACGTCCTCAAGATATAGTACATGTAAATAGAAAAGGAAACGTTAATTGTAACAATATTGATTCCCTATCCTTCCTTCATATGAATCAGTTGATGCGATTTAACCTTCATAAAATGATGAAAATATTACTTTGTCAACCATCGAGTCCCTTTGCAGTAGAATCATTGAGAAGCGTCTTTTATCTCAAAAGTTAAAATGTTCATAAACCTTATCTACTTGCACTATTGATTCAGTTGTACGGGGCAGATAAAATTGTCATCAAAATAAAGGATATTTGTGGCCGGATGACTGTTTTCTTATACCTAACACTAAAAGGAAGGAGTCAATGCCCGCTACGCAGGCAAGCACAAAATATATCGTTAATATTGTTTTATTCTTAACTCCGCGATCCTTGTTATTTTACTGTACTTACTTAGAAATATATTTGGTCATCGATTTGCTGAAAGGGCACCTGAAACCTTAATTTAGTCACGTATTTGGAACGTCAGAAATTATAACTTATCATTGTTCTTTCAGCTCCCCGCTTTTAGCGCTACTCAATAAATGCAGTAATTAATTTGAGAAGGCATCCATTATAGCATTCAATTAGATTAATGAAGGACTGTGATTTACGTGAGGGTGAAAATTAAGTACGCTCGCCCTTGACGAGTGAGCTGGTTCTCTTACTCTAGTTCCCGTTTCCCAAGGGGCCATTGCGTGATTGGGACGGCTGAATTGAATAGACTGAGACATTTTTTATATTAAAAGGTTTGTCACGGCTGGCTTGTTCATTTTTTTATAATGCCAATTACGTGTCCATATTCGCTATGGAGTTTTAAAGATAATATGTAAATGACAAAATCACAGCTTTGCATCAAACAAATATGTCTCCCAAGCATTAAATCAAACGTTTCCAATGAACAAAAATGAACTATTGAAAAACCCCTACTGCAATCCGTTTCAATCTTCGTGGAGTTTGTCCATCCCTGTCTTCTTTTATATTTGCTTCGCTGTTTGTAAATTCTTTTAATTTTTTGAGTAGTTATCTTACGTTTTACTCAACTTGGTGGCAGGTTCCTGCACTCTTTTGATTTTGATATTAAGTTTCTTGTCACAGCTTCTTTAACATTCCCCGCATAAATCAACCGCCATATGCGTTTTACAATATTTCGTAAAACCTCCAACTTTTAACATTTTTCTTTATCTGTGAAAACTTTGAGAACATCTTCAGTAATGATATGTAACTCAGACGGAGAGCCAAATTGTTTTTGGGGACATTTCTCGTTAGGCCAATGGGGTTCATTTCAGTGGCTGCCCCACAGCGTTTATTGTGGCTCTGCCAGTCAGTAAAATACCAAAATGCGCACAAATACCTTATCAACGGTACGTAATCATTAGTTCTCAGTTAAAATTACACTGAACATTTTTTACCTTAATCGTGAGAAAGCTCTTTAACATACAGAGGACGTGTAAAAGACTCATTTTTTGACTGGTATAATTGGTCGTTAAATATATCTGCTAGATGTTTTTGTTATTACTCTGTTCGTAACTCAAGGCATTTGTATTCTTTTAAGCCGTTGGCATGTTTATTTTTTTTTGAGGGTTTTCTTGTAATATTTTCCTGCTCAAGTAACCGAGAAGTTATTTCACGATTTCAAGGAAGAAACTGTTATAAAAATTGTTTTTTAATAATGGTTTCCCAATCTATAGCTATAGAAGTAGGATGATCTATGATCACCGTGTTTTTTGTCTCTTTACATTAAGTGTAAACAGCCCTTTTTTTATTAACAATTTAATCACCCATTTTTGAAACAACTTTTATAACTTATGTTGTACATCATATCTCAAGGAGGCCAATTGGAAGCGTTAGTTTTTTGAGGTTTCAGAAGTTATATTGAAATACAGTTTTCTAATACCTTAAGTCTGAAACAAGAAGTAGGCACTTGACAACTACTGACGTTCAATGTAGTATTATCCAACTGGTAATAGCCTGATATGCGTAAGACAAGATATTCACGTCATTTAGAGTAAAAGTTTATACAGCCTAGAGGAGCTTCCACAAAAGAAATGCTCAAATATAGCTTGTTGCCATGTCAAATTCTCTTACTAAAGTTCATCCCAATCTATGTTGGCCCCCTTTCACATGTAAGGCTCCTTGAAACCTTTAATATTAATTTCATAGTACAAGCTTACCCAGAGATAATTTCTGGCCGAGTGAATCATAAAGCGCTTAGAACTGAAAAGTATAGCCGCTATATAAATATTTTTTTTTATTTTTATTATATTATTATTAACTGAAAGGATACGTTACACGGTTTCTTAAGAAATGAGACGACATTTTTTAGCCTTAATTTTAAGTGGAAAATCGTAAAAAAGTGCCGTGTCGTTTCCTTTTTGTCGCTTGACTGAGTAACTGAGTATTGAAATGGGTCAACTTACTCGGATATTTTAGAAAAATTAGCACGTACCAAACTATGACAAAATTGATTGAAATATAAGAATACAGTGAAACCTCCATATAACCTCTATATAACGAATTCCTCGGTATAATTAATTATTCCTCGAGCCCGAAAGGGCTGTGACTCAGAAGCCATGAGGCGAGAGGAATAATTTTTTTAGTAAAATGCAACTAGTTGATAAAAAATATCGAGGCAAAACAACTCTAGCAAGCAAAATGGGATACAGCCGCCATTGTTTTAGTTCTTAAAGTCGGCGCTTTCGCTACTAGTGGGTTATAACACATAGCCTACTAGTAGTAACTCAGCCAATCATAACGCAGCGTTGATAATAGACCGCTAGTTGGATTTTACTACCAAACGATATTCTTCGCACCAGTAATAGTAAAACAAATAGGAAAGAACCCAACCTCGTCCCCATTTTTTAAGGGAAAAGCCCTGGGGACGAGGTTGGAAAGAACCTCGATTTAACGAAACCTCGTTATGGCGAACAAAGTCTGCCAGTCCCAATTTGTTATATCGAGGTTCCACTGTAGCTGCTCTGGATCAGTTGACAAAAAACACTAGAGAAGTACAGAGTCGACTGAAGACAGAAAGAAAAAAGGGTAGTGTTATCCTCTCTTGCTTATATCTACAATCGAGACAAAATTAGTTGAGACACTTTGCCTTAAAGGGGCTTTCCGACGCTTTACTGACTTCCAGGGGAGAAAATAAAGCTTTTACTCCACCATCTCCTGCATGCAATGTTGTGCCGCTGTTCGAGCCACCTCTTGAAAACAACAAACACCACAACTTTGAATGAAGGAGAGTGGGGAGGGGGGAGCGGGTGTGCATTCTTTTGTTCTCTGTGGTTATACCCTATTTGAGTACAATGTCTCAACAATTTTGTCGCCGATTGTAGCCTCATTTTTGGAAATGTCATTCCTACCGAAAATTGTAGCAGTTTGACCGAAAAGTAGCCCGAAGAGTAAGTTTAAGCATCCAGTCCAATAACCCCAAAAACAAACTGTAGAAGGAAAAGGAGAGGAAAAATAGACAGTGCGAGAGAAAGCAGTGCTTGTACTCTTAGCTTTTATGTTGGCTACGTGGGAGAAATTCATTTATTATCATTATTTATTTTTCACTTCACTCCTATGGCTACTTATGATTGCGTTTTCCCCTAATATAGTGCTTTAACGTCGCTTTTAGTGTTAAAAATCAGGCTCACCGGCTAAATCAAATACCCGCATTTCAGTTTCCACTGTATTTTAGTAGAGTGTAACCCAATGCCACTTGAATTCAATATATGATCATATATAATGACAACATTTATGATTTTGCAAAATTGTCAGATTTTCGCAGCCTCAACAATTAATTTTTCGAAATACCTTGCGATTTTTCGAAAGCTTACCTTGTTTCGTCCATGTAGTGGTTTCTTGAGTCTCGTCTCGCGTGACTTATGGTTGCTGTTCACTTGAAAGCACTCTAAGGCATTCAAAATCGATTTGCGCGTACTGCTTGCTGATGTACATTTACGCAATAGGCTGTCTGGGTAGTAGTAAGGCGGCACCCAATCCTTTCTGAATCACTTCACATTAGGGAAATGAAGCAACGACGACGGCGACGGCTTTGAGAACGTCACTTAAAAAGTGAATTCGCTCTGCCTCGAATTTTTTCGCGCTTATTCCATCTCGTTCAATTCGCCAAGTGCTGGCAATATCTTTTTTGGAGTTGAATTCTAAAGGACTGTATCAAAGTTCAGGAAAAAGAAAGTTATTGTCTTTTGTTCCCGTCTGCGACAAAACGTAAAATTAGGAAGTTTCACATTGTAATCGTGCAGCGACGGCAAAGAAATCATTTCAAAAAGCTGATAACGGCTTCATCCCGTCTGAGAGCTCGGGCATATATAAACATCGAAAGATATGTGGCGAAAGTGTTAAGGTGCTGAGCATCGTCCAGAATTTGGGACTTAGGCATTTCTTCAATGGCTTCAATCTTGTCAGGGTCCCGCTCTAGGTCATTGTCAGTAAGGATCTCGGAGAACATGCCCAATGAACTCTTACTACTTTCTGTAACTGAGCCTGAGCTTGATTCCCTTTTTTTTCAAAGTTATGCCACATTCTTTGCATCGAGGAAGGAGAGCTTCGAGAATTATATCGTTGTGTGCATGCCTGCTCTACTGTGTCACACGATACACAAGGTTGTCATTGGTTATGCGGTTAAGCATACCTCGTTCCAGGCCCTCCATGACTGACCTTTTTTTGAAAGGGCATGCAATCTCAGCTAGCGGAACTTGCCATAGGTTGTTCCAAACATCGTTAGTAAACTAGACTCTTCGCTTAAAACACAATGTGAGAAACCGGTTGGGAGGTCAACCGTGGTGAACGCCTTGGCCTGGGCGCAAGTTCCAGCTGTATTTAATCGAGGACCTTGTTTTTTCTCTTAAGGGATCTGTTGAGATGTTTGGGGTAGACACAGATCCTCGATGCACTAGATCTCTTTGTTGACACCACAATGTTAAGTTATTAACCAAGGGCGTTGGCTAGTCTTCAGGCACGATGATGGTCTCATTCAATGTCTTGTCCAAATCGTCTTCCGTTTTTCCTTCGAGGCGGGTATAATCACCGGTTCAGCGTTAGGCTCAACCTCCTAGCCTGCGTAGCAGTCATTTCCGTTTCCCGTGAAGAGGGGCAAATACATGCAAAAGGCAAAAACGAGCAGAAATGTAGGATTGGGGAAGGAAAGGAAAGATGTCTGAGCATCGAAACGGCTATCGAAGATCAGTAATGATCGTCAGAGATTCTTACGCCAGAATAATAACACCTTTAACACCTTTAATAACTCTTTTAATTATTACCACAGTTATAAGCGCTTACAAGTCAGCATAATGTAAAACGCCAGAAGATCTTAAGACTAAAAAAAGCTTTTACCACTGGCGTTGTAAAGGTTATAATTAAACGGACAAAAAAGTAACTTATTTATCGATAGTATTTGCAAATTGTATGTTCCATTTTCCGCCTGAAATGTTCGTGCAAAGTCCTCTTTGCATCGTATTCAGACTGCTAACCTTTAATGTAGCATGAGGCCAACTTGGGCACAACACGTATCGGGTAAGAGCAGCATTTCTGAATCAAAGGGGAATAAAAATATTTTCCACATCTGAGGCGAGGTTTGCATACTACAAACTTTGAGACAACCCTTCCATAGCAGCACCTCTGGCTCAGTGGGCTGTAGTGTAAGAAGCCACATTTGAGGCGAATGCATCGTCGGAACTTTGAGATAACCCTTCCATAGCAACACTTTTGGCTCAGTGGGTTGTAGTATACAAGGCCGCATTTAGGGCGAACGCATGGCTGGAACTTGGAGACGACTCTACCAAAGCAGCACTTCTGGCTCAGTGGGTTGTAGTATACAAGACCACATTTGGGGCGAATGCATGGTCGGAACTTTGAGATAACCCTTCCATAGCAGCACTTTTGGCTCAGTGGGTTGTAGTACAAAAAGCCACATTTTCGACGAACGCATGGCTGGAACTTGGAGACGACCCTTCCATAGCAGCACTTTTGGCTCAGTGGGTTGTAGTACAAAAAGCCACACTTGGGGCGAACGCATAGCTGGAACTTGGAGACGACCCTTCCATAGCAGCACTTTTGGTTCAGTGGGTTGTAGTACAAAAAGCCACATTTGGGGCGAATGCATGGTCGGAACTTTGAGATAACCCTTCCATAGCAGCACTTCTGGCTCACTGGATTGAGCTTGCGACAACCCACAGGTACGGGCCAGGTTTCTTGCTGGGATTCCAAACCTGAAAGGGTAATTAAAATAGAAAGCTTTTAATTTTATATGCGTGATGCAAAGAATTGCCCAGTCGATCATCATACTTTGGCTATATATAAGTGTTTCATTCACAATTAGACAAAAGCGTTATTTTACATCATACGAAGGAGAGACAAAATTAGGGTTAAATAGGTGCCATAAGACGGGCGCAAAGAACTTTCAATCAACAGAACCTTGTTTTATGAATACGTGAACTTTCTTTAGGTATTTTCACTTAATTAATGACATTTAAACCGCGAACTGAGAGGTTTTATTTAAAGGCAGTACAAATCGGCCTGCTCTTCTCTTTTGTTGAAGGTTTTACTATAAACTTAAATTTAAACTTTCAGTCTTTTTTAATAATCTTTGAGTAATCTTTCCAGGCCAATTTCCATTAGAGAAAAGATTAAAGCTTTTAGTTACGGAAAGGAGCAACAGTCAGGCACTTTTTCCTTTGCTACAGATTGCAGGGTTGTAAGATGCGTCACGAACTATAGACCGATCTCGATTCTCCCTAGCTTTTCTAAGTTTCTTGAAAAGGTTGTTTATAACCGTCTTTATAATTATTTAAGTAAACTAGAAATTCTATGTGATAATCAATTTGGCTTCAGGAAAAATCATTCAACTTCGTTAGCATTGATTGACCTATATGAAAAAATCTCCCTTGCTCTTGATTGCAATGAACATGCCGTTGGCGTTTTCCTTGATCTTTCTAAGGCCTTTAATACTGTCGATCATAATATTCTGCTTGAAAAACTCGAGCACTATGGTATACGTGGCGTGGCTCTGGACTGAGTTAGAAGCTACTTCTCCAACAGGTTGCAATTCGTTCAATTTAACGGTCAATGCTCCTCTCCTCAAACTATCTGCTGTGGTGTCCCCCAGTGATTCATTTTGGGCCCCTTGTTTTTCTTGCTCTATATTAATGATTTAAATAACGTATCGACGCTCGTCGAGCTGATTTTATTCGCTGATGATACTAATTTATTTATGTCCGATAAAGATCCTGTCTACCTGGCAGCCTCACTCAATTCCGAACTTAATAAATTATCCACTTGGTTTAAGGCAAACAAACTCTCCTTAAACCAGTAGAAAACAAACTTTATGTTATTTAAGCCTAGACAGAAAAGGTATCATTTAAACGGTCTTCCTCGGTGTAGTCCTTGATGAACATCTGTCTTGGAAACTGCACATTTCTCAAGTAGCTCGTAAAATCTCGAAATCAATAGGTGTCATTAATAGAGCAAGATTTTTTCTACCTAAACCCTGTCTAAAAACTCTTTATTATTCTTTTGTTTATCCTTATCTTCATTATTGTATTATTGTCTGGGGATCTACGTACAAGACCAATCTTCGCCGTCTTGTCTCTTTGCAAAAGCGAGTTATCAGAATTATTTCTACATCAACTTTCGATTCTCATTCAGACCCTATTTTCAAAGAATTAGAGCTACTAAAACTTTCCCATATTAGACAACTAGAATTGGGTAAACTTATGTTTTCTCTTAACCATTCTCTTTTGCCTTCAAAGTTCAACAATTATTTTTCTTTAAACAAACAAGTCCATAGCTAAGCCACTAGACACGCGAACGATTTTCACCTTCTTTTTTGTAGAACAAACCTTCGTAAATTTTCTGTCAGTTTCCAAGGACCTACTTATTATAACTCTATAGAAAATGATATTAAAGAATCTAATTCTCTCCACTTATTCAAAACGAAATTGAAAAAAAAATTATATACGAATTATTAGTTATAAATCTTGTAGTAAACAGTTATATTTCTTCACATGTTTGATATTGTTTTTATACTTATTCTTACACGTACCATACCTTATATTTTGTCAACTCAGTCTATGTAATTAGTTAATTTATACTTACCTTCACTGTATTTTACTTTCGATCCTGGCCTTACTGTTACTGTTAACTTTATTTTTACTCTGAGGGAGCCCAATGTCTATAAGCCTCATGGTTTCTTTTTGGGCTTCCTCGCCACTTTCATTTGCTTTTGTGTAACTGTCTTGTTTTATCGTTATTTGAATTTTGTGGTAGATCAAATAAAGTTACAAAGTTACACTGGCGACTGACATAGTGCTGGAAACAGCTGATCAAGAGATTTCGGAGTTACAATACCTTTGCAAAGAGAGTTTTGTTTGTCTTATTCGGGTTTGCCGTGAAACGATCGCCAGGTTTGTACAATGCTAATTCTTCCGAAATGTTTCAGTTGTATTGCATACCAACGTGGCCAGATGTGCAAATGCCAGGATTATATATCTCCTGATCAAAACACAACTCCTAGCTGTCTTCTCTCGAGTACACAAAAACGTTCCTGTTGTGCATTATTACTTGTTCAATGTCATGATACCTGAATCACTTTCTTTTTTGGTGTCTTCCTCGTCAGCGGCATCACCTTCATCGGGATAATCTTCTTGTGTTTCTTCCTCTTCATAATCTTCGCTATCCTCTTCTGAAACAAAAAAAAGCTCACAGACTCCAATTTGAGCTGTTTGTCCTATCGTTGTGCCAATAATCTAAAAAATGCAATTTCAGGGTGATTTTCTTCTTTCTACTGGCCCGTTGGCGGAGTTAATACCTACTCGTGTTTGGTACGCGCAAATTCCTTAATAGAGCGGGAGTCGTGCCCTGTATGGAATCTATATCTATTCCAATGCATGAACAGAAAACAGCTAAATACTCTCTCTCTTTTTTTCTTGTTTAGCCAAACTAAGCTACAAAAGCTTCCAAAAGCTGTTCCACGGACTGGATAACAATATAATTATAAGCAGAACAATTTTTGACTCCTCAAAAAGCTATCACTACTAAAGACGAGAATTTTGCAATCAATTGGCAATGGGGTGAGCGAGACCGCTTTTACCTGTCAGTGGGTTGCTTTCCTCATCAACTTCGGCTACTTCATCTTCAGGGATGTCTTCATCTTCCGGATATTCCTTTTGTTCTTCATCTTCTTCGTCTTGAGCATTTTCGTCTTCTGCATCTTCATCTTCAAATTCTTCATCTTCAGCATCTTCATCTCCGTCTTTTAGAGAAAAATTGTACCGTCGAATATTATTCTTACCTTAGTAAAAAAGTAGGACCGCTAATGGGCATAGCTGGGCAAGCACACCTCTATCACTGTTTTATACCTATCAATCCGTAGCTCATTGCCTTTAAGAAGATACCAGAAATTCACACAAAATTTACTCAAGTAAGTAAGTAAGCAATGATACGGAAATTTCAGTGAATCTTGTGAATCTAACGATTTCATGTATGTGCATCATTAGATTACTTTAATGGGTAATGTTCATGATAATTCTAACTAGACGCTCCTACCTTCGTCTGCTTCTTTAAGAGCGACAGCCGGCTTGTCTTCTTTTTCATCCTCTGCTGGAGTTGCAGCTACGTTTTCATCGTTGGTTTTAGGCGAGTTAAGAATACTTTCATCGGAAGCAACATTTTCGGACGTTTCTGCGTATATAACAGCAAAAACCGCGAGGAGGACGACAATTCCTTGAGCTACACGCTTCATTATTGCTCTCAAGTTTCGAATGCTACTGGTTCAGTGTATAACGCCTTTTATAACAAATTTAAGAGGAAAACTGTTTCAATATACGACTTTTGTTTCAGCGTGATGAATTAACTGCACAAGTGTCCACTTATTCAGATATTATATTGGAAAAAGAAACCTACGTAAATTGTATTTGTACCCCATTTTACACAATGGAAAGAAGAAGTAATAGTGGATTCACCTGAGTGATTACATTTTGTTTTACAAGACTATTAAACTCACAAAAACTTTTGATTAACTCTAGGATTAGGGATTATTTGGAATCGAGCAAGCTTCATTCTAAATCATTGTACTTTTTTAAAAAATTGATGAAGCTTTTTAACTACCACCGAAACCGTTCTTCTGAGCTTTACACTTTGCTTTCTGATATCATTGAAAGGAATACTTAAATAACGACGCAAGGTAGGCGTCTTACTTCAGACGAAGATAATGTACTTCTTTTCGAGATCCCTTTCTTGTCGATGAGGTGCTCGTCAGAAATACTGCGCACTGAATTTTGTTCGTTTTCCTTGTTGTGTTGTGTATTGTAATGATAAAAAAAGAAGAACTAAATAAGCATATTTTCATTCTGCATCAGTATCTCCATTTTCGTTTTCCTCTGAGAGTATAAGAAAAATCGGTACACTTAAAGTGCTACTACGATCAATTTTGGGAATTTGTTTTTAATTACATATTTCGAAAATGTATGTAAAAGTGACTTACCGTGCCAAATTTGGAGTCCAAATATGATCTGGAAGTGTGTTTATTTGCACGGCAATTTTCGTAAATGTCTTGCCGCCATTACTCGATTCAAAAAATGACCGGGAGTAGTATTTGAAGGAGTTGGGGCGAGATGTGACGTAGAAACATCAACGCGACAAAACAAGGCAAACAAACGTGGCTAATTTCGCATGCAGGACGAGATATTTTTGGAAGCTTTTGGAGGTTCTTTCTTCGCTTTTTTGACTTAAAGCGAAAGAATGCCTGGTAGACGTTGTGTTGTTCAGGACTGTGGAAACGTAAAGAACGATGAATTGGGGATTTCTATTCATAATTCTCCTGATTCGGGCAGCGTTAGATTAAAGTGGAAAAGGTTCGTGTCCATTCATCGGAAGGATTTCAACACAGTGGGAAAATTTGCTGTGTGCTCGGAGCATTTTACAAGGGATTGTTTTTCGCTTGCTTTTCCGATGAAAGGCATGAAAAGGAATTTGAAGAAGGGGACGTTTCCAACCATTTGGAAAAAATCCTCTCAAACACTATCAAAGCGGAGTGGACGATCGGTGAGTGAAATTAAAATGTATTTGCGCTGTACTTATCACCATTATATTTATTTCCCCATTTACCTGTGACATGATTTTTTCTGGCATCGTTGTTCAATATTCGTGTAATGAATGCTCTGACTATTTGGACTTCCCATATTGTTGCATGTGTTTTCATACTTTTCTGCTTTCTTCTCATAGTTATAGTAAAACCGGCATTTGCGCTGAGTGGACGTGAAGTCAATTCCCCAATTCCCAGACCTTTCCACTCAAGCGTAAAATTTAGAAAAAGTGAAGCTATGTAGAAATCTGGCTCTCTATTTTTTGAGAGATTATCTTGCTGTTACTTTGAGATTTGACAGTACTCCAAACTTACCTCCAAGAAATCTTACAGCAAATTAAGAGTTACACGCGAGTCTTTTAAAACGACCAAAAATGCACTTAGTCTGATTTCTACATTCTATAAGTTCAGTTACTGTTTGCAGGGTTTTTTTTCGTTTGTATTTTAATTCTATTTTCACTGTCTGCAAATAATGCATACATTTTAAGGCAAAGATGTGGTTAAACCTTGCTTCCATTTCTAGTTTTGAAAACATCGACATAAAGCTCAAATTTAAACTTGTTTTGAAGGGGAGATATTAATGGTCGTACCTATTTTCATTTTTAGCTACTAAATGAAATTCTGGCTGGTCAAACTACTAATGAGGATACAGAGGAAGAAGACAATCCTGAAGAAGAGGTGATCTCTTTGAAAGGAAGTTCTGCACCTGAGAAGAGTGCTGACACTATGGGGGCTCCCAATCTCAACCCTGAGGAGTCTCCAGAAGTCGAGGGTGTTCTGAATACAAGTCAGGGTTCTTTGCTTGAGGTAAATCCTGAAAAGGAGGGCTGCATCCCTGAGACTGAGACGGGTGAGATAAGTGTTGATGCTGACATGGCTTCAGAGGTCCTAGGTACTCCTGGTGATAAGACAGCTCTCAAGAGCCAAGGGATTTCAGGCACTGATGAGGTTACTGAGACCATGCAGATCCTGGAGTTCCCTGCTAGCAGAGGTCTCTCACGACGAGGCAAAAATGAGAGAAAGGCCTCGTCGTGAGAGACCTCTGCTATCAGGGAAATCCTGGAGGCTCAGGGAATCGAAAAAGTGCAGGATATGGATGAAGTTATGCAGATTGATGAATCATTAACGATTCCTGAACTTGAACAGGTTTCTATGGTAGGCGTATAACTCTAATTAATGTTTATTTGCATCTTTGTATTATCATAACAATGGAAAACTACATGTGCAGTTATTTTACAACAATACTAAAACACAAAAATTCTAAAGTCTTGTTATTACAGCCTGTATTAATGTTGAAAGTTTGTTTTTTGTAGGATACTCCAACTGGACATGCTGGGAATTGCACAACATGCAAAACCCTGAGGAGTGAGGTGACTCAGTTAAGGGGCAAAGTCACAAGACTGAAGAGTAAGTTAATCTCCAATCAAGATCAGTGGGTTGAAACCTTTAAGAGCATACAAGAGCCGAAGCAGTTGCTGATGGTGAATGCTGGTGAGTCAGCAATAATTGATGTTGATGAGACATATAGGCATAACTGCCTATCTTTATATTTTTATTACATTTTATCAATATTTGATTATTTAATAATAATTAAAATTTTAATGGTGATAGAATTTTTTTAATTCCATTTGTTTAAGCTATTCAAACTGATCCATGGCCAGTAACAAATGAGACAGAGTTAGGGCTAGAGGATGAATCAGAAGATGAGCAGGAAATGCAGGACGACACGTATGAGGAGTTTGAGTGTGATGAAGACCCTACATGGAGTCCTGAAGAAATCGAAGATGCATATAAAAAACTAAAGGAAGATGATGACTCGGTGAAAACTCATCAGAACCCAAGGTACAAAGATGCAAAATTTATTGCATTTTAACATCTTAGCTCTAAGTATCCTCTGGGAAGTGATTTAGGCCTAAAACTAACTTCCATTATGAGAGGATCTATTTAGAAACAAGAGTACATGAAATTTGTTTTTTAATTTACTCAGATAAGAATTGCCAAAAAAGAAAAAAAGAAGAGGCATAGCCAGCCCATAGACTGGAAGTCCCAGGCCTAAAAATGTTTGGTTTGTCCACTCAACCACTTGTAATAAATTATGCATCGTTGGGGTGGGCTAGATAGCTTAAGGGCTCAAAGTTGTCATGTGTGCAATCAACAGAATTATTATAAAAAAGCATTTTTCAGGATGTATGTGAGAATAAAATCCCAACCCACAATTAGCCAGGTTTACAACAAGTTGAAAAACTGGCAACACCCTGAGAAAAACATTAAAAATGATAATCATTTTTTTAATTGTTATTTTATTATTTCAGATGCTATGCTTAAATGAGTATTTCCTTTCAATCATTTTTTACAGGTTGGATCTACAAAGAAAAAACATTCGAGAGGAACCGAAGGGAATTGTTTTCCTTTCCAAACTTCTTCTTTTGTTTCAGTTCTGCCACTTGTGCTTCTTTTCAAAACCCAAACTTTCTGTATCACAGACAGGTACCTTGTTAACCGTAGAAAGTTTCTGCAGAAACTGTAGCCAGACAAAAGTCTGGAAGGGTCAACCAGACCTGCTAGGAAAGTTTCCAGCAGGTAATCTGCTATTAAGTTTTGCAGTGCTCTGTGAGCCGAGTGAAAAGAAAGAAACGATACATTAAAACTGTAATTAAATTCAGGCTGAATTCGATTTAATTTTTATTACTGGTGTACATGAAAATTGCAGCAACATCAGAATTCCCAGCCACTAAACTTGAGTTTAACTGAACGCTAGAAGAACAGGGCTTCACACAGTGAGCAAGTTTGTCATTCAACAAAAAGCGAGTAAGTGGCTGAGAATTCTGAAGTTTGGCCCATAAAATTAAGTGCTTGTGGACAAGTATTCAAGCAACTACTGTAGGTCCTTCTTGGCCCCAATGGCATACATGACACTCTTCAAGAACAAACAGTGCATTTATTATTCATTTTCTTCATCTTCGAATCCACGATAATGGCCATTTTGACTCGGAAATTGTTTCCTGATTTTATTGTAGGCACAACAGGGCAAGGGGTATCGCCTGGAACTACCAATATAACTCTACAGCAGTCTTGTAAATTGGCGATAGGCCACAGACCTCAGGAATCTAGTTAGAGAAATGAGATCACTGTTAATTCAAGGAGGGATTGGATGGAGATAAATAAATACTCCTTTTAAAAATAAGCAGTTGGGGCAATAAAGCCATTTAGAAAATAAAAAATGTGATTCTATGAGATCAGTCCACGGCGATAAGCTTAGATGTATCAATTATTCAATACTATGTAAGGTTCGATCGTTCCGATACAAAGTTAACAATACCCCAACTTACTCATTATCACTTTTGTTGCTTTGCCCACGAACAGTTGTGTACGACTTTCCAGCTCGCGTTTTTAGGCCCAGTGCAGCCACTTCTAATACGTGGCGGTTTAAGCAGACGCTTTCAAACCCTGGATGGAGGGTTATGCATACGGTCCGGTCTCCAATGGCTTCTTCCATGACCTCTTCGCAGCGATCGATCTCTTTGCAGCAAATGCACTCCTGCGCTTTTGTAACAAGGCTGACAGAGCAGTTCGAGCACGAACACCTGCAAAATAATGTAAAAAATTCGTCAAACACAAGAAAAATACGTCTGTATAAAATTATCAATTGTCTGACCTCTTCAATAAAACTATCGCATAAAATCAGGACTACAGCTAATCACATAGCAACGAAGTTGTAAACTTAAACAAAACGCACAGTCGCGTTCGTCACGCGCACGATTTAACGACCAGTATGTTGAAATTGGAAAATAAAAATATAAATCTACATTCCATGATAATACCATACCATTCATTCGCTGGCACCTCTCCCGAATATCTTCGTTGAAACTGTTGTTCCTCTTCTTCTTCGCGATGAACTCTTTCGTTGTAGTCCGCGGCTTCTTCCTCGGTAGCAAGGCGTTCGCAACTGTCGTCGTACGGCGCAAATTCAGACAATTCCCCCATCACTTCGTCAACTGTAAAACTTTCTAGATCACTTGCAGATGTGCAGGAAGAGGAATCCGACGGAGATGACATCTTAAACGTCTTGTTAAAAGGCTCTAAACTCACAAACTTTTTCCCAAATGCGAATCTTTTGGTTGATGTTTCTACGTCACAGTGCATAAATCACGTGGTGAAACGCACGACCGCTTTGCGGAGATCTCGCGGGCTATTGCTTTGCGAACTTTGTAATGGCGGACGATATTTACGCACTTTTCAGTGGGAAATTTCCAGCCCCCGTATGCAAGTATCGTTCCAATTTTTCGCTATTTGTATAATTTTGAACATATACAAAAGATTTATGTTAAAAAAACTCCGAAACAAAAACAAAAATTTTCGTCGTAGTAGCACTTTAAAGCAAACATGCCGCCGGTAGAACTTTTTTTTCATTTAAATGGTTAAAGACAACATTTGAACCCTGCTCGAGGCGAAAATGCATCAAAAAAATTTTACGGTAGTAAAGTGGATTAAAAGTCGTAGTATAGTTGAGAACTAACAGGGCATGAAACAAAAGGAATAGATCAGAAATCAATAGTCCCGAGATTAAACTTGAGGTCGCATATATTAAGCTGTACAAATTTAAACAAATTAAATCAAAACCAGAAAAGAAACGTAAAAGTAGAAACATGTTAAGCAAAACAGAATGTATGACTCACAATTTTGGGCTCAGTTTACAAATTATTTTGATTAGAGTGGAAGTATCAATGTATCTTCAAAAATAACACAAAGAAATGTGCGGAGTATTTAATTTAATTGAGAGTCAGCGTTTTCACTCACGTGACCGGTGTCTATGCAAATTTATTGGAACAAAAGAGAGCGTTTTCATAAGAAAAGAGTTCAACTCCCGGAGGATTGGTTTGGCACACCAACATGGTCGCCGTTTTATTGTTTTGGAAAACCAATATGGCCGCCGTGACGTCAGGTGGAAACACTGTATTCTTTGCAAGATGTCGGAAATGGAAAGGTTCATTCCACAACTTTGGTCGAAAGAGAGGAAAAACGTTTATTCAATTCAAGTGGGAACGTTTGACAACAAAAATCCTGAAGTAGATACTCTATAGTTGTAAGAGTGACAAAGCTTGTTTCTTGAAATACATTTAGAACGTTAACTAGTACAGTTCTGTTAAAGAGGTCATGCATAAGATTAGATATAGGATGCCCACAGTATAAGTTAATATAGAACGTTCAAGAGTAAAATAGTCTGCTTGAGAAATAAAGTATTCATAGAATGTTGATGCTTGTTCACAGGCAGCAAGTCCAATGACGAAAAAAGTAAGTTACGGTTTTACTGATTTTTCAGTGCATAAATAGCATCACTATGATGTTTCCAGGTGAATCAGGTTAAATTTTCATTGATCGAAATGCCAAGATATCTAATATAATCCTCAGAGTATATAAAAAATTTTCATTTCTCGTACTTGGGATGAGACTTGTAGGATTTGCTGATATTGAGAGTTAAGCCTGAGTCATGCACCTGCCTTTGTGGTTTCAAAACAATTTAAATTTTCGTCAGGTTACCTCAGCACGTTTAAGTACTATATATCAAACATGAGACGCAGTGTTTGATCACCAGATAAAACACCGAGAAGAGAGTTGAAAATACGACGCGACGCGCAGCGGAGTATTTTTGACGAACTTCGAAATGTTTCATTAATTAAACATTACTTTCCTTTGTATTTTCCTTATAAATTATTAAATAAATGAGTTTGAGATTGACTGTTCAAGTTTGGTTTAAGGTAAAGTCTTAAGTCTTTTACATTGAAGCATAATGATAAAAAGTAATTTAATCATCGCCATTGGTGTAGATAAGTTATTCTAGTCGCTAGTCAATGTCTTGTATATCACTATCAGGCCAGTATATCTCACTATAAGGCCTGCTATACATCCAGCATTTAATTATTTGGTTTTAATCACTTAAGATGACATATAATGAAATTACCTCAGAATATCGTTTAACACTTCACCAAATTCTTGTCGATTAAGTGTTATCTCAACGCTGAAAAATTCAAAAGCAGCAACTGAATGCTGGTTTGGATATCTAAATTCCTACCAAAATTTTATTTTACTTTGTACCAGACTGTATTATTCCATCCTCGCTGAAAAAAGCTTTAAATCTCAGAAGAAGGAGAACACAACTCTCCTAATCTTAGGAATCCCGTGGTAATTGATGATTCTGGGCTACCCAGGCATTTAAATTGTATTTTTTTCCTCCATATCATCTGTATTTTCGACGCCATTTTGAATTAGGTCATATCTGCATGCGCATTTAGGGCTTTCCACATGTTGCTCGAGACTTTCCAAAAAATTTCCCGGAATTTCTCAAAAATTTGCTCAAAAGTTGCTCAAAACACAATCAAAAGTTGCTTTTTGTAACGAAAGTTGCTCAAAAGTTGCTCGAAAAAGCAAATTAAATTTTTTTGGGTCTGATGCTAAAATATGCAAATTGTAAGGTTTCTAAGCATTTTTGTGCAATTTTGCAGCGTAACCAGCGTTGCTAAATAACTTTGTCCTCAATTAAAACCAAAAAATGAAATGATCCAATAAAACTATTAAATGACTTTCTTCACCTGAGAAACCCAAGTCAGTCCAGTCAGTAGAGTATGAATCTTCGTTCACCATTTTGAATTTTCTCTAAAAACAGCTGACGTGGCAGCTCGGCTACTTTTATCTTGCGCCCATCATTTGGCTCCTTTTTTACAGGAAATTCATAAATTGTCTACTAAAACATTGTGAAATATGGAAGAAAGGCCAATTAAAGAACTAAAAGCTGCTCTGACAAATCAGAATTAGAAGAAAACTAGAGAAATTGCTCAAAATGCAAACAGTTTCTTGAAAGGCAAAAAGTTTCTCGAAATACGAGAAGTTGCCAAAAAGTTGCCGAGCAGCTCGTGGAAAGCCCTATGCGCATTACCCTGATTCGATCCGTCAATCAAGGTCAACTAGATGATGCAAATTATTTCCAAAGTACGGTGTTATTTGGCGTTCGACGAGGGAATAAATTGAGGAGTTCGAAGCGGGTTTTATCACTGAGCTGGCGATTCAACTCTTTCTCAATGGTACTACATTTTAAGGCCAAGAGATTTTATACGGGTCTAAATGAGCGGAAATTTTCATAGAGAGACACAAATAAACACAAGGTAACATTTGGCGTCCGTGCGTTTGAGTCCATATATTTATTCACAATTTTATCAAATACTTAAGGGTATAATACGTTTGCAGAAATTTAATCGTGTAAAAAATCAACAAGCAATACGTTAATTGTAAATAAATCGTTTCCCTCCCTTATATGACTCACTAGACGCGATTTAACCCTGCAAATGCTACTTTATCAAATGTTAATTTGTCAATCATCGAGTCCCACTGAGAAGCTTCTTAATCTCTGTAGTTCTATTCACACTATAGATTCATTTGTAACCAAAATAAATGATATTTGTAGATGACTGTATTCTGATTAATGCCCGCTACAAAACATATCGTTAATATGGTTGTATTGATCACACGTACTTGGAAATATACTTGGTCACTGACTTGCTGAAAGGGCACCTGAAAGCTTAATTTAGTCACTTATTTTGCAACGTCAGAAATTACAACTTATCACGTCACTTTCAGCCCCCCGCTTTTAGCGCTACTCTATAAATACTAACCAATTTGAGAAGCCATCCATTCCAGTATTCAATTTGATTAAAAAGGATTCTGAATTACGTGAACGTGAAAATTAAGTACCGCGCGCTTGCTTACTTGACGAGGGAGCTGGCTTTAAAAACAGTTTTTATCCATAGTTCCTTTCCCACGGGACCACTGTGTCATTGTGAAGGAGGTGGTCATTATTTAAGAGTTAGTTTTTTTGAGGTTTCAGACGATATATTGAAAAAGAATTTTATAATACCTTCACGTCTTGAAAACTGCTTAGGTTCAGCGTAATCTTATTCTACTGCGCTGCTAAGCTTGAGCACATTCTATTTTTGGCTCCACTGAGCAACTACTCCGTTGATATGAAACTGAAGGAATGACTTTTTGAGGTTATATAAAGGGCAATTCCACATCGGGCCGTGGGGTTGCACTGAGCTTACTGCCAGTAAGGTGGAAATAACAAAATGCGCACAAATACCTCAGTTAAATGGCGAGTACCTTATCATTACATGAGTTTTACATTGAATAGACCTTTACACGGGTTTTTTCAAATTTGGATAAAAAGACGAATAATCATTGACACCGCTGGAAAGACATCTGGAAAGAGCACCTTAAAACTGGGAAACCGTGAAACCTTGAAAGCGAGCGAAGATATATTGCTTCACAGAGTCACTAAATTTTACAGACTTCTGTTTGGTGAGTCGAGGGGGGCGTGGGTAGGTTGGTACGAGCTTGGTCCCCCACCATACAAACGTCTCTAAAATTCGGCGACTTTGTGGGGCTGAATATTCGTTCGTTTTCAACAAATCACGTCCAAACTTGGAATCTTTGCTAATTTTAAGGCTATAGCTTTCTTTTGACCCGTTTTCACGAATTTTCCCCAACTGGTCCAATGGAAAGGTCTATTAAATATAACTCTTGTTACCTAATTGTCTTTAACATACAGAACATGTTTAAAAGACTCAGGGAAAGACTCATTCTTTTACCCGGGACTGATTTGCCGTTAAATCTGTGCTAAATCAGTTTTTGTTATCACTATGTTCGTAAATGAAGGAATTTGTATCGCGCCCGAGTTTAACTGAGCTGTTACCATGTTCAACCATTTGAAGGGTTAATTATTATTAATATTGCCTGCTCTAGTAACTGAGATTTCATTTCATGCATGATTTCAAGGAAAAATGATTATTAAAATTGGTTTTTCAAAAATGGCTTCCCAATCCATGGTTATGATAGAACAGTATGATAATCTATGATTACGGTGATTAGTTTTTCAACATCTTCATACACTGACGTGCTCGCCTCTTTTTTTCATTTAAACATGATCAGGTCATTTATGTTGTACATCTCAGCTCAAGAGGGCCAAACTGAAAGCGTTAGTTTTATGAGGTTTCAGACGTTATATTGAGATAATACCTTTACGTCTGAAACAGAAGTGGGCACTTGAAAACTGCTTACGCTCAACGTAATCTTATCCGATTGCTAATAGCCCAAATATGCGTTAGATAAGATATTATTACAAGTGTACACAGCTGAAGGAGCTTCTACAAAAGAAGTGCTCATTGACAAAAGAGCTTGTTGCTATGCCATCTTCCCAAAACGGAAGTTTATTCCAGTCTATGCTGGCCTCCCATACGTGAGACTAAATAATGTAACCTGTAACATTTATTTCATAGGTCAGTTACCTAGAGATATACGTTGGGCCGAGTGAGTAACAAAGTGAAAGGGCAAGGATGGTTTCTAAAGAAATGAGACGACATTTTTTCGGCTAAATGACCTTGCAGAACTTTTTTAGGAAAAAATTGAAAAAAAAAGTGCCGGGTCACTTCCTTTTTGTCGCTTGACTGGGTAACTGAGTGTTGAAATGGGTCAACTTACTTGAACATTTTTTAGAAAAAAATTAGCTTACTGAACGATCACAATGAAAATAACTGCTACAAATCAGTTGTCAAAGAACAAAAGAGAAATAAGAAAAGCCTGAAATGAAGGAGGGTGCCTCTTTAGCTTCTAAACGTTTACCAACCGAAAATCATAAGCCATTTATATTTGACTGAAAAGAAGCCCGAAGGACAAGTTTCAGGCCCCCAATATAAGACCGAAAATACAACTGCGAAAGGAAAAGTAGGAGAAAATACCTCTTATCTTTGCTAACTTGGAGAAAAACAAAACATTTAATTAAATTATCATTGTTTTAAATTCACTCCTATAGCTACTTTATTTGCTGGCGTTTTGTTTCACTTTGGTGTCTAACATGTTTGCTAAAAATCAGGCACACAGTCTCAATCAAATACCTGTATTTCAGTTTCCTGCGTATTTTACTCGAGCGTTACGCAATGCCAGTTGAATGCAATATATGACAACAACATTTATCATATTACAAAAAATTTTTAGATTTTCGCAGCCTCGACAATTGCGTTTTTCAGGCGTAGTTAATCGATAGACCGGTAATCGATGAAAATTTTAGTAATCGTTATTAATCTTCGATGGGTATCATTTTCCGATAGAAATCTTCCATGACTGATTTATCAATTTTTATCGATTACTATCGATTATTATCGGAAAAGTATCCTGAAGTATTTCAATCGATAGGAGTTCTACATTAACGACGATGTTCTTGTCCATACGGTATTATTGAGTCGTTCTTTCGTGATAGTATGCAGTTCTTTAATTGATAGAATACTTAAAAAGAACAAAATCAGTGTTCTTATGATTTCAATGTGACGCTTTTTAAAAGAAAGGAATGTAAGAATAAATCGTAAAGTAAACAAGAAATAAAAATTCAGCAGCACAGCAGTGATACTTTTTAGCCAGGTTATAACTTATGTTGCCTAATATTCAAAAAATGTGGTTTTGTTTCCTATGAAACATCTCCAAACTATTTATGACTTGCCAAAGTTTGCGTTTTTACCGGAAGTTGACTCCATTGACCGAAAGAGGATCTGGGTCGGTTACTAAGAAAAAACACAAGTCCTCAATTTGCGGACAGCGGTTTTCCTCTGGAAGTGTGCGAACTAAACAAGATGGCGACATATTCTTCTGGTACGGCTGTCAAAGAAGAATCCAAAGAAGCCGCACGAAATGGGTAGGTTAATCTATTTTTGAGCTTTTTGCGCTAAAAAATACTTTTCCTTGTAATGAAGTTCGTGATTTTTTTCAGTTTCAACGTTCCCTTCCTGGGCTTAAACGAAAAAAATGCCTGCCTGCGCTTCTGACTACAAACGCTTTTGAGTGCCCGACCCCAGGGGGTCATCTTTTTGGCCTAAACTGGTATGTGCATCTGAACAAGATATAATTTTCAGGGTCTTGAGTCTTAAACTGGGAACATAATTTTATTTCACTTTTTGGAGTCTTGAACAGGCCGTATCATTTTTGGACCGAAAGCCTTTAAAAGAGTGTGAAGGTTGGCTGTAAGAGGTCTTCAGTATATACTTTCTTCATTTGTGATACCAAGACCTTTTTCACAAAAAAAATTCATGATGGCAATATAAAACGTTATTTCATTTTGCCATACGAAAAGACATGAATCCGGGTCATGAAATAAGGAGTCTTGTCTTAAAAGAGTCGCGAAATGAACGATTTCTTTGGATGTCTTCATCAGGGTTAGGACTTGATGGCCTCGGTGGTACATTAACATCCCTTGAATGTCCCCCAGGGCATCACCACATCGAAATACTTCCTTTTTTCCCAGTAATTTTGAGAGAACTAAAATTTGTTTGAACAAGAATAATCACAACGCCATATCTTTTTACTTATCAAGGAAATTTTATTGACAACCAAACGAAATTCAAGAAAAGATTAACTTGGTATCAGTTCATCCCATTTGCTTTACTTCTTTGCGTTTTCTTTGCTCTCCGATCAGTAATGTTCTAACCGCGACGAAGGCAAGAGGCATACTTAAGTACAACATGTGTGGGCCTATAACAGCACTTATGGGTCCGTGGGTTGTAGTAGGCAAAACCGCATCTCAGTCGAAGACGGCAGGGGACAAACTTGGAGATCACTCTACGGTTACAGCACTTTTGGGTCCGTGGGTTGTAGAAGGCAAAACCGCATCTCAGTCGAGGACGGCAGGGGACAAACTTGGAGATCACTCTACGGTTACAGCACTTTTGGGTCCGTGGGTTGTAGTAGGCTAAACCGCATCTCAGTCGAGGACGGCAGGGAACAAACCTGGAGATCACTCTAAGGTTACAGCACTTTTGGGTCCGTGGGTTGTAGTAGGCAAAACCGCATCTCAGTTGAGGACGGCAGGGGACAAACCTGGATATTTTACGTCCGAAACAGCACTTTTGGGTGATTCGGTTGTATATACCACAGCGCGACGCAACCGGCGTGTTGCTTTTTAGCAGATCTTCATCAGCTTCCTCGCTGGATTCTGTGAAGAAATAGGGTCAATTGAAAAAAGCAAAATTCGAAAGCAGTTAATTTTTTGCACCACTTAGTACATGTAGATAGCCGGTGGTAGCAACAAAAAAGATTAAAGTCGAAAGCAAAACATGATGTCGTTTGTAGTAGGAAAGAGTATTGGCTATACAATCTGGCTCTTCTAGTCACTATGTATACTGAATAAAGAAGATTTTTTTTCAAAATTGAAACTTAACAGCAAATTTAACTGATTTGGCCGAATCTTATCTCACAATTGAAATGTTTGAACCATATACCATGTAAGGTCATGACACCTCTTTGGTATAAACTGAGAGTAAATAAAAGCCGTTGATTTAAGTTACCGTTCCTCAAATAATAGCCGTCCTTCGATTAATCGCCTCGCTCAGTCGAATAATCGCCCCCCTTGAACGGAGATATTTAAAATAAGCGCCTCCCTCGAATAATCGCCCTCCCCCCTGTCAAGTGTAAGTGCAATGGGATCCAGCAAAACTGATCAGTGACGATTCAAGCTATGAAATTTAATCAAGGAACTAAATTTGGAACACCTAAAAAGCCTATGTTCAGTTATATATTAATTTGATGTGATTATTTTCTGATTTAATGGCATGATAAAAAAATATTTAGGGCACGATTTCCAGTGGGCAATATTTGAAATAATCACCTCCCTCAAATAATCGCCTTCCCTCGAATAATCGCCCCCTTTTTGTGCGGAAAAAGAAATAATCGGCCCTGGCTATTATTTGAGGAAATACGGTACCCACAAAATCTACCTTAAGGTATGTACGGCAAGTAATGAAGAGTACTGAGTACAACTACTCTTCTGACTTACCCATGAGAGGGCTGTTTTCGTCATCAGCGTCAGCAGCTTGTTCTTCCTCATAATCTTCTTCGTCCTGTCCTGCTTCGTCCTCCTTTTCTTCATCATAAACTTCTTCATCTTCATCCTGGGCTTCTGTAAATGGGTCATCAGTAAACAGGTAATAAAATCATGAGAGAGCTATTTCAACTCAGAAAAATGAATGCACACATTAATAAGGCATGACATCTCGTCAGTGTATAAGTATATTTCAGCAAACTGAGAGTAAATAAAAGCCATTATTGTTTTGTTTGATTTGAGTTAAGGTAATGAAGCGTACTGAGTACAACTACGTTTCTGACTTACCCATGAGAGGGCTGTTTTCGTCATCAGCGTCAGCAGCTTGTTCTTCCGCATAATCTTTTTCATCCTGTTCTGCTTCGTCCTCCTTTTCTTCGTCATAAACTTCTTCATCTTCATCCTGGGCTTCTGTAAATGGGTCATCAGTAAAGAGGTAATAAAATCATAAGAGAGCTATTTCAACTCAGAAAAGTGAATGCACACATTAATAAGGCATGACATCTCTTCAGTGTATAAATATATACCAGAAAACTGAGAGTAAATAAAAGCCATTATTGTTTTGTTTGATTTGAGTTACCTACAAAATGTACGGCAAGGTATGTACGGTAGGTAATGAAGCGTACTGAGTACAACTACTCTTCTGACCTTTACCCATGAGCGCGCTGTTTTCGTCATCAGAGTCAGCAGCTTGTTCTTCCGCATAATCTTCTTCATGCTGTCCTGCTTCTTCCTCCTCTTCTTGGTCATAAACTTCTTCATCTTCGTCCTCGGCTCCTGTAAATGGGTCATCAGTAAACAGTGAATAAAATAATAAGAGAGCTATTTAAACTCCGAAAATGCAAGCATTAATAAGGGCAGCCCTCCCGAATCAAGCCCGTTAAACATCTTTTAATCAGTGTATGTGCAGCTTTTGCTCAAATTCCTGCAAAAACTTCAAACCTGAAATTGAAGGAATAAGAGTGGTTCACTAGAGGCATAGAGGCGCCTTTTATGTTCTACAATCGCAACCATCTTTTAATCAAGAAGGGGAAGATACCATGTAATTATTGGGGATCTGGAACAATCTCCTGGGGTCACTGCGAAAGCGCAGTGACTTCACGCACTAAAGGAAGTTTTAATTTAGTGGGAACAAATTAAACGGGAAGTTGAGAATACTGTACTTTTGCTCAAATAATACCTGTGAG
Organism: Porites cylindrica; assembly: GCA_964035525.1. Classification (NCBI taxonomy): domain Eukaryota; kingdom Metazoa; phylum Cnidaria; class Anthozoa; order Scleractinia; family Poritidae; genus Porites; species Porites cylindrica. The sequence continues at coordinate 23,904,899 of OZ037785.1, forward strand.
TAAGCTGTTTTCCTCGTCAGACTCAGCATTTTCCTCGCCAGATGCTTCTTCGTTGAATTGATCTTGTTGTGTTTCCCAATTTTCGTCGTCTGTTTCTGAATGATAGAAGGTAATTAAAACAAAAATTCAACAAACTGAATAAATGATTAATCAATGAACTGATCATACGGGAAAAAACCACCTAACAAGTAGATTTTAGAATTTGTACTGAACTATTTAAGAGTGATTGAACTTTTGTTCTCATGGTTTAATTTTATAAGGCCCATGCAGAGGCTACATTAGCGAGTCCAATAAAGGACTTTTTTCTGTTCGGAAAATTAAACGCCGACACGAAGACGCTTGCCAAAACTTTGTGGACTATTTGGTTGGTTTTTTCGATGGAAAAGTCACTTGCTTCTTAGTTCTCATTCATGCTTATTGTCTGGACTATTTGAACAAAAAAGGTTTGCGATGTGTAATTTCTCCGTCAGAGAAAGCAGTATTCTTTTTCTTTGAATGTTCAAACTAAACTATAAAAAAAACCTCGTAACTAAGAGGACACCGGGAATTAACATGAATAGAAGACCAGGTTGATAATACAGATGAAGTGAATTGCAGTGCCAAGTGTGAGAAATTATCTAACAAAACGTTGTCCTGAAATGGTCAAGCTTCAAGGTTTTACCTTTGTCCTCTTGCGTGGGGATCCTTTCATCTTCCCTGTCATCTTCTACAGGATTTTCAGCTACAACTTCAGCATTATTGATCCCAATGAGAGTGTTTTCATGAGGTGCAACACTCTCCTCATCCAATGTTTCTGCTTTTATAACAGCAAAAACCGCGAGAAGAACGAGTATAATTCCTCGAGTAACACCCTTCATGCTGGCTGCCAGCTACAGTGCCGTTTCCGTTTGTGAAACAGGCCTTTTCTAATAAAACAAAGCGGAAGCAAATTCCAAATTACTAGTTCAATTGTCCTTTTTAAAGTGTAATTGCCTCTCAGGTAAAGTGAGCATCTACTTATGAGTCTTACAGCAGATATCAAGTTTGAAATGAGTGCTTAAAACTTAAATAGTCAATATGTGAGAGGATGAATGATTACAGTTTGTATTCGAGAGGACGGACTGGCCGTTTTTCATTTTTTTCTTCTTTAACCTGTATGAAGGAAAGACCCTACATCTACTAAAGTTATCAAAAAGTTCAAAAAACTTAGGCAGCATTCCACAATTCATAACTTCCTCAAGATATACATGTAAATAGAAAAGGAAACGTTAATTGTAACAATATTGATTCCCCATCCTTCCTTCACATGAATCAGTTGATGAGATTTAACCTTCATAAAATGATGAAAATATTACTTTGTCAACCATCGAGTCCCTTTGCAGTAGAATCATTGAGAAGCGTCTTTTATCTCAAAAGTTAAAATGTTCATAAACCTTATTTACTTGCACTATTGATTCAGTTGTACAGGGCAGATAAAATTGTCATCAAAATAAAAGATAAACGCTAAAAGGAAGGAGTCAATGCCCTCTACACAGGCAAGCACAAAATATATCGTAAATATTTGTAAATGACAAAATCACAGCTTTGCATCAAACAAATATGTCTCCCAAGCATTAAATCAAACGTTTCCAATGAACAAAAATGAATTATTGAAAAACTGTTCGGCTAACAAGATTTCAAAAACCCCTATCGCAATCCGTTTCAATCTTCATCGAATTTGTCCATCCCTGTCTTCTTTTATATTTGCTTCGCTGTTTATAAATTCCTTTAATTTTTTGAGTGGTTATCTTACGTTTTACTCAACTTGGTGGCAGGTATTAAGTTTCTTGACACAGCTTCTTTAACATTCCCCGCATAAATCAACCGCCATATGCGTTTTACAATATTTCGTAAAACCTTTAACTTCTAACATTTTTCTTTATCTGTGAAAACTTTGAGAACATCTTCAGTAATGATATGTAACTGACGGAGTGCCAAATTGTGCTTGGGGACATTTCTCGTTGGGCCATTGGGGTTCATTTCAGTGGCTGCCACACAGCGTTTATTGTGGCTCTGTCAGTCAGCTAAAATAATAAAATGCGCGCAAATACCTTATCACCTATACGTAATCATTAGTTCTCAGTTAAAATTATACTGAACATTTTTTACCTTAATCGTGAGAAAGCTCTTTAACATACAGAAGACGTGTAAAAGACTCATTTGTGACTGGTATGATTGGTCGTTAAATATAGCTGCTAGATGTTTTTGTTATTACTCTGTTCGTAACTGAAGGCATTTGTATTCTTTTAAGCCGTTAGCATGTTTAGTCTTTTCTAGGGTTTTCTTGTAATATTTGCCTGCTCAAGCAACTGAGAAGTTATTTCATGCACGATTTCAAGGAAGAAACTATTATAGAAATTATTTTTTAATAATGGTTTCCCAATCTATGGCTATAGAAGTAGGATGATCTATGATCACCGTGTTTTTTGTCTCTTTACATTAAGTGTAAACAGCCCTTTTTTATTAAAAATTTAATCACCCATTTTTGAAATAACTTTTATAACTTATGTTGTACATCATATCTCAAGGAGGCCAATTTGGAAGCGTTAGTTTTTTGAGGTTTCAGAAGTTATATTGAAATACAGTTTTCTAATACGTTAAGTCTGAAACAAGAAGTAGGCACTTGACAACTACTGACGTTCAATGTAGTATTATCCAACTGGTAATAGCCTGATATGTATAAGACAAGATATTCACGTCATTTAGAGTAAAAGTTTATACAGTCCAGAGGAGCTTCCACAAAAGAAGCGCTCAAATATAGCTTGTTGCCATGTCAAATTCTCTAACTAAAGTTCATCCCAGTCTATGTTCGCCCCCTTTGACATGTAAGGCTCCTTGAAACCTTTAATATTAATTTCATAGTACAAGCTTACCCAGAGATAATTTCGGGCCGAGTGAATCATAAAGCGCTTGGCATTGAAAAAGTATAGCCGCTATATAAATATTTTTCATTATTTTTATTATATTATTATTAACAGAAAGGTTAAGTTACACGGTTTCTTAAGGAATGAGACGACATTTTTTAGCCTTAATTTTAAGTGGAAAATCGTAAAAAGAGTGCCCTGTCATTTCCTTTTTGTCGCTTGACTGAGTAACTGAGTATTGAAATGGGTCAACTTACTCGAATAATTTAGCACAGTACCAAACGATCACAAAATTGATTGAAATAAAAGAATGCAGTGAAACCTCGATATAACCTCTATATAACGAATTCCTCGGTATAGTTTATTATTCCTCGAGCCCGAATGGTCTCTGACTCAGAAGCCATGAGGCGAGAGGAATAATTTTTTTAGTAAAATGCAACTAGTTGATAAAAATATCGACGCAAAACAACTCTATCAAGCAAAATGCGATTCAGCAGCCATTGTTTTAGTTCTTAAAGTCGGTGCAATCGCTACTAGTGGGTTATAAGACGTAGTCTACTAGTAGTAACTCAGCCAATCAGAACGCAGCATTGATAATAGACCGCTAGTTGGATTTTACTACCAAACGATATTCTTCGCACCAGTAATAGTATAACAAATAGGAAAGAACGTCAATTTAAACCTCGTTATGGTGAACAAAGTTTGCTAGTCCCAATTTGTTATATCGAGGTTGTTCCACTGTAGCTACTCTGAATCAGTTGACAAAAGACACAAGAGAAGTACAGAGTCGACTGAAGCCAGAGAGAAAAAAAGGGTACCCAATGTTATCCTCTCTTGCCGGGAGTTATATCTACCATCGGCGACAAAATTAGTTGAGACACTACTATCCCTGAGGAAAAATGGGGGACTACTCGTAGTCTATTAAAGCGGGGTTGAAGAAAATAAAAATATAACCGACAGCAGATGTAGCAGATGACGTATTGAAATCTTTTATGCGGAAAGGGTGATGAAATGCGTTATGTCATCTTGTCTGATCGACAATTCAGATTGCAGCAAGTACTTGTACTAAATGGTCCCCGTTTCATACCGGAGGTTTATCTTTTCAAGTTTAAGTTTACCTTGCTAGATGATCTAAATTTTGGCATAAAGTTTGTTTGTTTGTTCTGTTTTCTTTGATATTTCCGTTTCCTTTTTTAGACTTTTTCCCTTTCTTTTATAAACCACGGATACGGATGATCGCCGTTCATGATACGTTTCAGTAAATAAATGACAATATCTACAAGGCGATATGGAAAGCACATTTAATACTGAAAAAAGTGGTTACCAAGGTAAAGAAATCTAACTATAATTGCTACTTTTCTCCCAGATAGTTAATGACCTAAAAAATCGTCTGACATAACCCAGTTTTACTTTTGATTACAGCTGTACCTAATTTATGATAAACAACAAGGAAACAGTCATAGAAAACCGCCGTACGGATAAAGGAACCGTATCATCTGCCGCGATGCCGATTCGAGAAAGGGCTAATATCTGGTTTCCCATTGATTAAGTTTGTTTGTTAGGTCTGCTTTATTCCATAATCACCAATGACGTTATTACAACAATTTAATATATGGACTTACTGCATTTTTTTCCCGTCACCATCTCGCATCTCGCTGCCGAAAAATCTTAATTCACCAGGTCTGTTTTTGGACGTGCTGTATACCAGGGTAAAAAGTCTTAGCTAATCAGGTGATGTTTGTAACTTGTCTCGTAATTAGAAGTATAATTGTTATGATCAGAGTTAGGAAATAGTCTAAGTATTTAATAATTTCAGATTGGTGCGTTATTAATTTTTAGATTGGTATCAATTAAAACTCTTCACTGTAAATATTGTGGGCCCCCCGCCACACTTTGCGGCCCGAACAACCACAGAAAAAAGAAAAAAAAACATTTGCTGTTATGGACCTAGCTGGTTAATAAACTGGTTCAAGACTTCAGAGGTAGTGCATCGTTTTATTAATAAAACGTAATAAAACGATGCACTACCTCTGAAATCTTGAACCAGTTTATTGTAACTGTCAATGCTCCTCTAAGAGTTGAGCACCCTCTGCCTATCGAACCGATAAATGAGAGGATTTTGCATGGGAGAGGGTCTGAATGAGGTGGGGGGGGGGGGGGCGGGCACATAGCATGTCGGTTGTCGGTAAATGTCGGTTACTTTTTATCAAAACAAGTTAATTATTCATAATCGTTATTAATTCACACAGTTTAAACTCTATACAAGTATATAAATTCTGTCTTAAGCCACTAATGGTCTGTTTGGAGACCAACACTCGACGTGCTGGTGAGGATCCTGAACTGTAAACTTACCTTACTGGCCCAAGTTTACAGAATTTTTGAAGATTTTAGAAATGGGTTTTAGGCTGAACAGTTTCTTGTATAGAGGGATCCCAACTAACAAATTTTAGCCTAACAGGTTCTTAAAACATAGGTTTTTACTTGCAGGTTTTTTCTCTTCTTAGCTTTAGAGTGAACTAAGTAAAATTCCAAGCAATTGCGTAGAAGCACAGTGAAGCGGCTGGTAACAGGTGTTCTATATCGGCATGAAAATATCAACGCCAAGTAAAAAGGAAATTATTTCTTGTTTAATTCAGTTTGAGAGGACTTTGCAAAATACCGTGAAACTTAGAAGGCCTGACAACGACACAGTTTTGCCTTGGCTATTAATGAATTACGTACTAGGCTTCGTCAGTGTACCGTAACTTGTATTTGTCCCATTCTTCGAAAAGGACCGCGTCTTACTATTAGACTAGCTAAATTTAACGAAATCTTTGGTTAAAGGCAACATTTATAAACCTCCTGCGACTTCGTTTGCCCTCTGTTTGGAGACCAACACTCGACGTGCTGTTCACAGCAAGATCAGGCTATCTCAGTTTATGTTATTTTTGAGAACTATATGCTTAGTTTTTTGTATTGTTTTATTTCAATAACTGTTCAATTTTTATTGTTTAGGATGACGCTTGGATACATACGGCGAATAAGACATTCTCAGATTCTGAATTCTTATTTGTGCATGTAGCGGAGGAACATGGTGGCAGGAAGAAGCGTCTCGCAGTTTTTATTTGAGCGCGTGTTCGTGTCTATGAGCGCTGTCTGGGCAGGTGCCCCTTTAAAAGGAAGGCATATCAAACTTTGCCAATTTTTACGGTTCCAGTTTTGGAAGATAAAAGAAAAAAATATTAACCTGATTAAGTCTTACCGGTAAACACCCTCTGAAAAGACTACGGCACAATCGTTCACTCGTCTCCGTGGATTTGGCGTAGATGAATTTACTGAGCGCAACGAGACTAAAGTTAACAAATCTATACCCGCAACCCGGAAAATTTTGAATGATCTATTATCGTCACATTGTATTTTGCCGTTAGGCTTTTGTTCTTTTATAATAAAACGAAACTAAATGAGACAATAAAGTGTGGGAAGAACAAAGAACAACTGTTAAAAGAATGCGGTTGTCTATCTATTTATACAACAGGCAGCTTTATGTCTTTTGTCCCTTTTGAATGAGGAAAGTGGCTCAAATAACCGATCTCAACAATTACATTTCCACTAGTTTGCTTTCGATTTAACCACTGTCTCCTTGCAATTGGAAGGATTATATGCTACTGGAAATATTTATTATAGTTATAATGGCTTGGAAGACTAAGAGGTTGTTATGATTTTGTTGTTTTTAAATAAGGCTGTTCCAGTCAAGCAGTTTTTCCTTGATGCGAGTGCTGTGCTGTCGTACAAGGTCTGACAAGGTCGGCTCGTGGCTCATTGTCAGAAATTGCTAGAATATTACAAAGCGTTAAACATTTTGTGCTGAGCATGTTTCCTTAACCGGGAAAAGTTGTTCAGATATTCGAACATAATACTGATTTCCTTGATGTTTCTTTCCTTTTCAAATGTCCTCTTGGAAGGAGAGTATGTGTCAGTTCTATTGAAACCATTGTGACTCTTGTTTTTTGTTTGGAATCTGTTGAGGTTGCTTATTTTCCTTATTAATTTTTGTGGTTTAAATAAAGCTGTTATAGTTGGATAGTTTTTCCGGGATGAGAGTGGAGCAATTATTGTCGTCTAGGGCTGGCTTTTGTCTTTAATAATAATGGGATTGTAAGACTATTTTGATTCTTTGATTCTCAGGGTTTTAGTAAAATTGTTTTCCGGCACAAGACTGTAAACTTGAAAAAGGTAGATTGGGAAATGATTTACTCTTAGTGGTTTAAGGTTACATTAGCTGTTTAATCAGCCTTGTACCTAGCATGCGACAAAGCATAAGTTAGTTTAAGTAGTGTCGCTAAAAAGTGGTACTTGGGTGAGAAATAGATAGTATACAGTTGAGAATTACAACTTCTTTCTAGTCTTACTCTATACTTGTACTCGTAGTAACTTTGTAAACTTAAGTTAAACATCAAAACCCGCGAATGCAATCGTATCGCACATAAAACGGATCGAAATCCATCAATCACAAATCACAAACCATGACCTTTTGAACCCGTTGAAGTAAACTTCTGTTTCCTGAGAGGCCTGCTAGACAGCGCCGAGCCTTCAGAGTTTGAGTGATGTCGTAGCAAGACCCCAAATCCTAAGACTTCAGGCAGGTCGCGTTATCCGAAACAGCAGTAATACCACTTTTTGTACACGTGAACAGGTACAATAATTATAAATAGCTCTGAGAGAATTTTCTTGGCTTTTTATGTTCGGCTTATCTATTAAAATGTTCGTCTAATCAGGTCAGGGGGGAGGGCGATGGGTTACTCCCGAGAATAAGTTCCTATACAGGTAGCCTCCCGCCCGAGAGGAATATCTTTTTCACGGGAGTCATTTAGGTATTTAAAGGGGCCTTAAATTAAATATATTTCAATCAGACCGCCTTTTTTGAGCTGTTTTTATAATTTGTTTCGATGTTATCAGTTTCCTTCCAAAGGGAATCAGTTTCCTTAAGTAGGTATTTGAAAGGGGTACCGTGGAATATAAAAGGGATTGGATATCAGTGCGGAGCCTCCTCGTGTCAAACTTTGTTGAGTAATCCTCCCCCGGGTCTTGAGTTTTTGCCATCCTTCCCCTCTCTTGGTGAAACATCGGTGATCCGTGTAAAGAAAATTTGGCAAAATCTTCATGAACAGTATTACATGCTAACATAGCTGGGAAAAGGGAAAATTTCTTTTCAAACCCATCAAAGAAAAAAAAATTAACTACATATAGTTTTATCTCTCAGAAATGGAATGAGCAATGTTTCTTTGTTTAGAGACTGTTCTGAAAATGTTTGGTGGAAGAGTCTGGAATTATGCAAATGTTACCTGAAATACACTGGAATTCGAAAACTGGATGTAATTATGATTCTTTAGGCCTCTTTGAACGGTTCTTTCAGGATGGGAACGGTCTACCGGAGCATTGAAATACTAACCCTCTCGTTGAAGCCGAAAAAAAAACTATTAATAAAGTGAAAAGTCTGAAACATACCACTGTTTTGAGCTCACGTGTTTTGTACTAAAATTCCTTTCAGAATGAAAACACCAAGCGGCTTATTTTGTTTCTCCGTTTTTCCGCTTTCGTTCATATTTTGCCAAAGGGTATAATCAATAAGCTTGTAGCTTGGGAATTAATCAACGTCAATTGCATGATGAAAGCGTTGGCTTTTATCACGTATCAAGGAGGAAATATCAAAAAAAGCCTGTTTCGCCCCTCACTCAGGTCAGGGCCACCCAACGACTGTTTTCTGTGAAATATCTGTTCGGAGAAGCAGATGATGCCTAATTAAAAACTTTCTTCTGCTTTTAAGGACGGCTAAAGATGTTTAAATGACCGTTCCATTCCTGTACAATTAATTTTAATTTAGAAGCTTAATATATAATAACTTCGCTACGATTTTATAAGTTTAATTTTTCACATTTCACTACCCAGGTTAGGCTATTTCTCGTAAAAAGAAGGAAACCTATTAACTTTTCGGATTCAAAAATGCGATGGAGAGAGGAATCAGTAAAATTCTCACTTTCGTGATA